>CM076578.1:1223032012-1223575049 GCA_034641835.2 Pinus albicaulis
ATGTTGTCGTTCCTAGAGACAACCTTGAGTTGTGAAAGACCAGTGCCTAGGACATCTTATATAGCAAGGACCATATGGTATAACAGGGGGAGTTATCAACAAAAGGCTCTCATGCTATCTCCTGAAAACAAGAAATATTAATTTGAATGGGACCAAAACCTTCAGAAACTTGACACAGGGAAAGGAATACTGCAGAGGCAATAAGTATGGAACTCTGATACAAATTCATCAGACAGTTCAGAGGCAACTTACTATAAAGAGGGCCGATTCAAAAGACATGTCACAAAAATAGATAATTAGAAGGTGTTTACTGCGTAAGCAAGATGTAAGATGATACTAACTATCATTGAGATGGATAGCCAGATACACAATACCACCATGTAATGAGCTTACCAATTTAAGAATCCATACATGACAATAGTGTTTTAAAAATAACCTCCCAAAGAAGCTAATATAGCAGAAATATGGTTGAAGTGAAAGGTGAAACAGTATATCATGCCTGAGCCATATTTAAAGCGCTTGAATAATTCGAGCATGGGTATCAACTAGGATAAATCCATGCCAAAAACCAGTGAGCCACTCGCATTCCAGAAACATGATACAAGAAAGGCGGATGAAGCGAAATGAACAATTAAATTAGCACATATAAGAGAAAGTTACACACTGTGAGACACCAAAGATCAGAATCCTCTTTAAAGATGGAACTCCTCCTCACTGAAACCCAACGGGCTCTGTACATTCATATAAGAGTTTTTACAAAATGCATACAAAAATTCTCTCACAGCATAATTTTCTGATAAAATCTGGAACCCTCAATAATTTTCTCTTGGGGGGTTTTATAGAAGAAAAAGAAAACATAGTAAAGGAAATGGATGATGAACATTTAATTCGCCTCATTAAAACAGGATGGCGAAAACGTGCATGCCCATACTGCTTGATGACTCTGTAGTGCTGTATGTACTCTGTGGCCTGCTTTCTGAAATAAATGCACTGGGTGGAAGTCTCTTCAGGAACATGGTAGAGAAATAAAAACCACATGGGCAATCCGTCCTTCCCTGGAAAGAAAATTATGCTGAAATGAAACCTTGAGGGTATTGTTTTCCGTGCATGGACTTTCTGAGTGATCTACGGGGTCTTCGATCTAGTATTCTGCCTTCAAATGGTTAGGTTAAGGCTCAAAAATCTTCAATTATACGCCTTTAACTCTCTGCCTTTCACTGATACTCTCTATCTGCAATATTAATGTCTTCGATCGCGAAATCTGTGCTTTGAATGACTCTGGAGGGTTTTGATAGAGTTTAACCCTGCTTCTTTAATGGAGGTCATGTCGTAACAACTTCCCAAGCCTTCCTCCATAATTCTAGCCTCTGAAAAATGGTCCTTTCTGGTGTTCTTTGTTACTGTAATTGAGACTGTGAATCATGGCAGTTTACCGCCGCTCGTACCCTGCAAAACACACAAAATCGTCAAGAAAACAAATGCATGGGAGACTGGATGCAGCGGGGATAGCGAGGATGACAACGCAGCTTGGTGAAATGGTGGAAAAACGATGCGGAATGGCGGATAAATGCTCTGGTGAAGGTTGGCGGAATGCAAAAAATTAAATGTAAAACCTTAGAAATCGGCCTTTGAATAGAATATATATAAGGGATGGGCGTGTGACGAACACACGTGGAATGGTGACGTGGCGGAAGGCACATGTCGATGGCGGGCAGGCAAGCAATATGGACCGTCAGTGCTCAGGAGGAGATCAACGGTGGAAAGCATATCGGAGGGCGACAGATGATGGGCCAGGGGTACGAATACCTTGGGTTAATTTCCGCGCATCTTTGGGGTGCGATGACCGTTGGATGGAGAGCCCCAGATCGAACGGTTGATATGCATATCGCGCCGGGTCAAATGCCGAACGATAACGCGCGATGGGGGGTGGTTTTGAAATAGTGACAGAGCCACGTGTCATGCGATGAGTGGAATCGCTCCAGAATGAGAAATACCGCCTACCCCTCGAAAGGTGGTGTGATGGAAACCGACAGGTTTTGAACAGTGCTTTTGGGCGCGGGGACCACAAGGGCGGGTGAGTTGCTGACCGTTGATTTGTGGGTTGATCGGACGGTGGACAGGCGATCAGAGTGGTGAACGGATTGGGTCACGGGCTTGACGCTGATCTATGAAGGTCGTCCGATCTGTACAGATCGACGGATAATACTGTGCCCGATATCCTCCTGCTATATAATTTCTCTTGTGCTAACGCCGATCTAGCTATCAGGTCACATGGAGAGAAAGACCGAGAAGAATAAAGGTGCTAGGCCTTAAATATGTTAAAATGTGTGATTTCGCCCTTTTTATGCAATTTTGAGTTTAGAGGAGGGGAACGATAGGCGGAAAAAGGATTTTTTAGGCTCAATAAAGGGGTGTAAAGGGGATTGTCATTTAATTTAACAGAATGACATGATCATGACTCCATAAAATGGATTTTCATGAATGGAAGAAGGGAACTCATGAAAAATAGAGGAATTTTATGGAAAGAAAGGGGAGAAAATGAAGGTTAGTTTTGAGTGGGAGAGAGGGGAAAATGATGGATTTTCAGCAGTCTTTCTCTTGGAATCAGCAGAATTTTCTGAGTATAAAAGGCAACAACAATGAAGATTTTGAACAGAGGTATGAGGCCTTCAAGATTCTTCAAGAGCCAACAATTTTTAGCAATAAAATTTGTTCCTTGAAGGCTCAAAAAGTTCTTAGCCACCTTTTGCTATAACAAATTTTATAGGTGGCTAACAGTCGGAACACGTCACTAGCCTAGACCCCTAGAATATGTTTTTTAGGTTTCAATGCTTCCTTAGGTTAATTGAATAAGTTTTATGGTTGATCTTGCATTATGTTTCAATTCCAAGGCCCTACTGCTGTGATCTGAGAACTTCTATATGCAGCTATATGAGAAAATAAATATTTCAATTTGATGAATGCTATCTAGTTAAGGGAAGAGTCTCAAAAAATGATGCAAAAAACAGTAATACTGCAAACGGAATTTTTCCTAACTAGATGACTTTCACTATCCAAAAGTAATCTAAAACATTCAAAGATGTGAGTTATGCAATGTAATCTATGCAAAATTATCTTTTTTAGATCTATGCAATTGTAATCTATGCATAATTTCCTTTTCTTTTGAATGAATAAGAATGCACTCAATGCATTTTTCGATGAAGTGAGAATCTACTTAATGCATGCTTTTAATGAAAGAGAATGCACTCAATGCGGCCTTTAGTTTCCAATCATTAAACAATGTAATCTAAGTTCAATGATAAATTTCAGACATGACTTTTCAATGCAACTTGATCTAATGCATTTTAACGAAAAGACAAGTTTGAGACGAAAATTAAATGAACGAAAATTCGCTTAATGCAAAAAGGATGCAACAAACATTAAGAATACAATCTTGTTTTGAGCACTTTTTAACGAAATCCCTCAAAAGGCTACGAGACATATGAGTTTAAGGACAGAGAGGACTTCCAAAGCATGGGATCAAAACAAGGCATTCATTCCCTTTTACTTCAAGAAATCAGAGAAAGAAGACTTTTCACCTGAACAATGAGCAATGTAATATATGCTCACAATCGAACAAGAAGACAGAATGAACTCGAGAGATGCTTGAGACTTGAACACTCAATAAACCAAAAATCAAAAGGAAATCAACTAGAGATGGCTCACCAAGCAAGGAAACTGACTCAATCAGCAGGGCGATGTCTCGCGAAGCATGCAACCAGGAAATGGATGCACGATCCTTGAAAAACTAGGATGTAAGGATACAAGTCCCAAAAAACAATAGAAAACCAAGCCAGTGAGTCAATAAAACCAACTTGAGGGAAGGGGAGAAAATGTAAATCATACAGAGAAAAAGACTGGAAGGGAAAGACACACTGGTGAAAGACTTAGGAAAAAATCTTAATTTTCCACACATACTGAAATTGGCACAACTTTAGGGGTAGAAACTAGCACCAGCGGCCCATTGGCGTGGCTCGCTAACTAACAACTAGCGCCAATAAACGCGATTGTCAGACAAATAAAAGCACCAATGCCTAAAAAAGAAAGAAAACATATAATTGGTCGTAACCAAGACCAGAATCACCACCTCAAGAAAAAACTAAAAGATTGTAATTGATGAAAAACGTAGGAATAAACAGGGAAATGGTCGTTTTACTAAACTCGTCGAATGACTAAGACCTTAAAGAGTGATAAACTCAAAGGAAACTCCCCAGCGGAGTCGCCAATTTTTTGTCCAGGTAAATCCCCTCTGTAGACAGAGGCAATCCCTCTAGCCCTAGGGTGGGTGTAGCAGCTACGAAAACATACTAACATCTACCTTCCTATATTGTAAATGAAATTCAGAGCAAGGAAGATGACCTACCCTGTCCTTGTAATATTCCAAAATGGAAATAGAAGCAATACAAGACATAATAATGTAAAACACAGTAATTATGAACATGTCATAAGAGGGATCAATATGCACCCATCATTTTATTCATATATCAGAAACAATATACAAAAATATCTTGAGGATCAAGCCACTCAAGCAATAAGACCAAGCCTCCAATGATCAGAACAATAAGCACATGAGTTGCTGCTATTGTATATAATGTTGGAAAGCAGTGACAGCGTTGTCAATATCAGTGTAGTTACTACTTTAAACATACATAAATGGAATATTGCTAATAGGTACAAAATAAATTCCCAGAAAAGAATATAAGGGCTCTAATACATGATTTCTAGCCAACCCGGGAAAGATTGCTAGAAATACCAAGAAATATAAAATGTGACAAATAACCCTCGGGTTAATATGTCACTAAAAACTGGAGCTGAATAGAATGAGGCTATGAAATATCTAAAATGATAATGTCCTTCTCCAATGGTATTTCTCAATATAAGGTTGATCCCTCCATTCAGAAATAGACCCTCCTGATGAGCTTAATGAACCCTCCCAGAAAATGCCTCTAAAAATAACGTAGATCTTGTTTGTAACTGTGTTGTGAGGGATGGTAGATGGTTGGCTTGATGCCAAAAATGTAGAAATATTCCCAGGAGCCCTCCTTGCTGATCCTCCAATGGATAGGCTACCTCTCCACTAAAAAACAAGCCCAGAATTGGCTCTATGTGATCCTCCTTTGCTGCACCCTGCAACACAACCCAGCCCTAAACATAAACTACACTATAGCTAAAGGAGGTAGCTTGGCCAGAACGCAAGAATGAGGAAATTCATTCCAATGAACCTCTCCTTCCTTGAGGATGAGGTAGGGATTCCCAATCAGGAACACCCTTGTGCTAAACAACACACCAAACCCCGCTAAACAGCTAGAGGATGCAAAGTCTAAATAGACCAATATCAAATAATAATCTCAAAACATGAATAACAATGGCTGCCATCCCCTCCACATATAGTGTGTGAGCCTTCTCAAATTGGGTCCCATCCATTAATTCCACCAATATCATGCAACTTTTTTTCCACTAAAACTGCATTGTCTTATCATAAATGCCACTCCTCCATGATAGCGTTGTCGACTTGGCCAAATTTGACCTATTCAACATGTATCCCCTCCAATTCACACCCAAAGGTGCTTAATACAGTTGCTTATTCTTCTTCCTTTCAAACTAGGAGTGTTATTATTACTTCTAAGGAGATTTATGGGCCTCCTTCCCCACTTATTCACCTACCTAGTGATAAAACAAACTATAATATTCCATTTAGATGAAGGCTAAATTTTTGGAAAATTACAGTCCTCCCCTCAAAAATGTTGCTTGTCATCAGGTAACTGCAACGATATAGAAAAATTATCTCTCCTTCCTCTTGTAGCCTCCTCACCAAATACTCACCACCACTTGTAAAAATAATCTGCAATAAATCCCCCCCCCACCTCCTCCCCCCAATGGTTCCTCCCAAATATGCAAAACCAAATGTCTTACATGATGAGAAAGTGGAAGGTGTAAGTGGAAAACTTATTTTTGTCCAATGGCCTCCTCAAGGTAAGTGAGAATATGAAATTTGGGGATCTCCATCCCAATAACAGACTCTCATACCCATGCTATCATCCAAATGAAATGAGCCATCCTAGGTATCTCATCAAAGAAATACTCAATCCATGGTTCATGCAATGCATTAGGGCTGTATGGAGAGTTTAGATTTTCCCACCCATGTTTTTTCTCTCTCCATTTATGAAATGTATGGGGCTGCTGCTGATCTTGGGTTGAAATATTATGGCCTCCAAGAATGACCCAAGTTACCCCACCAAAAAAAACATCCATGAAGTGCCTCTCCCAAGGACTCCAATTCTCCAAATGGCTCCTCCCACATGAAGACAAGAGATGTAGTGTGGAAATCATGGTTTTCCCATTGTTTCTCTTGAAACATGCAATATGTGAAGTATGGAGAATCATACTCCCAATGGGCACCTCCAACTCTTGTGCCATCTTTGGTAATATGATGCAATGTTGTCCTCGATGGCAACCTACTGGATTACAGTTGTCCTCAGTAGAACTGACTTGATGAGTTGTCTTTGGATAGAAACCTATGTGTTAAAGATGTAAGAATGATGTATCTACATTGCAGTTCAGATGTGACAGAGAAAAATAAGTCCAGTATGTGCCGGAGAAATGATAAATATAATATGTCACAATGTATACGCGCTTTTGTAAAGGCCAAGTCGCGTATACACGCGGATAAGTACGTCCCAAGTCGCGTATGCCCTTTTGCGCTCCAAAATTATAATACCAAGGGGCATTACCATGGTTTTGGCACACAGTATTGAGCGTTGTATGGTTTATTTGATTCCGTCCAAGAATACCATCGGAATTTGTGTGGTTTTGACTCATGGTATTGGTAAAAGCTAAATCTATTTAAGGAGAAGAAGATCATAGTGCAAGGTGTGCATGTGTAAGGGTTGTTGATGAATAAATTTCTCTAAGGAATATCTGCATGGATGAACTCTGTTCTTAATTGATAGATCTGAATCTATGATGCACCCATGGATATAATGATGGTTCAAGATCTCTAGATCTGACAATGATGAATCTCTGGTTTGATCGAATGACGAAATCATGAAGAACTAGCGCAAGTCTGCTGAAGAAAATGAATAAATCTGGGTAAGTTTTATAGATCTGGTCTGTTCTACATAATTTATTTTTACAGATCTATACGCTAGTTGGTTTCAGAAAAGGCGGGTATATACGCGGGTTCTCTTCATGAAAAGAGCGTATGGCAGTTAGGGTTTCTGAAGAATAAAATACACAGAAGTATACGCGGGTTGGTATGCAGGAAAGCACGTATGTATGCGGCTTCAGTGAAGAAAAGTAGCATATGCTATTTGAATTAATGAATGTTCAGGGTTGAGTTTGTATCTGCATATCTATTCTGAAGTCTGGTTTATTTCTGACATTCTAGTTACAGTGGTCTCACTGTTCTGTTTGAAGTATTGGGCAAAGTATGTTTGTTGACGTTGTTGGTCTCTGTTTTGAGAGTTAGGCTAGTTATAGATTCAAAGTTTGTTTTGGGAAAATGGTGGAATCCACAAACTAAGGGCAAGGTTGAGAACTTTCAGTCCATTGGGCTATGGAGTCAAAGGATGGCTTTACTGGATTTCTATTCTAAGCACAAGATGGTATTACAGGGCAAGATAGCTAGACAGAGAAAAATCCTTAAAATTTAAAGTGGATGGGATGATCCTGAAGGGATGAAAGGCAACTAAGAATCTTTCACCATGTTCAGAAGAAGGAAGTGAAATGACTACAAACAAAGAGCAATGAAGGATTCTTTATTATAGTAATCAACAATGTTTAAATTAGCAAAGCAGGAGCATTTAAGAATTCATGCTTATAGCTAATTTAGAAGAAAACATTAAGAACAATCACATTTGAAAACAGAGTACAATTAAGCAAATTTTGTTTCAATCTTTTATGTAAATTATTCAGAAATGGATATGATGGTATTAAAAACTAATATAAAATTTCAGACAAAAGGTAGAAACACTTATTGAACTGTAGTCCAACACATGAATCCCGCAACAAGTCCAGTGCTTTCAAATCGTCATCCAGCAAGCCACAAGTAAATTTCTCCAAAAGCTTTTATTCCGAAAATCTCAATGTTACAACAGAGTAATAGAATCCACCCTCAACACTCTCTTTGAGGGTTTATTTATACACAAAATAATCTTAAACAATCTTACACTATCTTAGCCAATAATCTAGGCTGACTTAAAGCATATTTTACAAACAAACAAGAGACAAACGGTCTCGTTGATAGAATAATGTGCAACTGCCGATGTGCTGTTCCTTTTTCCGTGGATGTGCTGGAGGTAAGTGCTAAAATCGGGCTCTGTGCTGTCCTTTTCAGTATTTCTTTGGATTGTTGAACACTCTTTATTCTCACGGATACTCTTTAACCCTTTCACCTGATACTCTTTCATCTGTTTTCCTATTTTTACCATTTACTTGATAGTAAAGATAAATTCTCATCCTGAAAATAACTTTCATAGAATCTCCAACATTTCCTGCCACCATTGATCATCTGGTATCATAGTTCTTCTGAGCTTCCTTAAAGTTTCATCTGCTTCAGTAAGTTTGTAAAAGGTGGGCTCATTCGGAAATAGATACTTTATTTCATGTTCCAGATGAAATAAATTCCTCACTTTATCATAGATACTTTTCCCGGTTGGTAATGCCGATTCTGACGAGCTAGTAGAACAAGCAGCTGTATTTTTAGCATGAGCCTTTATTCTCTTCTCATAGGTTTCCAAGTCTAATATTTGATCTTCTGTGAGCATGGGACTTGGTAACCCACTATCCAGTAAAGCTTGAAATTTCTCTCTGAAAATGTTGATATCAACCAAAATGTCTGTGCACTTCCTTTCTAAATTTTGCATGAAAGTCCTCTTGGTGAAAAATCTCTTTACTTCCAAAACTGTGCCTGTCCTATCATCTATCCCTAACACTGCAAGCTGTTGCTTTGTTCGGGAATTCAAAAATTGAATGAGCTGATTGGCCTGCTCAGGCCTGCCTCTCAATTCATTTCTGGTTCTGTTTATTTCTTCTTGGGCTATTTTAACTAACTCATTTTGCTCAAAAATAGCTTGAATAGAGGGCCAAATACCCTTTATTAACTCAATGATGTTACCCCAAAGAATGTCATTTATTTCATTTAAAGGCTTCTCCAATGAAAGATCTTTTTCCAAAGCCTGAACCAATTTTTCCAATCTTTTTATCTCCCTGGTGTTATCAGCAGCTGTCTTTTTAGATGTGTCATATTTTTCCTCCAATTTTACTAATTGCAATTTTGTTTCTTGGAGTTCTGTGACCCTCAGTTGCAAACTCTCCATTTGTTTTATTAAGTCCTCGGAACTCAAGCCAGAAGTGTTCACTTGAGATGGTTGTATCTACTGCCCTGTTGTTGTGATACCTGTTGTTGAAGTTTGCCTAATAGTTTCCTGTTCTTGCAATGCTTTTTCCAATGCTTTCTCTGTTTCATTTAGTCGCTCAGTCATATTTAGGAGCAACTCCATCGTTTCTTCCTGTGAATTCCCTTTTATAACTTCTTGGGTCTGAGGGTGCCTCAAGGCTGGTAATTTTAGTTGTTTTCTGAGTGCAGCTATATCATCCTCTTTCTTCTTTATCAATGCCTCAATACCTTTAATGTCTTTGGGATTGTGACCCAAACCAATGATTATCTCTTCTAAAGACTTTATTCTATTATCCTTGGCCTGTGAGGAGGCCTTCTCAATTTTCAATTGTGCAGTAGTGTTATTCAAAGAATCTTGCAGCGTTAAAGCTGCCATGGCCTTGTTGGTGAGAGTAGAATAAACCATTTCCCCAGTTTGTCTGTGTAGCTCTATCTGGTCTAGGGGATGAATCTCCTTTGCTAAAACTTCAAAATTTGTTCTGATGTAATCTGCTGCTGAAGTTGGTTTTGGCACCTTTGCTTTGAAGTGGCTCATCAACATTTTACCTTGTGAAAGGTCAAATGCTGACATTAGCCTTTCTTGATTATGGGGAGCCATCTTCATATACTGATCATATACCTTCATTTTCAATGGATCATTCTTTGTTTTAATATTAATGAAGGTTCTTTTAATATCTCCAGTGTCTATTTTTGGTGGTCTGAAAGAGGAGACCTCAGTGCTTAATTGCTTTTGTAAAGCTTTCCCTTTCTGGCTTATGTTTGTTTCACTTGTTGTGCCAGTTTGCTGACTATCTTCCCTTCCATCATCAAATACTTCATCTATAATTTCTACATCTGGAGGTGGATCTGATTTGTGTTTTTTAGTTTGATGAACCTGTGAGGCCCCTTTTGGAGGTGTGGTATCCGGAGCCGGTCTCTTCTTCCCTATTTCCACATTTAATGGAGTTTGCAACTCTGGAACTTGTGGATGTTGTGCCTGAGTAGGAGAAACTTGTGATTGTTCAGGTGTTTTGGAAGTTTGTGGTTTCTCAGCCATGACCAAAGTTTCAATGACCTGAACTACAGGTTCTTTTCCTTTACCCTTGGGTTCTGCTGCTACTGATGGACTGCTTTCCTGCAATGCTTGCTGTAGAGTTGTTGCTGAAGATGTGCCAATGTAGGGTACCTGCATTTGACCACACGTTTCTAGGTCAAAGTTCTTCTCAACATCTTTCATAATTTTATTCATTTTATCTGCTTCACTTTCTTCCTCAACAAGTGTTCCTTCAACCCATTCATCTTGATTTGCATACTGTTCTAGATCAGGAATCTTGTGGTGTATATAAGGAGATGATTTATTCTTTAATCTCTTTTCACAAATAAAACCAAAGGGGTCATAAGGAACCCAACGGAAAGATGTCTGGAACTTTTTCTCTAATAGATTTTCTGCTTCTCTCTCAGCTTCCCTAGAATTGCAGATGAAAGGACCTAATTGGCTTTTGATCCTTAACTGAGGTTTCTTTTTTACATTACAAAAATGGATCACATCGGAATTGTTCATTTTCCCGAAGTATTCCAAGGAAAAAATCCTCATTGGTACATATCTGGGTAACTTGAATGGATGTAATTCACATCCATAAATCCTGATGACTGTATGGTTCTGATACAAATACCAATCCCCAACCTTATAACTCTTTGACAGTTGCAAGGTCTTTCTAATTTCATTAGTGAGTCTTGGGGGAGAAATTCCTGTTAACAAAGTTGTTGCAGGATATACAAACTGATCAATGAATTCTGAGTAGGAGTAGGGAGAATCAGAGGAAAAATGAATGATGGGGGACCAAAATATGACTGACCTAGGATTTCCCTTGGCATCAAGTTTCTGTACAGGGAAAGGGAACCTTTCTGACTGATAGAAGATCATGAGATGATAGATAACTGAGGAGTACTTAAAAACTTTTTCAGTATCTAGCCTTAAGAATTGATCATGGATCTTGTTGGCTATGAAGGAAGCATAGTCATATTTAATCTCAGGAGGTTGCCCAGGAGTAAAAATGGATAGCAAAGCCAAGGTTATCTCATCCACATATTCACTGGTGTTGAATCCTAAGATAAAAGATATTATATTTACAATGAGCCTTCCCAATGTATTGAAATAGTAAAAACCATAGGGGGGAGACCCTTTTGGCTGATGCTCAGGTAACATGAAATGCTGGCACATGGATTTTAGCTTTTCTGGGGTTAATTTCCTGGTTTTCTCAATTAATCCTTCCATGGACAATGGTGCTAATTCTTGGTCTGTTTCAAAGTGTAACATGGCATTGATAGCCTGGGGAGTGATGGGAAACAGAACACTTTGATCAGGAGCTAATACAGCCCTCTGTGTGGGATCATAGTTTGAATGACAGTAATGAATGATTTCTGGGAAAATAAGGACCGAAGGAATGAGATACTTTGGGAGATTGGATTCCCACAACCCTATAAGATCTTGCCCCTTTGAGTATTCGTCTCTGCAGCGACAATAGCTCAATAGGGGACTTTCATCAAAATGCAGGTCTTTAATTTGGAAATCTTCATCTATCAAAGGTAAATAGTCCAATTCACGGTGAGGAGCATTCAATGGAGTGATATTAAGAGTTGCCGGGGCCTCCATTTTGGTTCTTGTGGATTCAAAATGGAGGTTTTTGGTTTTCTTCACGGGCCGGGCGGAATTCTTGAAATGAAGGAAATTGGAACAATTTGCAGGTTCGGGGAGCAATTTCACAGGTTTAAAATCTCCAGGGAGGACTCAGTGATGATTTTTAACCACTTTTTCAGCGAAAAAACAAAGGAAATTGAGTTTTACTTGCAGTCGGGGCGTAAAGGATAAATACCTGTTTTTAGACGGAAACTGGTTCTTTAACAGGTAACAAGCAATGGTGGGACTGTTCTTCAACACGGGCGCAGCAGAATTTTGGGGCGAAATGATCAATTACAGTGAAAATTTGAAAATCGTAGCGGGAGCTCTGTCGTTTTCAGAATAACGAAAAGAACAGGAAAAACACGAAAAATGGCTTTATTCGCAAGTTAAAAGTATTTTTTATTTTTTCGAGGTGATGACGTCATCGACGTACGGGGTGACGTAAGCCGACGGTAAGCGGTAAGCGGTAAGTGGTATTCCCGCACCGCTTTTGGTCGAGGGTGGTTTTTATCGGAGGGGCAGCGATTCCACAGGTTTCTTGCCACGTGGATGGTTTGACTATTCAAAACCACCCATCCCCCGCTGGTTAAAAAACTTACACGGGATGGGCAGCGGGATCAACGCTGGCCGTTGATCTGCGGGAGGCTGATCCAACAGCTGGGGCGATGGGGAGATAGGCGGGGTTTCATGTGGGCCCGTCGAACTTTTAAACACTTTTTAAATGTTATTTAATCGCTCCGGGGGATATTTAACTGGCGGAAAGAATGAAGGAAATGGGGGGTCGCGGTGGGGTTTTAATCATCAGGGAAATGCCAAGTGGACAAGCCACGTGGGCATAAAACTTCGGATTTATTTTTCTTTCGTATTAAACATATACACCATATGTTTAACGCTTTTTTGAATACATAATTTTATTATATGGTAAACTAATCATATGCAATTAACTTACCATAGGGGCGGATTTATATTATAAAGATATATTTAACCAAAGGGCTTATAAAGCGGGGTTTTTATTTTCAATGTGCGGGGATATAATACTTTGGTAAACATTATAATAAATGGGTTTTTGGGATATTTATAAAAAAGAGAGTTATATACTTAGGAAAGGGTATTTCACTAGGGATTTAATATAATAGAGTTAAATGTTAATATGGCAAAGGACAAGGAAAATCAAAACATTTTTGTACATCTAAGAAAGTGATAATTTGTGAAGTAAATTGCAACATTTTATCTTCAACACTTAAACTTAGAATAACAAGTTATTTTGAGGAATTTTTATGGAATTTTGCATCAGTTTCCTAAGTAAAATAGGATTTTACTTAGGAAAAAGTTAAATATGGAAGATAACAATGATGAATTATCTCAAGTGCTTAGGTCTTTTTGATCATTAGGCCAAGGGTCCGGTCCCTCCAGAAGTCAAGGAAATGCCTTGAGCCCTTTTGATCTCCAAATACCTTAGTACTTTTGGGGGAAATTAGTAAAACTCTTGAGGGGGAAAATGATGAGGGAGGTTAATGAATTTGACTTTGCTTGCTGTGATTTTCCAGTGTATTTCCTGCTTTAGTACTTGTGATGAAAGTGAATGATCAAAAACATGTAGCAACATCATTCATCAGATAACATTTTGCAGCACCATCTACCTACCCTATCTACTTAACACTACCATTTTCTCTTCTTTATTAGGGTGCATTTAGACTTGCAAACCCTTTTCAATCTTTTCTTTTTACATGATAACTCTATCTATTTCTACCCTTATTATATCCAAGGGCTCAGATTAAACTGTTGAGCACCTTTTATTCATTCTACCTATCTACTTATCTGCCAAGATTAAACTGTTTGGTCAGATATTTATTCTCTAATCTATAACATGAAATTGAAATATGAGTAAGCCAAGTTTAAACAGTTTGACTTATTCATAAATTGTGGCAAAAGTTTGACAAGCCGCACACAATTGATTTATTACAAAAATGAAATAGCAGTGGCATTTGGATTTGCACACTTTCCTTGGTCTATTTTTACTTGGGGTTCATTTCTTTCACTTTTTTGACCATTTTATTCTTTTTACCCTTTGATCTTTCTTTTAGGGTATACCCTCTTTACATTTTTTAACTTTTTTGATTTTTTTGGTTTTTTTTTAAGAATATGGAACACCTTTGCTCAAGTAAGAAGGTTTGAACATATTCCATAATTCAATCAAGACAATCATGAAAGATGAAACCGATTGATATAGGAGTACAATGTAGTGTTCAGGGTTGAGTTTGTATCTACATATCTATTCTGAAGTCTGGTTTATTTTTTGTTCCTTGGAGGCTCAAAAAAGATCTTAGCCACCTTTCGGTATAACAAAATATTATAGGTGGCTAAAATTAAGTGAAGGAGTTGTGTTGAAGCTATTGGATCCGGTATGAAGAATTGATGAAACGTGGTCGGCGGTAGATCTGGGGTTGAAGCCTTCATATGAAGCTTTTTGTCGGTGAATTTTTGGTGATTGATTGGGGGTCAGCTCCCTTAGGAGAGGTTGGTAAAAAGCGAGATCGGGTCACAACTCCTTCCGGAGTTGTAACTTTGTAGCTGGAAAATGAGAGAAGGTTGCAGCCTTCTGTAGGTTGAAGCCTGCATACTGGTATGAGTCTGCATCACTACTATGTTGTAAAAGGTTTTCTATATAATAAAGATTGAAAAAAGAGACGAAAACAGCGGTGGTTTTCTCCCGAATTGGGTTTCCACCTTAAATATTGGTGTTCATGTGTGTGATGCTTTATTCTGTTTATTACTTCTCATAATATGATACATAACTAATAAATATGTTTATAAGATTGCTTCTAAGAATTTTCTCTAAATCTGGAAAGTTAAATCAGTATACGCTAGTTTCCTTCTGCATTTCCGCGTGCATACGCTAGTTCCATTCATAAAAACCGCGTGGCAAATGTTTGCTCAAAGAAAAGAATTTGAATTTATATTGTAAGCTCTAAATGCGATTCACCCCCTCTCGAGTATTTTTCCCAACAATTGGAATCAGAGCAGGTCCTTCTGAAAAAGCTTAGCCGCTAGAAGGAAGATCAAACAAGATGAGCAATCAAGATGGAACAACATCTATCAGGCCTCCACTCTTCAACGGAAACAATTTAATCTTATGGAAAACAAGGATGAGATCCTATCTTCAGTCTCTAGGAGCAGATGTATGGGCTATTGTTGAAGGAGGATATCAATATCTAGCCGCAACACCAACAGATCCAACGGAAAGAAAGAATTATGAAACAAATGCAAAGGCGGTCAATGCTCTATTGGGAAGTCTAACTAAATCAGAATTTGTCAAAGTCATGCAGCTGGATACAACAAAGGAAATATGGGACAAAATCATTCTAAGTTATGAAGGTGATGCAAAGGTAAAAAGTGCTAAACTCCAAACTCTCAGAATTCAATATGAGAATCTAAAAATGCATAATGAGGAGAGCATTGCCAATTTCTTTTTACGTCTTGATGATATTGTAAATCGTATGAGAAATCTAGGAGAAACAATAACCGAATCTACTTTAGTTGAGAAAGTTTTAAGATCACTAATGGCAAAATTTGAGTCAAAAGTTTCTGCTCTTGAAGAAAAGCAGGATCTTCAAAATCTTACTGTGGTGCAACTTCATGGCATACTAACTGCATGTGAAATGAGAAGAGGAGGACCATGTGAAGTCAAAGAAGCTGTCTTTAGGGCTTCTACAAAAGGGAAAGAATTAAAAGAGACAGAAGGATTAGGGTATATCTCAGAAGAAGATGAGGTAAATTTTCTAAAGAAACTCCAACTTGGCACGGGACGGTTCAGAGGTAAGCTTCCTTTCAAATGTTTTGCTTGTGGAAGAGTTGGTCATTATGCTGCTAAGTGTCCTTACAAAGAAACACATGGAAAAGGGAAGGAAGTAGCAAGAAGGAATAAGAATCGGTTTAGCACTAGAAAAATTTACTATACTCATGAAGACAGTGATGGGTTATCTGACAGTGAGGAAGAATGTGAACAAGATCTTAGACTTCTCATGGCATTTGAAAAGGAATCTAGAGAAGAAAAAGATACTTTTATGGATTCTTTATAGGACAATGATTTTCTTGATGAATTCAATCAACTCAAAATATTCTTAGAAGAAAGTAAAAGATGCTTAGAAGAAAGTAAAATATCCATAGAAACTCTAAAAAATCAGCTTGAAGAAAAGGAGAAACACAATGAGAAATTAGAATGTGAAATAGTAAGTCTAAGAAAAGAAATTGAGAAAGTGAAGACTTTGAATCTTAGATTTGCTAAAGGATATGAAACCTTAGATGAGATTATCAAGGTACAACGTTCTCCTTTTATAAAGACATGTCTTGGATATATCGGAGAATCTTCTCAGACTTCAGCACCAAATTATCTAAAAGTAGCTACAGCCAGTATCCAACATTCTGCCACTCAGCAAGGGAATAAAGAATCTTCACAGGTAAAGCATGACCATCTCAATTCAAAGAACACTAACAAGAATACCTTCCAAAGAAACACCAACCAACAGGTAAATTCAAGTAGAAGATTTCATAATAGCAGAAATTTCTTCTTCAATGGACAATGTTTCTCATGTCACAATTTTGGTCATAAAGCTGTTCAATGTGTTGCATATAAAACCATCATGACAAGAGAAGCAAGAAAGAAAAGGATTGATATTGGAACAAAGAAGAATACCTATAACAACTTTTATCCTCTTCAAAATGAAGTTGAATGTGCTTATTGAAATAACTTTGGCCATGAAGAATCTGATTGCAGGAGCAAAATCCAGCCAAAAGAACATTTTCTTTCAAGCTCCAAGGTGTGGAAAAAGAAGGTGTTAGCGCTCTGCAAATCTACCTTAGAAAATTTGAAAATAAGGTAAAACTCAAGGCTACATCAAACCACGCTCCGCCTCGTAGCTAGCCCTACGAGGACATGAGAGGGCTCTCTCCGGGTCTATCTGGGCAAAATGTCTTCAAAGGGGCTGAGATGACTTATAACGAATACTGATTTTAGGCTAGTAAAGAGATAGGAAAGTTTGATTTTGATTTTTTGGGTTTTTGTTGAAAAAATGGGAAAAACAATTTTGGGTCCGGGGATAAGGCCAGATCTTTGCAGAATTTGAGTTGGGGCAAGGTAGGCAGTAGTATTGATGCTTTTGATCAGGTGTATGGATGGATCAGAATGACAAGGAGCTGAAGAGGGCAAGGGAGAACATGGATCCTCTCCAAACAGGAGAAAACATGTAAAACTAAACAAATTTAAAGGCAGAGCACTGAAACAATGGATTCAACCTCATTTACTCATTCATTTAGTTTCAGAAGCATAAGAATGGAATGGCATACATCAAACATGAAATAACTTACAATAAACTGAGAGAAAACACCATCAAGAACTGAAAGCCACAAGAATCCCAACAGGTGCTGCAAAACCTCTGATCTTTCCTTAGCCAAAATATGAAAAATATGTACAATAGTGTGCCAAAGTTTTCCCAAGAGTCCAACCTATCCAACCTCTGAAAATGATTGAGAGATTACATCATATAGACCATTCTAACCCCTTTCCATGCCTCTAGGGGTCGAATTCCTCCTTCTAGGAGCAGTTTCAACTAATTCTAAACAAAGAGCTAGAATATAGGCAGCCAAACAACTTGCCTCTAAAAGGAAGGAAACTGATTCTTTCACTTGATTTTTACTTTTTTAGGAGTGAATCATCTAGAATAGGTAAAAGTGAGTCCAAGTTAAATGCAAACCATAAAATTACATCAAGATAACTCAAAAATTTCACCCACAAACAAAACTGGTCCAACTGGCCGAAATCCTGAGCTGGAAAATGAAAAATCAGCCAAAAATCTATATGAGTAGTGCGCCTGAGCTATATGAGTAGTGCGCCTTTCAGCCTGCTTTTGGGGAACTTCCAGGCATCCAAATCACGCTCATGATAGCTTGTTGGAAAGCCCTGGATGTCTGCTATCCATCCCAAGTGGAATTTCCCAATTTGGAGCTCATTTGCCCCTCCATAACTTCATTCTCCCACAAGTACTTCCTGCTGCTGAAAAAGGTGGTAGAATGGTGATTTTCATGGTGTTTTGGCCCCTTGGATCATCCAGAATTTGGTGAAATGCTTTGGTCTTACTGGAGCATGCATAAATTTCCATGAAAAATCCAAAAATATAAATTTTTCCTCCAGCAAGTGTCCCAATCATAAGCGAGCGCGTCGACGCGCTACTCGTATGGCTGAAAAACCTGTTTTGAGACCAAAATTTTCCAAAATGAAAAAAAATTCTTCAAATTCGCTCAAATTCGGAGTGAAGACCCTCCATCATGTATCATACCCAGCCAACGAAGCCTCGGCCAAAATCCGGAGTGGATCAGGCCTCTTTCGCCGTTTTAGTGCACTGCTCAACCTCCTCTTTAGAATCTTCATTTTTGCCTTGCAGACATGCATGCGGGCCCAATAATGACCTTTCATGTGACGAAGCATGTCTTTCTCTCTATTTTCCTTTGCCAACAACTTCTCCAGATGAATGTTAACATGCGTGAGTTCGGTCTCTCGCTCAACTGGTGTCATGTCACCTGGTCTCTTCCGGGCCAATTGTCGATCCTCACGGATTCGCCGCAGCTCTAACAGTGTGTGCTCATCCTCTAGCTGTTTGTTACGCTGCTCCAGGTAGTTTATCACCCACTGAGCCCTCTGCAATTTCTCTTTCAGCGTGTCATTCTCGGCCTTTTTCTCCTGGATGATCTCTTTCAGTTTCGAGCTAGGAGAGCTCGCATCAACATCGATGAATGTGAAATCAGTGTCTCGACCACCTGATGGGCCCTCATCATGCATAGGCCTCTTGCGTCTGTCCTGAATCTGTACCTGTGCTGAAGAAGAAGGTGAGACTCCTTCCACCCCAGGTGGAGATAGTACTCGCGCTGCTGATGAAGTCAACGAGACCCCTTCCACCCCGGGTGGAGATAGTACTCGTCGTGTAGCTGCAAATAAGGCCCTGTGGCCTCGCTGGTATGTCACAGACAATGGAGCACTGATATGCTCAATCTTAGGGATGTCCGGCTGACGTGAAGGCTCTCCCTCATCATGAACTACCTCAGGAGGTGGCTGCGGCGCTGTAAAGAAGTCACGGGAGATGAAATCCTCCCAAGTGATGCCCTGCTGTGTTAACTGATGTATCACCACGATTTTGATCAGCGCGTAATGATATATACTTCTATGCTGTTGTGCTGGGGACTTCTTCTGTACAAAAATTGTCATCCTCTCTATGTTGCGATACATGAAGTATGGAATGCTCATCATACGTACCCTCGTGAAATGCATCAACAAACGGACATGGTACGCATAGAGACGCGAGAATCTGCCCTCGCAACTGAAATATCGAATGATGAGTTTCATCAATGGTGCAAACTCATCCTTCAGAAATTTGAATGCAAATACCCTGCTCAGCTGCCTCATATACCCAGGTTTGATGTATGGCTCATAGTAAGATTTCTCTAGTTGTTGTCGTTTGTTCCATTCCTCTCCTATGTTTGGTATTCCGGTGGCCTGAGCAATGGTCTCTGGTGACAGAACGAAGTTAACCCCGGCAAGGTTTACACGGCCATCATGTAAATGTAGAACAAATAGATGAGCTAGCTCATGATGATGCTGGGTTTGTGAAATCATCTCACAGTATTGGAAACATGACTGATGCTGAAAACAATCCATTGCAAGCGGGCAAGCCTGCAATTGAGCCAAAGAAGTAGGCTCCTCCCTGAGATGCTTACCACCTTTGCCACTTTTGTGAGACCTCCATGGCACATTACCCTCTGCTGTGGAATCACTGTCATACTCCTGCTCATAAACTGAATCCGTCTCTGACATGGCTTTGGCTTTGAAAACAAGATGTCTGTAATATATATGTTGATATAGGTGTAGTGAAGACAAAAGTTTCAATGTATGCTCAAAACCCAAATATGTCACATATGTATCAAAGTATCATAGGAAAACAAGCCACGGTGGTAATGGATCTGTCAAGTGGATTGGCATAAAAACAGTCACTGCTTTGATCACAAGGGAATTTGACAAATGAGTAAAAAAAGTGTAATGTAGTGTACAGCCTTTGCAATGCTGGCTAAGATTTGTCAAAGGGAAAGTGAGTATGGGACTGTGTTTGTCAATGGAGAATGGGAAACAGTGTGACAATGACCATAGTAAAACAATAGCAATAACATTGGTAATATAATGGCGATGACAGCAGTGATGAAATGGAAAACTAAGAGCGTGAGGGCCATGACACTTTGACAGTAGATGCATAAGCATATATATCAACAACACAAGCTTGGAAATCCTTCACAAGACTATCAACATGTCTTTCAAAACCCTAAGAAATGAATTTGCAATGAACCTAGGGTTCACCTTTCTCCACATCAAACACACTAGTTTCTCCACTCTCAAAACACCACAATCATGTTCAAAATTTACTGAGCAATCATGAAAAACCTACTTGCAAGCCAATTGAGGTGATTTGGCATTAAACTGGACGCAGGAGCGAAAATTTCTGGCTCTGAAATTATATGAGTAGCGCGCTCACCCAGTGAGTAGTGCGCGGTATATGCGTAGCGCGCGTGTTATTTTGCACAGGCTGGTGAAGCTATATGCGTAGCGCGCCTCTTGTGAGTAGCGCGCCTCCTCTGTGAGTAGCGCGCCTCCTACCTCCAGTCTACAGTTCTGAAAACAAGCTTTCGCCCTTCTAATCTACAATTCGACCTTTGCTTTGGGAATCTATGCAAATGAGTTGTCTTCCAATGGTTTATATGGGTTGTAAAATATCTCATAAAAATCAACTTTGATTTAAATTTGCTCCATAACCCACTTTAATAATGTTTGGCACTTTGTCATTTGATCACTTAATACAATGTTGTCCTTTGGCTTTTTATTATTTTTCTGAGTCTTGGACTGATGACACTTGGTTGCTTTTGCAGGGATTTGGCATTTGGCTTTGGCAAAGATCAGAGGCTGCCTTCAAATTTCTTATGATGAAACAAATACACAATTATTACAAAAATGAAATTTGACAATTTCTAGTTCCAAAACAGAGTTTTGGACTAAAAATGTCTTCAAATGTTGTTGAGAATAAAAATATGAAATGAGAATCTTTTGAAACCAACCTCATGGCCTGCGGGCTTTTATTACATGTATGCAAAGGACTGAAAACCCTAGACTCTAGGACTAAAGACTCTTTTTAACGAAACTAATCATTTATGACCATGAATGAAGTGACCTGAACTTCAGTGATTTTTGAGGAATTTTAATTAGCCCTGCAGGTACAAGCATGAGGAAACACAAGACAACCAGACCCCCTCATCAGTCAATGGCATGCCCCTAGCGAAATGCAATGAAGTGAAACGAGCGAGACACCTAAAAATGATATGCAAAAAGCGAAATGATCTTTGACGGAGGGCTATAAGGACCGACTCTAACATTGGCTCCAATGGGGATGGTGGCTCCAAGGAGATGCCAAGAACGGTAGATCTCTGGGGGAGTCAGACAGTGCCTTCATCCATTGGGCGATGGAGTCATTATTTCAACAGATAACACAAAAAACTTTTGATACATTTATTGACTGCAAACTTGACTAAAACCTTACTGAAACTTGACCAAAACTGACTCGACTTTAAAACTAAAAAACTAATAAGACTGACTTGACAAACTTCAAACCAAACTAATCTCCTTCTCCAGAATTATAGCCTTCGCTCCGGGCCCCAGACTGAAGATGAGAGATCAGTCCACACTTGCAATAAAACAAAAATAAAACGATATATACAATGATGATGAAATCAGCAGAAAATACTCAGAAGTGGTATCGCTTGAGCAGCCGACCATTGATCGGCCCTCCAGGACAATCATCTCCATTCATTTCCTTGAGAAGAAAGGCGTTCTGACCACGATACGCTGCAATCTTAAAAGGACCCTTCCATAGATTTTCAAATTTGTCGTGCTTTCCCTTATCTTCATTTCGAGCATCCCACTTCAAAACCACCTCATCTAGCTGAAACTTATCTGCTTTTGCCTTCCTGTCGTAGATCTTCTTTATGCGTTCCTGCAACTTGAATGTATTTTGAAATACCTCCTCCCGTGTCTGCTGTAAATGAATCATCTGATTAATCCTCCGCTGCATGGGATCTTCCTCACTACCGGCTTCCTGAAGCAATTTGACTACCGGGATAGCAAGAGAAGTGGGAAAAACTGTGTCTACCCCATACACCAACTCGAAAGGGGACATGCCAATAGACTTTTTCTGACTTACCCTATCGGCCCAAAGTGCATTCACTAATTTCTTGTGCCAGCCCTTTTTATTGATTTCCAGCAATTTCTTGATGATATTTACCAAAGACTTATTTGAAGATTTCGCCAAGCCATTTCCTTGCAGATGGTAGGCAGTCGAATGTCCCAGGCTGATATTTTACTTATAGAAAAATTCAACCATCCTCTTTGACTTGAAGGCCGCTGCGTTATCTGTGATTATCTTACTAGGACACCCAAAACGTGACAGAATATTGTTTTCAAGAAAAGAGATGATTACCGCATCCGTGGCCTGTCGAGTGGGAATCGCCTCGATCCATTTTGTGAAGTAATCTGTAGCTGTCAATATCCATCTATGCTGTCTGGAAGATGCTGGATGGATTTCCCCGATGAAATCCAATCCCCACTGCTGGAATGGTGCACTAACTTCAATTGGTTTGAGAGGCAAAGGCTATAGTTTCTGCTTCCCTTCAAAAATTTGACACTCGTGACAATTCTTAACAGCTTTATATACATCTGAAAAAAAAGAAGGCCAATAGTAACCTGCCCTTAGAATCTTATTCGCTGTGGTTTTCCAAAACAGATGGCCCCGCAGTCTCCTCTATGAAAGTCCTCCAAAACTCTTTTGGCTTCCTCCTCTACCAAACAATTTAATAACATTCCATCAGGGTCTTTCCAATACAATGCAGAATTCAGTATGCAAAACTTTGTAGCTCTCAACTTCAAGGTTCTACTCTTATTTCTAGGCATCTCGGGAGGTGGAGATAAATTCTGAAGTACGTATAAAATGTCAGCATACCAAGGGGAAGAAACAAAAATATCAGATACCTGAAATGACGTACTCTCCTCATCTTCATCGGACACTAGGCATTCCCAGTCAAATTTATATCCTAGGCACTTGGTTGTTTCAAAATTGAGCTTGGCGAGGTCCTTGTCCTTTAATCGACTTAGTTGGTTAATCTCTACCATCCCCGTATTAACTGTATGAGCGATCCACTTACCATCCTTCCCTCTGGATCTGCAACCAAACATCTTTGTGTTCATGATGAACAGCATGCTCTGTGTGGGGAATGCGATGCTATGCAACGATGTGAGCCTTTGTGGTCGCATTTCTCCATCAATGTTGTATTTAATATTATAAATACATACATAAATAAATGAAAAAATCAATGGGCTTCTCAACTCCATCCCTTTTTTGCATTAAAACAGTTGCCAATGTGTGCTCAGAAGCAAAGGAAAACAAAATGAAGTCCCGTGTGTAGTCTGGGCTGATTAAAATAGGAGCTGAAGAAAGAGCTAACTTTACAAAATTGAATGATTTCACCGCCTCTTCTGTCCACTTTACCTGACTGTCCTTTTTCAGCATATTCGTGATTTCTCTAAGATGTTGTGCAAGATTTGGAATGAAATGACGCAGAAAATTCATTTTACCATTAAATGACTGTATTTCTTTCTTGTTCCGGGCTTTCATGGCTTTCAATCTTGGAGGGCATAAATGCGGGGTCAACTCGGAATGCCATCTTTTGATGTGATGCTTGGCCAAGGAGCTTGCCTTGATCATGTAGACTCTTGCTGATTAGGCGAAAGACCCATATTCTGCATTTTAAATAATTTTCAAATGATATAAATGTTCCCTCATCAGATTAAGGCTGGATTAAATCTAATAAGGTAAACAGCAAAAACCATACCTAAGTTGGCAAAACTAATATCCATATATATTGAAAGGTGGCGCACGTGCTTCAATGGCAGCTTTTGCATAATGAACGTTCCCCAAGGGTGGTGAGCAGGTCTTGTACGAATCTTTATTGCTAAAATCTGATTACAACACAGTATCATGAGGTAGTGACATCCTTGATGCTCCAACTACTCGCTGCAATATATGATCCATTTTTGGCAGCGGATAATTGTCTTTCAATGATACCTTATTCAAATTTCTGAAATAGATACATAAACGGATCTCACCTGTTTTCTTTCTCACGGGCACCAAATTTGATATCCAATCTGAAAATCGGATAGGCACAATGATTCCTGACTTATACAACCTGTTTACCTCTTTTTCAATCGATGGTAGCAGCTTTGGATTGATTCTCCTAAACTTTTGATGGAAAGGCTTCTGATTTGGTTTAATGGGGATAGTATGTTGAATGATGTTAGTGTCATATATTTTTAGATCTGAGTAATCCCACGCAAAAGCATCAGAAAATGAAGACAACAATTTCACATACTCTGCCTTTACCTTTGGTGACAATGACTTTGATAACTTAACCATCTTGGGATTCTCAGCTGTCCCAATATTTACCTCTTCAACCCCTTTCTCCGTCGGCCTCAATGTCGGTTTGCGGGCTACATCGTCTTGATCAAACAGTTCTTCCAAAGGAATCAATCCCTTAGGAATGATGTTATCTTTAAGTTGCAGCACTTCCATTTGGTTTATTTGTATATCATCATTACCATCATCATGTTCTGTATCTATGGAGGTGTCTTTAAACTTACCCTTATTCTGCAGAAAATCACTAATCTCCTCGTCATCCTGAAAGACTTGCCAACATCGCTGATTGTCTGGAACGGTGGGGCAGTGTTTCACATGAATCTCGAACTTGTTGTTGGAATTCATTGGAATTTTTAAATTGCTTGCTGCCTTAGCAAGTCCATCAGCAACACCATTTTGTATGCGAGGCACACATGTCAAGGTATGATCAGAAAATAATTTCAGAATGTCTAAAACTGCATTACGGTAAGCCCTCATGCGAGGATGCTTGGCCTGAAACTCACCTTTAACCTGCTTTATCACCAATTCTGAATCACCATACATTGCAATCCTTTTCGCTTTCAGCTTCTTAAGAATCTTAAGGCCAGCAATTAGAGCCTCATATTCCGCTTCATTATTAGAACAGTCAAATGCAAGCTTGTAGGAACACACTCTGACATTGCTTGGAACCTTATCCGGAGCGGAAAATGGACTACGAATCCAAACACCAATTCCAGCACCGTCACTGCCCACTACGCCATCAAAATCCATGGTCCAAAGACCATCTTCATCGTCCTCTAAATGCTGAAATTGCGTCAGCTCTGTTTTTCCTGTTTGCTGCCCATTGTCTTCAGCTGATTGCTCCACAGTAGCTTGTTTCTCTCTTCTTTCTTTTTGCAGAACTTCTCTAAAATTCTCAGTGATTTCTGGTATATCTTCCGCCTGAACTAATTGACTATCTATATCATTAAAACTATCAGCAAATAAAACAAATGATTCTAAGTCGGTATGTACATAATTTACAGGATGATTGATAGGCTTCTCCTTGCTAGTTATCATGTATTTCATCTTCTGCTCTCGATATAACTTTCTCATTTGATCGAAGACTGGAATTGTAGCATAAGAGAAATCTAACTGAAGTGTACCTTTCAACTTTGCCCCCCAAGATCTTGAAAGGAGCATACCAAATCGCGGAGGAATGTCCGCCACCACCACGTCCATTAAGACATTCTTTGTTGGAATTTGATCTAAGCTTACAACAAAGTCTTTGATGAGTCCTATACACCTCACACGGCTGGAATCAAATGAATACAAATCATGATATTTTCTTGTAATGTCTAGTCCCAACTTTTCCATGATCGCCTTCGGCATCAAATTGTGCGAAGCACCTGAATCGAACATGGCATTGTGCAAAACATATTCATGCAGCCTCAAACTGATATAAAAGGGAGGAACATCACTGTCAGGGGACTCACCATCTAATGCAGGCCCGAAAATCAATTCTGGCTGATCATCCTCAACATTTACCGTATCGAACATTGGATCAAAATTCGGAATTTTGGAGACTTGACCGCGGTAGCTGCTGTTTTTCATGATCTCTGTCAAAGGAATAGATATTTTTAATTTGGAAATTTCATTTTCCAAACTAAATGCTGAAACTTTCTCAACCTCTTTGACCGGAACTTCCTTCTTTTCAGCCTTATCTTTCACTATGCTTGGCTGATTTACCTTTTCTGCTGATGATACTTTACTAGCTGCGGGATCAATTGTCTCTTTTCCTTTCTTCTGTGGTATCGGTGAATCTGCCTTTGGTGCTGAAGCTTCTTTTCGTTTATGAATGGGATTTATGGGCACATCTCGGTTTCTCAATGAGTATTGCTTCTGTTGAGCGGACAAAGCATTCAAATATCCTCTTTGGTAATCATCTGACTCTTCCTCTAACTCCGCATCATTTGCTAAAATGAAATCTTCATCTTTCTGTGCAGCTGAACTTTCTCCATATTCTTCATCCTCAGTAATATAAATAGGCAAATCGCCGGGAGTGAAGAAATGATTTTTCTCACCTGCTACATCATCATCATCGTCTGAATCTTGACTCACAAAATTCTGCAAAAGAGGTGTCTTGATCTGCTGCTGGGCTGCCGGCTCTTGTGGTCTTTGTTCACGCTGCTTTATTCTGAACTGTGGCTGCTGCTGGCCACGATAGTTTGGATTCCGAATCTGCGTTTCTGGTTTGTCAAGTGTCATCCTTTTGAACATTTTTTCCATCTCACGAAGCAAGTGTTGTTCGGATGTAGATGAGGAAGGCTCTTCCTTTATAGTCACTCTTTTCTCTGCTTTCAACCGTGCTCTCTTATCGTTCAGATTTGCCTCAACACTAACAACAATCTTCTGCATATCTTCTAAGGTAGGCGGATCTCTGTCACGTAGCGAATAAGCCATCTCCGGATCAAAACCATCCAGGAATTTAAGAAGAGCTGACTTTTTAGACGGTCTTAAGTCATCTGGAATTGCATTATACACTGTATTGAATCTGATGATATAATCCTGAACGGACTCACCAGGATTACGCTTGATGTTTGTGTACTCTAAAGTGATCTGCAGCGGATCTTTTTTCATCTCCCATCGGTCTAAAAACTGTGTCTGAAGCTCTTGCAATGTATTGATACTTCTGGCATGTAAAGCTCTGAACCATTTACGAACCTCTCCTCCAAAAGTCTGGGCAAACAATCTCATTGAAACATTTTCTGCATCAATTTCATGCAGGTCCAAAAAGTCTGTAATCCGGACAATATGCTGCTGAGCTGATATACTCTATGGTGTACCATAAAATATGGGAATCTTGCTCTGGTAATCAGCAGGCATAGGATCTAAATTGGCCGGCAAAGCAAGAGGTGCAAATCTGGCTGCCATGACTCTTGGCGGATTTATAATCTGCTGTCTCGGAGAAACAGGAGGACTGGGAGCAGTAGGTGAACGAGGTGTATGAGGTGGAGACGGAGGAGAAACTACTGTTGATTACTGATCAGAAATCTCAGGCTGAACGGGAATGGTAGGAATAAAGGAAGGTTCAGTGGGAATCCGTGAACTAGATGCAAATTCAGATGGTCCAAGAGTTTGTGAAGCAGATTCAGTGAATTCGGGAGTGTTGGTAGCCACAATGGAATCTTGCAATTGTCTGTCTAAGTGATATGAAACAAATATAAATTGAAAATCTTCAAAAAACAATGGATCCGGAACTAATCTTGATAATTCAGTTTCAGAAAAATTTACGAATAAGGATGTTTCAAATCGTTCATCAAAAGGAATTTCATCAACATATATAATTTTCACAGGACAGGATGCAGATCTAGAAAGCGATCTAGAACTTCCAGAACTCTCTTGACTTTCTCTTTCAGAACTTTCTTGACTTCCTTGTCTTCTAAGGATCCTAGGAATCAGATTTGGATTTTCAAACAACGTTGGTGGATTAGGGTCAGGATTTGACCTAGTATTCCTTCTTGAAGCCAGTGTATTGATCTTCTCGGGATAAATTTCAAGGAACACAATCAATTTTCTTCAGCCTTTCGACTTCTAGACTCAATCATCCAAAGGTCTAGAACGAACAAGTATACTGGGGTAATTTGCAAATCAAGTGTTGCATTCACAAGCTTACCGGAGATCGACTGAAGCAGCGTTTATCTACTACCGCTTATGCATAGCAAAAGCGTTTCGAAAGCTACCTGGCGTGACTTCAGACTCCATCTAAGACTTATGAAACAAACACATCAACAAGCAAACCATTTTTGTATTCCCCAGTATGGTCGCCACTATGTTAGCGCTCAAATCTACCTTAGGCTGAAATAAGGTAAAACTCAAGGCTACATCAAACCACGCTCAGCCTCGTAGCTAGCCCTACGAGGATAGGAGAGGGCTCTCTCCGGGTCTATCTCGGCAAATGTTTTCAGAGGGGCTGAGATGACTTATAATGAACAATGAATACGGATTTTAGGCTAGTAAAGAGATAGAAATGTTTGATTTTGATTTTTGGGTTTTCGTTGGAGAAATGGGAAAAAACAATTTTGGGTCCGGGGATAAGGTCAGATCTTTGCAGATTTCGAGTTGGGGCGAGGTAGGCAATAGTCTTAATGCTTTTGATTGGATATATGGATGGATCAGAACAAAAAGGAGCTGAAAAGGGCAAGGATGAACATGGATCCTTTTCAAACAGGCAAAAACATGAAAAACTAAATGAATTCAAAGGCAGAGCACTGTGAACAATGGATTCAACCTCATCTACTCATTCATTTAATTTAAGAAGCATAAGTGAGAAATGGCATACATTAAACATGAATGAACTTACAATAAACTGAGAGAAAACACCATTAAGAACTGAAAGCCACAATAATCCCAACAGGTGCTGCAAAACCTCTGATCTTTCCTTAGCCAAAATATGAAAAATATGTACAATGTGTGCCAAGAGTTTCCCAAGAGTCCAACCTGTAGAATGTCTCAGAAATTACAATATATAGATCACTCTAACCCCTCCCCACACCTCTAGGGGTCGAAATCCTCCTTCTAGGAGCAGTTCCAACAAATTCTAATCAAGGAGCTAAAATCTAGGAAGCTAACAACTTGCCTCTAAAAGAGTGGAAACTGATTCATTTACATGATTTTCACTTTTTTGAGAGTGAATCTTCTAGAATAGGTAAAAATGAGCCAAAGTTACATGTCAACCATCAATTTACATCATGAAAACCCAAAAATTTCATCCACAAGCAAAACTGGTCCCAACTAGCCGAAATTCTGAGCTGGAAGTTGAAAATTCAGCCAAAAATCTATATGGGTAGCGCGCCTGAGCTGAGTGGGTAGCGCGCCTTTCAGCCTGATTTTGAGGCACTTCCCAGCATCCAAATTGAGCTCATGATAGCTCGTTGGAAAGCCCTGGATGTTGGCTATCCAACCCAAGTGGAATTTCCCAATTTGGAGCTCATTTTCCCCTCCAAAACTTCATTCTCCCAGCAGTACTTCCTGCTGGTGCAAAAGGTGGCAGCAAGGTGGTTTTCATGGTGTTTTTGAGCTTTTTGACCATCCAGAATCTGATGAAATGCTTCGGCAATGCCTGAGGATGCATAATTTACCATGAAAAATGCAAATATTTCTTTCAGCAAGTGTCCCAAAAAAAAGTGAGCATATGGGCGCGCTACCCGTATAGCTGAAAAACCTGTTTTTAGACCAAAATATTTCAAAATGACAAAAATTTCTCCGAATTTGCTCAAATTCGGAGCGAAGACCCTCCATCATGTATCTTTCCCAGCCAACAAAGCCTCGGCCAAAATCCGGAGTGGATCAGGCCTTTTCCGCCGTTTTAGTGCTTCGCTCAACCTCCTCTTTAGAATCTTCATTCTCGCTTTGCAGACATGCATGCGAGCCCAATAATGGCCTTTCATGTGACGAAGCATGTCTTTCTCTCTGTTAGCCTTTGCCAACAACTTCTCCAGATGAATGTTAACATGCGTGAGTTCAGTCTCTCGCTCAACTGGTGTCGCCTTACGTCTGGTCTCTTGGACAATTGTCGAAATGTACCAGTTCAGCAGAAGCTCATAAAGTGTGTGCTCTGCATCCTCTAGGCCCCATTTTTTTTTTGCGTTGCTCAGAGATAGTTTATCACCCACGCGGCCTTACAGACATCTTCGTGTCATTCTCGGCCACTACCACTGGATTTGATCTCCCTCAGTTCGGCTGGAGAAGCTGGCATCTAACATCAGTGATTGTGGGAAAATATATTGTCCGTGTGCACTACGTTGAGCCTCATCAACCTGTGACTGCTCCCGTCACAGATGCGTACACGTGTTGAAGAAGAAGGCGAGACCCCTTCCACATCATGTGGAGATAATACTCGCTCTGCTGATGAAGTCGGCAAGACCCCTTCCACCCTGGGTGGAGATAATACTCGCCGTGTAGCTGCAAATAAGGCCCTGTGGCCTCGCTGATATGTCACAAACAATGGAGCGATGATATGCAAAATCTCAGGAATGCCAGGCTGGTGTGAAGGCTTTCCCGCATCATGAACTACCTCGGGAGGCGGCTGTGACGCTGTGAAAAAGTCACGGGAGATGAAATCCTCCCAAGCGATGCCCTGCTGTGCCAACTGATGTAACACTATGATCTTGATCAAAGCGTAATGATATATACTTCTATGCTGTTGTGATGGGCTCTTCTTCTGTACAAAAATCATCATCCTCTCTATGTTGCGATACATGAAGTACGGAATGTTCATCATACATACCCTCGTGAAGTGCATCAACAAACGAACATGGTATGCAAAGAGACGCGAGAATCTGCCCTCGCAACTGAAATACCGAATGATGAGTTTCATCAGTGGTGCAAACTCATTCCTCAGGAATCTAAAAGGAAAAACTCTGCCCAAGTGCCTCATATACCCAGGTTTGATGTATGGCTCATAGTGGAATTTCTCTAACTGCTGACGTTTGTTCCATTCCTCTCCCAGATTTGGTATGCCAGTGGCCTGAGCAATAGTCATTGGTGACAGAATGAAATCTACTCCAGCGAGATTTACATGGCCATCATGTAAATGTAGAACAAACAGACGAGCTAGTTCACGATGAAGCTGGGTTTGTGAAATCATTTCACAGAATCGAAAACATGACTGAACCCGAAAACAATCCATTGCAAGTGGACATGCCTGCAATTGAGCCAAAGAAGTAGGCTCCTCCCTAAGATTTTTACCACCTTTGCCACCTCTGTGAGGCCTCCGTGGCACATTACCCTCTGCTGTGGAATCACTGTCAGACTCCTGCTCATAAACTGAATCTGTCTCTGACATGGTTTTGATCAAGATAATATGGATCCTGATATAGGTACAGTGAAAGAAAAGTTTTAATGTATGTTCAAAACCCAATAGATGTCACCCATGTACCCAAGTATCACAGGAAAACAAAATCATAATGAGGATGACTCTGTTTTAATGGCATAAAAACTATCACTGTTTTGCTCACAAGTAAGTTTGACAAATGAATACCTAATGCAGATGTATGGTATAATTTTATAATGATGGCCAAAATCTGTCAAAGGGGCAACAGGTATGGGACTGTGTTTTATGAACTGGAGAATAGGGACAACATGACAATAACCATAGTGATACAAATGGCCATGACAGTAGCAATATTATGGTGATGGCGGGCTATAGATTAGTCAACATGAAATTTTGCAAAAACATGAAAGGGCATGACAGCAGTGATAAAATGATAACTGAGGGAGTGAGGATCATGTACATAACGTGCCAGAGCATGATCATATCTACCATTCAAAGGTTTTCAAACTTTTCATAAAATTGTCCATATATTTTCAAAACCCTCAAGGAATTAATTTGCATGTGAATGTAGGGTTTATAAATTTCTCTCCAAGCATGGCATATTTCCCACCATCAATGACATCACAACCATGTTAAAAAATCTACTGAGCAATGATAAAAACCTGTTTGCAAATTGTTGGAGTCGATTCAACACGAAACTAGGTGCAAGAAAATGTTTTTTAAAATCTGTCTCTGTGTGGGTAGCGCGCCTGCCCAATGGGTAGCGCGCACCAAGTGGGTAGCGCCCGTCTTATTTTGCACTGGCTGTGGCGTTCAAGTGGGTAGCGCGCACCAAGTGGGTAGCGCGCACCTCAAGTGGGTAGCGCACACCTCCAAACGCTGTCCACAGTTATGAAAACTTGGTTTCGGCCTTCAAGAACTCGACTTTGACCTCTGCCTTGCGGATCTCTTGCAAATGAGATTGTTTGCCATGTTTATATATGAAGTAAATATCTCATCAAATCAGATTGTTTTTCAAATTTGTTTGATAACCCACTTTATAATGTTTTTGGCATTTTGACATTTGGTCTATTAATACAATGCTTTGCTTTGGCTTTTCTGAATTTTGGACTGAAAATTCTTGTTGTCTTTTGCAGGGATGCTGCACTGTGGCTTTGGAAAAAATCAGAGGCTTGCACTGAAGCTTTCTGATAATGAAATAAATACAATTATTACAAAAATGAATTTAGACAATTTCTAGTTCCAAAATAGAGTTTTGGACTAGAAATGTCTTCAAATGCTTTTGATGATAAAAATGTGAAATAAAAACTTGCGAAACCAACCTCATGGCCTGCGGGCTTTATGACATGTATGCACAGGACTCGAAAACCCTAGACTCTAGGACTAAAGACTCTTTTTAATGAAAACAATCATTAATGACTATGAATGAAATGACGATGACCTTCAGTGATTTTTGAGGAATTTTTAAATAGCCCTGCAGGTACAAGCATGAGGAAACATATGACAACCAGACCCCCTCGTCAGTCAATGGCATGCTCCTAGCGAAATGCAACGAAGTGGAACAAGCGAGACACCTAAGAATGAATATGCAAAAAGTGAAATGATCTCTGACGGAGGGCTGTAAGGACCGACTCTAACAGTAATAACATTCATCGTTCTATCGTGGATGAGGGAGCCTTTACCTGCATTATGACCATGTCTTGATGGAAGGTGATTGGTTCACCTCAACTGAGTCAATCGACCACCACATTGAAAGCTTTTGATGGAAGAACTTACAAACCTTGTGGGATTTTGAATTCCCTTCAAGCATAATTAGGGGGGGAATTGTCTCTATATATGTAGAATTTATTGACATACCTCTTGATTATAATATTCTATTGGGTTGTACAAGGTTTTATGCTATGGTTGTCATTGCTTCGACCTAATTTTGCATTATTTTCTTTCCCCATAAAGGTGGGATTATAGCCATAGATCAACTCACCTTTTTTGCCTCTGATTCTCATGTTACTGGAAGTGTCCCTCTTATGGTGGAATCCCTACATTCCTATCAGCATGTCGGGGTTGGATTATTGAAGGATTCATCGTTTATGGAAAAAATTTCGCTCCCTCCTCCTACCCTTCCCAATAGTTATTTTTCGGTTTCTTATATCAACATGATATCATCATCTATGATCCCAATTGATCCATGGATTTTACCTGATGAAACCAACATCCAAGGTTTTTGCGACTGAATGTCGCTAAGCCTTGGTGAGCTAGATTACAAATCAATTTATTTGGCTTGCACGACTTATACCTTCACTTCGATCAATTAGGTAGATCAATCACTGGATTATAGCATGCCTTCTGACCCTTTTTCATGCATATTCTCTACCGATGAAAGCATCATGGAGATCATGATGCCAAATGATGAGTAGTGGGACGAACATCATCATCATTCCTCCTTACTATATTCCATTTAGGACAATCTCATTGTTGTCTATTTGTCCAATTATTTCAAACCTCTTATGAATTCTGTCTCTATTCATGAGACGAATCCGAAAAGAACCTCTCAAATATTGATGAGACAATAACTCTTGACATTTTATCAAACCGGGTATTGTCAAAAAAAAAATTATTGGAGCATCTCATTCTTCATCTGAGATCGATATTTATAGAGCCCTTTTCTGTGAATTTCAATATGTATTTGCATGGAATTATGAAGAAATTCCAGGCATTGACCCAAATATAGTTGTATACGAGATTAAGACGTATCATGAAACCAAACCCGTCTTGTAGTGCCTCCATCTGGTTCATGCCAAGAAGGCTTCCAGGATTAAGGTTGAAATTGAAAAGATTCTTTGGGCTGGTTTCATATACCTCGTTCCTTTAATTGATTGGGTATCAAATGTTGTCTCTATCATGAAGAAACACGGCACGATCTGAGTATGTGTCGATTATTGGGATGTGAATCATGCTTGTCCCAAGGATAACTATTTGACCCCTTTCATCAACCATATTTTTGGTGATTGTGTTGGCTACGAGATCTATTCATTCATAGATGGGTTCTCGGGCTACAATCAAGTCAACCTTCTCCTGGCGGACTAACCTAAGACTACATTTATCTATCCCAAGGGTACATTTTCTTATTGAAATCTCCCATTCATCTTGAAGAAAACAGGTGCCACGTTTCAACATGTGATGGATTACGATTTTCATGATATAAAACACATTATACAACCATATTTGGGTGATCTCCTTTCTCATTCCAAAGATCGGGTTGATCACGCGAAGCATCTTCGGGTTATCTTTCTTTGTTGTAGACACTCTAACATTCAAATTAACTTACACAAATGTGTGTTTTATGTTGGTTTTGTTTGTCTCCTGGTTGTGTTATTTCAAAATAAGGAATTTATATCGATCCCCTAAAAGTGCAAGCAATCGTTGACTTGCCTGCACCTTCCTCACTCATTCAGTTATAAAGAATCCAAGGGAAAGGTAACTTCCTACGGAGGTTCGTTCCCAATTACGACAAGTTTCCCAAAGAATTCACTCACTTACTGAAGTAAGGGGTACCCTTGCATTGGGACGACGTTGCTCAAAAATCATTTGATGACTTGAAAGATGTACTGGTTCGGGCATCTCTTCTATAACCTCCTGATTATCAGTGCAAATATTTCCTGTACCTAGTTGTTTCCATTTCTACTATAGCAATGGTATTGGTCCAAGAGGACAATATTAGGACTGAAAATCCCATTTATTATCTAAGTTGCAACCTCAATAATATTGAGATCAATTATATTCATGTAGAAAAGTTGGCTTTGGTGGTCGTTCAAGTCGTCAAATAGTTTCTCCATTATATCTTTCTTAGGAAAACTATGTGTGTTTCATATTGCAACCCTATGACATATATATTGTCACGTCAATTGCTGGGGGTAAATTATTCCAAATGGATTGTTATTCTCCAAGAGTTCGACTTGGAATTCATCAAATCTAAGTCGAAGAAATCCATATTTTTCGTCGAGCTTATGTGCGAACTCCCTTCCCCTGATTCTGAATCTACATTTGAAGATTCGATCCCTAACGAGTCATTTCTCCTGATTTATTCATCTAACCCATGGTATGGATATTCCTGATTTATCTCCAGACCCAAAATTTCTGACCTAATACCTCTTATTCTGAGCAGCGACGTATCTGCTACAAATCTCAAAATTACATCATTATCGATGACACTCTTTAACTTCATGGTATTGATACGATCTTACGAAGGTGCCTCAAACTTGAGGAAGCCAAGAAATTTCTCAAAGAATTCTAATCAGAGGCATGTGGTGGACATATATTTGGTTATGCTACCACGCAGAAGATCCTACGCGTTGGTTACTTTTGGCCCACTATCTTTTGCGACTGCATCTTCACTGTCCAGAAGTGTCATGTGTTCCATATCTATGATCACAAGATGTGTTCTCCACCTAATCCTTTGCACCCTCTCATCACTATTATTCCTTTTGCGAAATATGGAATTGACTTCATGACATGTAACCCTCACTCGGACGGGGGGCATGGTTATATTATTGTCGTTTTTTACTACTTTATTAAGTGGGCCAAGGTGATGCCTACATTAAACAAAACTGGCGAGACGGTTGCATACTTTTTCTTCAACCTTGTTATTTATAGGTTTGACGTACCACAAGAGATAGTTATGGATCACAAAAAACATTTTTGGAAGCATATCATGACTGAAATAGTTTCCAAGTTGGGACTTTCGCATGAAAATTTTACTCCCTACTATCCACAGGCTAACAAACAAGTTGTTGGTGTAAACAAATTTCTTAAAACTATACTTCAATGTATGGTAGGGGTCCATAAATCAAATTGACATCTGCTTATTTATGCATCCTTGTGGGCATATCAAACCTCAGTGAGGATTGATACAGGATTCACAACCTTTCAATTGGTGTATGGTCTGGGAGAAATCCTCCCCATTAAGTGTGAAATTCCACCATTGAAACTAATTGTCGAACTTCTTCTTGCCACTTCCGTAGAGGAGGAACTTCTGTTGCATTTGACTCGTTTGGATGAAACCTGATGCAATGCTAGTTTAGTTGACAAATCTCATAAGAGATGTGTCAAGGCGCAATACGACAAAAGTGTCAAGCCTCAATTCTTCTCGAAAGGAGACCTGGTCCTCTTATATGAACAAGAGGCGATAAGTAAGGTCCAAGAAAGTTCTAAATCATGTGGTTGGGCCCATACATTTTCAAGCGAGTCCTTAAAAAAGGGGCCTGTGAGTTGGTAGATTTCGATGGAGTTCTACTGGTGCAACACATAAATGGGTTGTACCTCAAAAAATACTACGCTTGATCTCAAGCATAGCTCATTGTGTACATAACGGCTATAACATGTTTCAGTATGTTTCCAGTGTGTATTTTTCAGAATTTCCACGATTTCTATTGATCTCGTTTGTGTTTGGTTTTCAGATGTTGACATTTCTCGAACCATATATTGGTTATGTTGATGGTGCTAGTTGTACTACTCGGAACCTATCTTCTGCAACATGGGCTATCTTTTCTCCAAATGGAGAGTTTGTGAGTATGCAAGGGATTTGAATTGGTAGCTCGACTAACAACATTGTTGAGTATAGCGCAGTGTTTAAGCTATTATCTGATGATATTTCACATGGTATCCGCCACTTAGTCATCAGACTCGATTCCCAACTCATATTACTACAACTTGCGAATATCTACTCAATTAGAAATCTCGCCATCCTTCGCATGGTTTTGAGAGTATGTTTTCTAGAAAGACATTTCGATTTCATACAATATGAACACATTTCTAGAAATATAAACATTTTAGATGATTCCCTAGCTAATCTTGCTTTAGATAGACATTTGCAATGAGTGTAGATAATTTTCGATTCAGATCACATCATATTGAAAACCTAATAGAAACTAGGAAACACTAAAAACATGTGTATGTATATACATATAAGTTTGGTTTTATAAAAACTTGTGTCCCGAGAAACATATGGCTATATCGCCCATATGAAAACTACATGCAACATCTAAGTAGACTAATGTTGCTCATGATAAAAAGACACTATGTGAGCCATCTTGCGCAACAAACGACCAATACGGCTTGGCACCCTGATGGTATGCTATTGAAGTCACATCGAAACCTGATTGACTACAATCTCATCAACCTCGTGGATCAACCCTTCCATGTGGTGCTCTACCTATGATAGTGATCTGGTGGATCAAGAAAGTGCTCAATATTCAAAGTGCTCGGATTAGCTCTAAACCAACACCAAAGAATAGATCTCGTCACCCTGAATCCAACACAACTTGTTTCACTCAAATCCGACATCGGATGCTCCTGATATCACGTTCTGTTTGTTTTGGGAAACAACTAAAATTTTGAAATTTGGGTTGCAGGGGTGCCCAGTTAGCAGTCTGTATGTTGACTCGACAATGACTTGGCAGGTTGATTGGGTCCTCCATCGGCCAATGGTTGGTCAACACTTGTCATTGTGTGATTGGTTGTGGCATGGTTTGATTCTATTGGTTCAACATTGTTGTGGTGGCCCAATGAGGGAGTGCCACATGGGCTAATTAGTGGCTGCCACGTGACCTCCACTCACTATTTCAAAAAAAAATTATGGAGGTCAAGAAACCCATGAGGTTCGAACACATAACCTCACACATACCAGCAAATACCTCCACCATCCATGCTACATTGGTTCTTAACTCCTATAGTCTACAATTTATATTTAAGGTTTAATGTTTGCATATTCGGAGGTGGGGACCAGGGTTAACCCAAGACCACGGTCCACCAACCAGGGTCAGGGGTTAACCCCGACCCAAAATTTACGATATGCAAAATTAAACATTAACTAAAGTTTATATACCATATGTTATATCAGCAGGTTAAACCAAAGTTTCAGACCATACATTATTCACCACCGAAACTTTATATTATATGTTATCCAAAGTTTGGAGCACCAACGGTTATGGCTTGGAAATTAGGGCTATAGACCAGGCACATGTCAACGGTTCTGCAACAATATATTCCACAGTGATTTTATAGTATGGTAACACTAGGGGTCATGGTTGCACCATGCACATGCCACGGTTTGTAAATTGTTTGTTGTGACAGTCAAGTCGTGGGGAGGGGAGCGGAACCTGCTTTCGCAGGGTTCCCGCTAACCCCAATCCACGACGGAACCCAACATTGAAACCCACGATTCAACCACAGTTAAAAGACCGGTGGGAAAAACTAAATAACCTCTGAATCTGACGGTTCAAAACAGGCGCATTTTTGTTTGGATCATGACCAACATAGGCAGATTAACAATTCGACAAATTTCACATAGTGTGATGGGAATCTCACCGGCACAGGGCGAATTTTTCACTCTATGTGGCCGAAAAAGGCAGAAAATGTAGGAAAAATAGCATGGAAGTGCAATTTGTAGGACAATTAGTAGAAAACTTCATTGGAGCATAATTAACTCAAATTTTGACCTTTTTGAGAGAATAAAGAGCCCAACTAGGTGTTTTGACTATTATGGAGCCACTGGAGACACTTTTTTAGCATTATAAGAAATGTAACTTGACGTAAACGCAATTTTTTTAGCATAATGAAAGAGACCCAACATTGGAAGCTAGACTAGGAGATGTCGCCCAGGAGATGTCTTGTGTGTATTATTATGGTATTGATGTCTTAACATGTTTTAATGAAATGGACATAAGTGTTTAAAAAACCCTAATCATTTAACTTGAAAATTTCACCATAAACTCTCAAGCTTTCAAATACAGATCAGTTTGGTATCAAAGCTTTGGTTCTTTGTTGCTTTGAGGGTTTAATATTGTTGCAAGTGTTTCTGATGCTTAAAAGGTTGAAGCTCAAGAGAGGAGAAGGAAAGCTTGTGGTTTCAAGTCCTCAAGTTAGGTCAAGGACAAGTGTTTTTGAGATAAATCCCCTCTGCGGACATAGGCGATCTCTCTAGCCCTAGAGTGGTTCTAGCAACATGAGATTCTTTCTAATGAAAATCTCTCTTAACTAACATTTACAATGTGACAAGAAAAGATACATAAATACATTTTTCCCAATGCTACGCTTGAATCAGTTAATGATGACCTTGATCCACGATCCTTTTAGGCCCGCTCCCTACTACTGATGGCAGGCGAATACCTGCGGATGATCAAGAGATAACATCAAATGTAATACAATACATAATAATCGTAAACATTAGCTATCCATGTTTGAGATATGGCTTTTGTGATCCATAAACTTTTGAAAAAATCTTTCGGTAAAAAATCACATATGAAAAATATCGTCGACGTGTTTTGAACCAACTATTGCGGTTCATCATCAGGACTGGATGAGAGAACAGATATAGGCTTACGATTTAAATAGATGCAGAGAGAATCAAACTAGCCATTATAGTATAACGACTAGTTTGACTAAATTAATCAGGAAATTTACCTAGCTAGAAAATTTAAATTACCTTTTTAATAAATAATTTAATTTTTCTAGCTACGTAAATTTCCTGATTAATTCAGTCAAGCTAGTCGTTATGCTATAACGTATAGTTTGATTCTCTCTGCATCTATTTAAATCGTAAGCCTTTATATGTGCTCTCATCTGGTCCTGATGATGAACCACAATAGTTGGTTCGAAACACGTCGACGATATTTTTCATATGTGAATTTTTTACCGAAATATTTTTTCAAAATTTAGCTATCTAGTAGATTAAGGAGTACCAGAATATTTGCATAAACATTTAGAAAAATATAGAAAGAAAACATCAGATGTTACTGTTGATAACTACAAAAAGAGAGCATACAACTTAGGCCTGAATGTTGGAGGCGGCCTTTGGTGAAATTCTGGTTCCTTCACTGAAGCTCAAAAGAATTCCTTCTCCCAAACACTTAGGCTTTATCACAATGCTAGGATGCAAGGGGATGAGAGTTTAGATGATTCTAACAATGACCAACCAAGATCTAAAGTTGTGGGAATGAGGGATATGAATTTATAGGAAGGGAGAAAAGGTTGGGATCCCATGAAAGGAGGACAAAGGCCCACTTTCTAAGGGATGACCCCCCATGGATAAGATCAAAGCTCTAAAATCAGAGAGCTCTACCTTATCACCACCATTTAACAACCAACTTGCCACCCTGAGGCTTCTAGAGGTCGAAGCTTCTCCTCAGTTTCATGAAACACTGCCAGAAAGGGATCAACGCGGTTTTCCAAGAAATAAGGGCACTGAAAGCGCAAAGCTAGAACTGTGAATATGACATCGGCATGATCATGGTACCAGGAAAAGTGCTAACCCAGGAAACTAGGATTTTTACCAAGTTTGTTCAGTAATATTCCCAGGCAGTTTTCTTTGGATCTTCAGGGGATGTCTTAACAGATTTCTTGATGGTGGAAACATTTCATAGGATTTGTCACTAGGAATTTCAAGACCAAGGACGGGAAAATGAGCATGGTGAAAAATTACTGTGTAACATATGCCCCCTAAATCATGAAGGAAAAATAGGGATTGATGGTTGAAATTATTTACGAACCAAGGAAAAGAACGCATACCACCTCCGAAAAACTTGCCAAATAAAACATATTACAATATATGACAGCTTTGGTATGAATATGCCTAATCACATAACTCTGCACTAGGCATCAAATAACACATGAACCCATGGCATGGTCGCAACCATCCGTCTAAAGAGATCATAGAAATGGATCTGTGATATGGACATGGCCATCCGTATAGATAGGGTCATGTATAAAATCATGAATACTCAATATATCCATGTAGCCTGGATGAAAATCAGACATGACCCAGGGTCTTCACCGCGATCTTAATCAACCCAATGTACGAATCTATCCATGTGAGTAAATGTGTTGGTGTCGAACATGGTAGAAACCACCTGATTACCGGTCAACGATGAAAATAGTTAACAGACACGAGAGAGACACCAATAATGATGATGGACCTCAAGGTACAATATCACAATCTACAAGCGTGAATGAATGTGTTGAAGTTGAACACTTGCAAAATCATTGATCAAAGGCCAATGATGTGAACCTGTCATTGAACACGAAGAACTTTCCATTGAGGCATGGAAGCTCCAAGGTACTAAAAAGAAGTTTCTAAATCACCTTCTCAGATAATGAGCTGAAATCGACAGGAAGTAATTCGTCAAACGAGGGCCATGATGATTCCCACATCATCGACATGAAACAACAAATATATTAAAATGACAGGAGTGATTCGGGATTGTAACAGAGGAGATCAGATAAGCAAAGTATGTTTGACAAAAAGGACTTCTCTTGAACATATTGGCGACATGACTCTGAAGTGTGGCAGAATTTGACTCAAATAGGACCAGAGGTCATGTTGACAAAATTGGTAATCAAATGAGAGGCAAACGGATTTCCCAAACACATAGAGGCAAAGTGATGAATGTAGGGTGTCCCCAACCCAACACAAGTTGAATATGAGTGCCATGTTTAAGAGCGACAAGCTTCCCAAAATACACATAAGATGTTCACTCTCAATTTTCCCCCATTATTTCAAACAAGTACCTCTTTATTTTATATATCTAGCATGAAGAGGATAGCATATGTTGAGCGTGTAAGTTCATTCTTCGAATGAATCCATACTAGTAAAATTAATGATCCCTAGAAAGGAGGAACTCAGTCTTGTCATGGTGACAAGTCTTTCGTCGTTAAATCTTTAACAAGTCCAACAAAAGGGTAACTCAGTGACTTTTCATGTTTAAGGAGTTTGAAAAGAAACAAAAAGGAAACTCCACCATGTCCCTTTTCATAAATCGTCTCTTGAATCTGAAAAGGTATAAAACAATATTCAAGAGAACCTCCTGACCATGTTTGATCAAGGTATTCCTTTTTCGTAAATAGTAAATCTCAGCCCAAAAAAGGGGTAAAATTATACTCAGATCACGTCAATTCATTCACTTTAATGAGTTTGAAATGATAACTACTCGGAAATATTTTCATGTTTTGAGAGTTAGAAAAGAGCTAGAAGTTGACTCCTCCTAGAAGAACGAGTGGTATAAGGGGTAGCAACTGGTTTTGATTATGGTGGAACTGCTCAAAACAACTAAAGTTCAAGAGGCTGGCTAATAAGACCACTCATCACAATAGTTCCTCAGGAAAGGTTAAAACAACCAAGTGAAAGTGTATGATTGGCCAAACATATGGTGATGATGGAATAAGAAAACCAAGGCTCATTCGGGAAAAGGGGTAGATAAAAGGGAAATCATGAGAGATAGCATGAGAATGGTTTCATTTTTACACAAGCTTAAAACATGGGAAACTTTGCTTGAAAACCCTTGAATATGGTTTCATTTTTACACAAGCTTGAAACATGGGAAACTATACTTGAAATAATTTTGCATGCTGCCAACATGGTGACTCAATTCAAGGTACATGCCCCCAAAGCTTCAATTCACTCACCTAAGTAGACTATTGGTTACTAACGGGTGGATGGAATGAAGGTTCAATTACGAGATCAAGTGAAATACTTGACTGGGAATTTATGAGATCTAAGTAAAGACTCGAATTGAAAGGGGATTTGTTTCATTTTTTAAAGATCTTGACATAGTAAAAGAACTATGCTCATAAGGACCTATTTCATTTTTTAACGAGGTTGACAAAGTAAAATGACTATCCTCATGACACCTTGTTTCATTTTTTAAGGAGCTTGACACAAGAAAAAGAACTTTTCTCCGAAGGACCTGATCATGGCCCAAAATAGGTCATGGCTTCCAAGAGGTTCTCATCGGATGGGAGAAAAACACTCTGGAAATCATGGTTCAATGCCCCCAGTACATGATGCACTATATCACTGACTATATCATCAGTAAACATGAGCATGGAACAAGTTTCCACATAATTAACCTGTGGCAGGGAAGATGCCACTGGAATGTAAGAACCATTTAGGGATGATAGTTAATTGGGAGCTAGATTTGGACCAACAAAAGAAAGTTGATCAATGGTCACAATTCTTCCTTCATGTGGGAAATAGATCACATGAAAGAGACAAGAGACAAGAGCTCCCATGACATTACTATAGGCATGCCCAAGGATTAAGTTAAAATCCAAGGGGCCTTGTATAACCATCACGTCTATATAGACAGTCTTTCCTCCCAAAGTAATATGAAACTTAGGAAGGATCTCTAATGGTTGACTATTTCCTCTGTTAAACGCTAACAGATTCTGGGTAATAGGCGCAAGCTGCGGAGAACCGAAAGCTTTCCAAGTAGTTGAAGATAAAATACTAAAAAATGTGCCTTCATCTATTATAGTGCTAGGTACGACCACATTATAGGCCTGTACCGTGATCTCAAAGGGCACATAAGAAGGAACATTGTATCTCGTAAATTGACTCCAATCAAAGGAAGCGACCAGACTACTTGGAGGGGGAGTTGTGGGAATGCGAACTTCCCCCTAACGTTATAGCAACGAGAGGACCACCCTCCTATACCGTGTCAATAGGAGGATTTCCCTCCAATTCATGGAAATCTGAAGAAACAAAAATAACCTAAGTGGTATGAGGTTCACTCTCTACGGGGAAAACACAATCCACTGAAGTTGGAATCGAGTCAATCATTTTCTCAACCAATAGTTGGTCGAGAACGGACTCATTGGATTCACTTTCGGAGAGCGTGGGATTGACCATAGATGACTTTTGATCGATCACTTGATCAACTAGTATAGGATGAGGGGAAATATTCTGGTAACCAATTGGAAGACAAGGCTGAGAAGTCGTAAGCTTATCCAATGTTTTCAAGGCTTCATCCATGTAAGGACAAAGGTGAATGGGATGATTCCCTCCACATAATCTGCAGGGAAATTTGACTTTCCCTTTTTTCCCATGGGCCTTATAATCACTAGTTAAGGGTTTGTCACCAACATGACCTCTAGAGGCTGATGACAAGGTTCTATTCGAGTTGGTAGACCACATTTATAACACCCCGGGAATACTAGGAAAATATCTAAGAAGGTGGTCATCCTTACATAACTTGCAAGGGAATTTGCCTTTATGATACTGATTGGAAGGTTTTTCAACATCAGTTGCATCAGTAGCAATGGCCGCTTGGTTTACCCCTTGCTTATTTTGCTTCTTCTTCTTCGTCCTCTTCTTCTTCTTAGCCTCCTGGTTACAAGAATCTAGACTTTCACCAGGTGAAGAGGAATAATAGGGTGAAGAAACAGGCGAAGAAGGTGAGGGATCAACATGAGGTTGACATTGTTCAGGTGAAGGCGAACTTGGTTGAGAAGTAGCTTGGACATTTAGAACCATGGGGTCAAGTTGAAAATAACCAAACTGGAAAACTAATGGTTAATCCTGGGAGGGACAACGTTTCCATATAGGGAGCACCAACATTTCCAAAAGAAGGAAAAGGACTAGGATTCCCATCTGTGGGGATTCGTTGACTGGTAAACTCAGGAACTGTTTCCATTTATCTCAACCTAAGATCTTCTAAGGAGTTGTGCACGAGTAAGATTTCATTCTGTGGGCAGTAAAATTTTATAAATTAAACACAAAAATAAATCAAAAGGGGTAAGCTAGGAAGTTTTTTTACCAAGTATCCGTGAACTGCAAAATACCTCCTGGTGAACCAAGAAGTACGGTCAGGCAATCTCCTCGAATTCTCTGTTCAGTGTATCACGTTTACAAGGCGGTTGATCTAAGTATGAATGTCAGTTTTGTTGTGCTAATTTCATCTTCAGATTTGAAATTTATTTGATGATCTTATGCTTAATGTACATAGGTTTCCTTGTTGTTTATGTGTGTCAAATAGGTAAATTAGCTTAGTTTTATGAGTGAATTCAAGAGCATAAAGCATGAAATAAATATGTTGAACAACGACAAAAAGAAGAACAGAAAACCATCACAATTGATCAATCAACACAGAATTTTGATGGAGTTCACCCCTCCTAGGCTACATCTCCTTTGTCCAACTTCCATAGCTTGGGCCTTTGTATTAAGCTCAAAAGTGTAAAAAATTTGTTTACATTCACCTACAGCTCCTAAAACATGCTTCAATGAGTCCAGAATGTCCAAATCTATCAAAAATGACTCTTCTTGCTCCTAATTTGGTTGAAACTTGCTCCAGATATGGTCAAAAAATAAATTCCTAGGAAATCTCCTCCAAATCTAGAGAAGACTCAAGTTAAGAGCACCAAATTCAGAGAGCCCGCCGGTTTTGGAAGCGCCCCTAAAACTATGCCAAGTTAAACTATGAGTTAATTAATGCTAATGGCAGATTAAATGGGATAAGCGTGGTTTAATTAAACCACATTAGACATATGGGTTAGTGCCATAATCATGGTTTAAGGGGTAATTAAACTCGTATTTAACCATAATCGCGTGCCCTTAACCTCTGCTCCATGCCTGTGGTTTTGGTTGACTAGTCGTATGGGGAGAGGGCTGGCCCCCTCCAAACCCCCACTACTCCATACATATAACAATAAATAGTAGTCGTATGCATGGTCTATTAATACCTTTGGTAGTGAATAAATGGTAATGGCAGATAGTATGGTGGGGGAGGTCGCAGAGTTGAGCCATGACCTTTTCCCAACCTTGTACATAACTTTTTCCATCGGTAATTATGCACCCTTTACCATAGTTTAAACTTTGAACTTTGATTAAATTCACCACCATAATACAAATATATGTGCTCCACCATATACATAATTCGACCATTGATATATAAATTGTGGCCACACCATATGAGCTTTGGTTTAAAAAATTAATATGCCACCCACCATATATAATATAATCCTGAAATCCATCCTTACCATAATTTTCAGACCATAGCATATAATTCGAATGATTCTGAATTTGGAGTTGTAAAAAAATTTTACCATTGGAGAGGGTCCACCAGAGGGGGCACGTGGCAACCCCTCGCTGCACCGCGTGTCAGTCTCTGGTTGGGCTGTCCCAAACCAAATAAAAAAAACAAATTATCATTCAACCTTACGACAAAATCCATAAAAAAAAAAAAAATTCACCTTCAAACCAATTTGGCGAATCCTACTGTGACACTTGTCACAGTGTCACTGGGAGAAACTGAAGAATATTCCCTTAATATACTTTGCATGCTGACTGGGTTGTGTTGTACCATCAACAACCCCCCCCCCCCCCCCTTTTTAGTGATTAGTAATAACACTAATAAATTTGGACCCTTCCCACAAAAAATCAAATATTAGCATTTAAGGTTACTTTTGTTTTCATAATTAAATAAAATATCAAAGTAGAACTTGCTAAAACATGTAAATTTACCTTCCCATACTCCAAGCACATATACCATCACAAATTATGAGTTTCCTTATAGAAAAGCGCTACATGACCATTAGACCTAAGAAAAACTTTATATCGGAAAGTCTCGAACATTAAGGGAAGCTTTATTATCGCATCGCAAAAAGGTTACAACAAGCATCCTTTATAGAAGTCGCTCTCTAAAAGTGCGATCCGCGAAAATGCGAGATCACAAAGCTTACAACCTCATAGACTCTCACAAATCGCCTATCACGGTAGCCCAATGTAACGATGGTTTTTAACGATAGTAAGTTATGTGATATTGCGATCTGGGATATTACAAAGCAAATCGCAAAATTGTTTTTATCGTAAATTAAAGGGCTCATAGTTCTAGGATAGTAACTTTTTGGTGTTCAATGCATAGTTATGAGCATTAAAGTTTAGCTTAATGGTCCATTAGTGTTCATTTATTAAAAATGATGCGGATCAAAGTAAAAGGATCATCTGATGCAAGTTGATATCATTTGATATGATTTAGAATTAAAAGCTTTCCTGTCACCTTATTTTTTTTCTTTCTATTCATTTTTCCTGTATTTACTATCATCTTTTCTCTCTGCTTGCAACTTTCAGGAAGAATACCCAGAGCGTAAACTATGAAGAAATGGTGAAGAAAGGCAAGGTTCCTGTGTCTAAGAAGTCAGAAATGACCCCATTATTCACAGACACCACTTGTAGTAGAGACGCAGGGATATCTACCTGGGAAGCTATGTATCAGTTGTTAGAGGAGGAAAACCTGAGAATTATGGAAGTTACAGTTACAGCAGATGAAAGCAGTTCTTCTGAAGCATCCCTAACTGAGCTTGCATGCTCATTTCTACACCACATTACTGCGAGGCCAAAGATACTCCCCTACACTGATATGGTGAAATGGATTATAGATCAAGCAGACATATCTGATAGAGAGTTCAAGACGGCCAGTCGGCAAGTCATGGGGTCGTTTACCCCAAACAATTTGAGACGTATGTACCATTTTCCAGAACCCGAGGCTAGATACAACAAGAAATTTGTAGAAAATTTCGCCAAAGAGAAAGAAGACTTGGAAGACTTCACAAGGCACTGGTCAAATAATGAAGAAAGGTTGAAGAAGGATAAAAATGGTATGTATTCCATTGGTTCTCTTTCTTCTCCTTATTGTTTTGCCACTGCAATGTTATGTAGACTATTTGGGAAACCAAACATCGACAAGTTTTCATCAGTATGGTTACCTTTATTGGATGTGGCTATAAATGCCACCATAATGGATTGGGCCCAAATTTTATCGGATAATTTAACCTCTGCAATTGTGGCATACAAAAGTAAAAGAAGCTCTACTTTAAGGATTTACCCTCCTTTCTTTTTGAGTGCTTATATCATAGACACTATTTGTTTTGTTTTCGATTTCCCTATTATGGGATGGAAATGGACAGTACAAAATCCACTTCCCATTCAGGTTTATCACAAATTATTATGGGAATCTAATTTCATCCCACATTTCTTTAAGATTTGTCATGGATTTATGCTCCCTATTTATAAAATGATCTATAATCAAGCTATCCCAAGGTTTTCCCCATAAGCTGAAGTAGACATTCTCCCTGTGGGAAGGTGGTTTGGGGAAGAATCGTTCACGTATATCAGAGTGTTTGGCAGCATTTCTTCACCCCATGTGCTACCTTTTTATGTCCCCAACAAACTAATGGCCAAGGAAATAGCCTATCAGACCTGTCGTGTGGGGGGAATGACCAAGACACTGAAAGAATATAAGAAGGCCATTTGGCCCCAATTTCCTGTAGTATGTGGAGCTTTTTCATTGTCTGACTTAGGTCATGCCTTTAAAGAAGTTGATAATATGTTATGCTTGCAACTACCAAAGTTCCTGGGTAGGAAATATGATCCCTTTGGTGTTGTAAGTAATTTTACTACAAGTGTTAAAATAAAAGTGTTTTCCAATGAAGAAGATCCCTTTGGTGATGTCTTTCTGCAGAAGCACACTTTTAAAGAGGTTCTACATACGGCACGAATTCGGTTTAACCAAGAAGGACTCCAAAAGTTTGACATTTACAGAAAACAGAGGTTATCAAAAGTTCTATTGAACCAATTGTTCATTGAACCTCCAAAGGAACCTACTCCCAGTGTTAGCATAAATGGAAATTCAAAACAGAAATCTAAATCCAGTTCTGAAAGAGAATCGACAGGAAAATCCAGTGATCAGTCCAAGAGTGAACACAACAGAAGTGAAGGGTCAATTAAAGATACAACTCAATCTAAAGAAAATCCTGGCTAGCAGGTTTTGTCCCCGAAACAAGCTGAAACTTCCACTCCTCTTACAAAGCCAACAAAGACAATTGTAGTGGATCTAGAGAGAGAATGGGAGAGTTTTAATGAGGTAATCAACACTGCAAAATAGAGCGCAGAACCGCTGACAAACCCAAAAGAGACAGCCATAGGAATGGAGTTAGAAGGGACTATCAATACTCAAGAAAAGAAGCATATTCCTGTTGCTCCGTCATCAGAAATTGTACTAAGGATAGAGGGAATTCCTCCTCTAGATGTATTTTATAGCCCTCAACATAAGGCTATCATCAGAAGGCAAAGAAAGAAAAGAAAGCTAGAGTCCATGCTCGTTCCAGAAGTTGAACCTCTAGATGTTCTTTGGAAAGATCCCACTACAGAACCATCGAAAAATCTAACTAGGCTCTCTCAAATCACAGGAGCATATGCTTCAGCAACAATTGATAAAGCAACATAGGTTCAGTTACTACTTAACGATAAAGAGGACAGAGTTTTGTTTTTGGAACAACAACTGCAACAAGTCAACATCAATCAAGATGCAGAGACACAGCTAGCAAAACTCCAGCAAGACTTCCATCAGATGCAATTAGATCATCAAAGCAGTTTAGCCAATAAAGAAGAACAGTTACTAACTATGATAGAACTGCATAAGGATGACCCCAAAATTGGGGAGTTTATCACAGAAGCACTTTCTCTCAATTTTCAGCTCTTGCAACAGGAAGAATTATTTTGCCAGAGGATCTCGCAATGGAATTCCCATTGTGAAATAAGCGATAATATTACAAATCAGGTCATATATTTATGACTTGATTATGATTCAATTTTTAAGAAAGTTTCATACTTCTTGGACTGGCAGAAATCAGAAGAAGGGAAAAGAGCAGAATTGCCCAGAATTGACAAATCGCAAAAAGAGATGTTATTTGCGAAATGGGATTTCCAACTTAAAGAAGAAGAACATGCGATTGGAGAGGCAGCAGAAGCAGCGAACAGTATCATTGAGTGCATAAATTAAAATCTGTACACAGCCAATTTGATAATAGAGACTACCCCATGCTTCCTTCCAAAGGCACAACAACTTCAAATAGAATGGAAACAAACGGCAGAGGAAAAAGCAGAGATAAGTAAACATATAAACGGGTTAAACTGGGACACATACTGAAAGTACCTGGTAAAGCCACACAGCCAATGCATGACCCTGAGTTGCCTCATAACCGCTGCCAAGAAAATGGTGCCAGCTCTTGCCAATGTCGTATTTGCAGGACAGTTAAAAGCTAAATTCATCCAACCAATGCTCTTGAAACCGGTGATGGATATTTGCAATCTAAAGGATCAGATGCAGAATTTATCATAGATACAGTTTAGTTTTATTTTAGTTCACTTTTTCTTAAAATGAGGTAGATGGTTTAAACCTCCTCATCTATTTTTGTAATATTTATTTTTAGATTTCATAGGGTAGTATTTAAACCCCTCTCATGCATTTAGAGAGGGTTCCAGAATTTTATCAAAAACAATTCTTCAGAACATGCACTTTTGCCCCCTCTTGGAGGAAGTTTTGATAAAATAGATGGAACGAGATTTTTCTTTATATGAGTTTGATATCTGCTATTGAAATGCACTTTTGTACTCTTAGTGGATGTTGAGTGATTTGAAGATAAATCTATATCACTGCAGCTCATGAGTAGAACTTATTATCAATGGTATTTTTATCTCCTAATAATTTTTACTTATGTGTCAAGTGATAAATTATTTTCAGTTATTGATATATGAAAGTCTGAATTTTTAGTTGTTATTATTGCACTTATGTATGGTGATAACTTATTTTTACGCTGAATATATAAATAACTCTTATGCGATATATTTCTCATAATTGTTTCGGCTAACTTTTTATATGAAACAATCATCTTTAATGGATTCTTTTCTCGTAGTGATTGAATGATCTTTATTATCAATTGCTTTTAGAAATTATTTTAGATCGCATAAGTAAAAGCTATTCCTGGGACATTTTAGATTTAGATGTTTTTCTTTGATTACAATATATTGCGTTTGATAGTTCAAAGATAGATTCGATTTAGAATAAGTATTCACCCCATTAAACCCTAAAAAAGAAACAAAAATTCATCCTGTTAGTATATCCATCATAAACAGATTGGGAAATTGGTCCCATTATCCCCAGTCGAAGCCACTATTCCAAACGAAAAAAGGAGTTGCTTTAAGGTCCGGACCGGGTGGTTATCCCCCTTGTTGTAGACCCGATTTTTCGAGCCTTCAACATATTTGGCGCTAGAAGGAGGGCCTGAATGTGAATGAAAGGTAAATCTACATCTTCATGCCATTCTAAGAGTAAAACTCCCTCACCATCTCCCTCAACTTCTCGTTCGCATTTTGAATCTTCCATCACTCAACCAGAAGTTGAAAAGAGAAATACACAGCACATTACCAAAATCCCAAATGAGTCAGATTATTCTTCTTCAGATCCTCCTAAGTTACAAAATTTAATTCATAAGCTACAGGGAATTTCTTTATCTCAAGAGGAATCTGAATTTTCCCAAGGTAGTGTCACTTCTCATCTGACCCCAAATCGACGACTGACTAGAGCACAAAGCGAAAAGTTAGGAATCCCACCAGTTGAGTTTCATTTACCGAGTCGTAAGAAAGCTAGGAAATCATCAACAGAATCTCAGAGTGAGATTATATCATCATCTTCATCTAACATATCATCCATATCAACACAAGTTCATTCATCCATTCCTCGACTCCAGAACGTGGTTCACAATGGTACAGGAGCAACACCCTCCTTTACCCAATCACCTTCAACTACTGCTACACCTCCTCCTACTCATACCCCAACGATGGCAGGAAACCCTCCATGAAGGCCATGGACCAATCCAGGAGCTGTGAGAATGCCTGCACCTTTATCAAAATTACCAACTAATCCTAAGAAATGGCTTCCCAAGTTTAATCCTGATAATGGCATATCAGCCGAAGAGCACATAAATAATTTCACGTTGTTTGTTAATTTAAATGGAGTAATAGAAGAGGATGCAGTTGTACGATTATTCCCTTATACCTTAAAAGGAGCAGCAGGATCATGGTATTTTTCATTACCATCAGGCTCCATTAATAACTGGGATACATTTCAAGATCAATTTTTCACAAAATTTGGAGATGACTGATCTACAACAACTTTGATAAATGATCTCTCCAATTTAAAAACTGAACCAAGAGAATCAATCAAGGATTTCAACTCTCGCTTCAACAAATTATTAAAAAAAATACCAAAAACGTCGAAGCCCAGCAACTAAGTCCAAAATGAATGGTATATTTCTGCCTTGCCTTCAAATTCAGCCATTTTTGTAGATAGGGCTGCCAAGCCAACGTTATCTGAAAATATGAAAGAAGCGATAGTTGTAGAAAAATGTATCCTAGCTGTAGGAAAGAAAAATGTTGTATATGAATGCAAGTCTAAAAAAGTCTCTTTTAGAGATGATCCTAAGAAAAATAATCAAAGGACCCATTCGACTTGGAAGGGTTACAAAAAGTTTTGAAAACCATGTCCAACGAAATGGTTGATATTAAGAAACAAGTAGCAGAAACCTCTTCTAAGAAATATTTTAAACCCTTCAGGAGAAATCTTTCAAACGATTCAAAACCTCCAAACACTATAACAAATGCAGAATCGGAAGGAGAAGAAGTTTCCAATGAGGAACAAACCGATGATGATGAAGTCGTGGAACTACAAGGTATGTGGGACTTCATTCTTCCAGAAGAAGAAGATCAAGATGTATTGCCTGTTGCTACAAGAAGTAGAAATCAAATTGATCCTCCACAACCCAATTCTAAACAGAAAAATTCAAGCCCGGCTCCCAAGGACAAAATCGCAGGTAAGAAATCCTCATCAAGGGCTACTCAGAAAAACCCAGTTCAAACTACTTCAACAACTCCATCTAAAACGCTTATTATCTCTGATGAAATGGAGTATAACATTGTTGAAGACATGAAGAAAACTAGGGTTAATATTACTTTTCTTGAGCTCAGCAAATTAAAGCATCAACAGAAATTTCTCTTGAAAGAGCTGCATGCAGTACCTATTAAGCCTCTACCTGCAGCTGTAATTTCACAAGCTACTAACGAAATGGGAAGACCTCCGACTGGCATGACAAATAAAGTTGATCATGACATCACTTTGATTGGAGGAAGGTCGAAATCCCATACTCCGCCACTTCTCCTTACCTTTGAATTTTTCAATAAGAATTTGCATAACTATCTGGTAGATTTAGGTGCTTCATCTAATATTTTTCCTAAAACATTTTGCGCAAAGTTAAATATCCAACCTCAGAAATCTGCAGTACACATAGTGCAGTTGGATCGGTCTCAAGTCGAGGTTATCGGTGAACTTAATCAAGTAACCATAAGGCTTTCATCAAACCCGAAGGTATGTCAAGTTATTGATATACTTGTCGCAAACATTCCTGAATTTTATGGACTAATCCTTAGTAGGGATTGGTCAGAGAAGCTTCACGGTTACTTTGTGACCGACTGGTCTCATATATGGCTCCCTTACAACGGTAAACCAAATCAGATTAAGGTTGAACGAGAAAGTATATAATGACAGAGTTAGAAGGAGAAAATGAGCCTGTAGCATACAACAACAATATAATTGGAAATTATTATGTTGATTCATTCTTAGGAAATTTCAATGCTCATACTTCACCTTTTTTAGCAAATTCTGTTTTATCCCAGATAGAAAATTTCTCTCAAACAGATAGTTCTAGGTGCATTAATTTTTAAGATAGACCTGTACATAAAACTTTGTTTTGGAAATTATTTTTTGATGGTTCTAAGTCTATTGATGGAGCAGGAGCAGGTTGTATATTAGTCAGTCCAAAAGGAGAGAAAACCATGCTAATATGTAGACTCGATTTCGATTGCACGAACAATACTGCTGAATATGAAGCGTCAATTCAAGGGTTATACAAAGCAATTGAGCTTGATATCAAATATCTCCAAGTCTGTGGAGACTCTGAGATTGTTATAAAAAAGGTAAGAAATACTATACATTGTCTGTCAGGACACTTGAAGCACTATCAATCGTTAGTACAAGACTTGACTTCACACTTTATAGCATTCAATATTTCACCCATTCCCAGAATCCAAAATGCTAGTGTTGATCTCCTCGCTAATGTAGCTTCCAAGCTCATTCCACCAGAAGACTATAGCCCAGACAGATTCTGGGTTGAATTGATCTTTAGACCCTCTATCCCGGATAACATTACCAATTGGAGAGTTTTCAACAACGACCCTGATATCGTAAGTTTTCTGACTTCAGAAGGGTCTTACAATAATCAGATAATTGATGAAGACCAGCATGACAAGCAGCTGAAAAAAGGAAACAACAATAATGCTATACCTAAATCCATAGTTACGCTAGAAGACCTATATGATTTAAAGGACAGATTTAAATGGTCCACCAATTCAAAACTCTAGAGTTCAACTCCGAGATATGAATTAATAAATATGGGGACTGACATAAAAGTGCAAAATATCAACCTAGGTCTTGGTCTAACACCCAAGGAAAAATTAGCTTTCATTCGACTATTAAAACAATACAAAAATGTATTTTCCTGGAATTACGATGATCTCAAGACTTATGACACTTCAATTATACAGCATACAATTCTGATGATCTCTGATGAAAAGCCAGTCCAGCAGAAATTGAGGAAAATCCATCCCAATTTGGAAAACCAGATTAAGTCTGAGTTGAACAAATTACTTAAAACCAAGATTATTTTTCCTGTTAGACATTCTATATGGGTTTCTAACATGGTACCAGTCAGGAAGAAAAACGGAGAAATCCGGATTTGTATTGACTTTCAAAATCTCAATAAGGCCTACCAAAAAGATAATTTTCCGCTACCCCCTATGGAACAAATACTACAATCGGTCGCGGCATCTGAACTGATGTCCTTTTTAGATGGCTTCTCGGGGTATAATCAAATCTTATTCCACCCAGAAGATCAATTGAAGACTACATTTAGAACAAAATGGGGCACTTACGCATATCAAAAGATGCCATTTGGGTTGATTAATGCCAGTGCCACGTTTCAAAGGACCATGGATATTACATTTAAATGATTAGTGAATAGGTCAGTGGTGATTTACTTACATGACATAACAGTGTATTCTAAAAAACGCATTAGTCACCTCAGAGACTTAAAACAGATTCTCCAACGATGTCAAAAATATGGGATCTCACTCAATCCAAAAAAATATTTTTTTTCGCATTAAGTGAAGGGAAGCTTCTCGGATTTATAGTCTCTAAATCTAGAATCCATATCGACCCAGATAGGATTAAAGAAATTTCTGAGATATCCCTACCCCATAACAAAAAAGCAATGCAATCATTCCTTGGTCAAATCAATTTTGTTAAAATATTTGTCCCAGACTTCTCAAGAATCATCTCACCTCTCCAAGCCATGATAAAAAAAGACTCTCTCTTCAAATGGGGTCAGGCAAAACATGAAGCATTTGACTTGATCAAGCAAGCGATTATAAATGCCCCATCTCTAGCAAATCCAAACTTTTTTGATCCTTTCACTTTGTATACATTTGCCTCTGAGAAATCGTATGCTGCAATACTCACACAAGTCAATCAAGATAAAGTTGAAGCCCCAATTGCCTTCTTCAGTTCAAACTTGCAAGGAGATGAATTAAATTACTCTGACATGGAGAAACGGGCTTATGCTATATTCAAAGCAATCAAACACTTTAGACCCTTCCTTGTCAAGACTCATATGAAAATAATAGTACCATTTCCAGTGGTGAGAAATCTTTTGGTACAGAGAGATGTGGCCGAAAAGAGGGCAAATTTGGTCACAGCCCTGCAAGAATATGATGCTAAAATTAAACCAGCAAACATTGTAAAAGGTCAATGTTTTTCCAGGATTTTGCCTAGTGCATCGCACTTGTCAGAAACAGACTCTCCAGACAGTGAAGTATAAACGAATGAGGTAAATCTAAACGACTCTGAATCAAGGTATGCAGATATCATGTTTTACTTAAAAAATGAATATGCTCCTCCACATTTGAATCATACAAAGAAAAGAGCTTTGAGGCTAAAAGCTAAACAATATAAAATTGTAAATGATGTAATTTTTAGAATGAATTATGATTCTGTTCTCCTTAGATGCCTTGAGAAATCTGAAGCAGAAAAAGTATTGCAGGAACTTCATAATGGACCAGCAGGCGGACACTACGCAGGAGATGCAACAGCTCACAAAATCCTGGGCGCGGGTTACTACTGGCCAACGTTATTTAAGGATGCACATAACTATGCAAGGAAATGCCAGATTTGCCAGACTGTTGCCGGGAGACAAAAGAAACCGTCATTGCCGTTGCAGCCAGTCAACATTGATCAACCATTTGAACAATGGGGATTAGATATAATAGGTGATATTGTTCCTCATTCTTCTAAACAGCATAAGTACATCCTTACAACTACTGAATACTTTACCAAGTGGGTATAAGCAGTTCCACTAAAGACAGCCAACTTTGAAAGTATCATCAAATTTATAGATCAATTTATAATTACCAGGTTTGGCTTACCTTCTGCTTTAATGTTCGATGATGCATCATATTTATCAGATAATACTATGACTGAATTTGCACTCAAAAGAGGTTTTAAACTCAAATATTACGCTAATTATTATCCGCAAGGAAATGGATTGGCTGAATCAACGAATAAAAACCTTATTAGGATCATTAAACGGACTATTGATCAAAATCATAGAAACTAGCATAAGTCTTTAACGTATGCTCTTTGGGTAAATCGAATAACTAAGAAAACTTCTATTGGCACTTCTCCTTTTCATTTAGTTTATGGGAAAGAAGTGGTCCTCCCAAAAAATCTAGATATTCCTTCTTTAGCCTTAGTTCAATTCATTGAAGAAACCCCTTCTTCATCCTTGCAATTAAGGAAATTGCAGATCCTTAAACTTGAAGAAGAACGGGAAAAGGCCAAAATTATCCATGCGCATCATCAACAATTAGTAAAAGCTTCTTTTGATTCAAACTTGGCATCTAGAAAAGATTTTCGGGTTGGAGACCTAGTATTACAATGGGATAAAGCCCATGAAGATAAAGGCAAGCACAGTAAATTCCAACGGATGTGGCTTGGACCATTCCAAACTGTCGAAATCATCGGTCCATCAACTTTCATGTTACAAGATTTAGCAGGGAAAAGAGAGTCTTTACCTGTTAATGGACAGATCCTTAAAGAATATTTCCCATAGAAGATGATCTCTTCTATTTTCTATAGATTATTGTTTTTGTTTTGTTTTTCTTGGATAAATAAAAAAAGTTGAGAATATTTACTTTTGGTTTCCACGAAAAGAATAGTGTCTCATATCAATTTTGTTTTTTCACTTGTATAAGTGGATATGGTTAGGAAAATTAATCTTTATTTTTGAAACATAGGGTCAAGTGCTATCATTCTAAAAAAAATTATTTGTTCTTTTGTTTCAACAATACAAGTTTTGGTTAGAATCAACTTTCAAGAACAAGTTTTCCTCATATCAGTCATAAAAGGTACCAATAAAAAAATAAAGATCCTCCATAGAAAAGCTATTTTTAAAAAACTCTATAATTTTCGTCCTAAAGAATTTTGAAGGAACCAATGATTTCCTCCCCACTTTAGGAAACTGCAAGATTCAAAGAGTAATCCGACTATGCACTTCAAACTTCAAGAATAAGAGGTCTCATCAAGAGTCGGCTTATCATGATCATAAATATTATAACTAACTGAAATTACCATACTGCATACCAAAACTGTGTAATGGCTTGAGATTGTTTCAATCAAAATACAAGGGGTCTCATCACGAGCCAGCTTGTTCAGTTAAGTTATAAATCAAGTGAATGGCACTGTCCATTTTGGCTACCAAACCAAGACATTGTTCTTTAAGAATTAAAAGAAAGAAATAATATAAAAAGAAAAATCAATAAGTGTATATGAGGATTTATCTTTGAAAATTGCATGATTCTCAAAGTGGGACACAGGATCATTACTGGGTAACAGGTAACCATGTTGAGGCTATGGATGCCTACTGGTAGCAGAGGCTCTACCTACGACAAATAAGTACACCTAAACTGATCTATGGAGATGTTTTTGTTTTTGTTTTTATCTTTACAAACCAAGTAATGACTGATATGAGTAAAATGAATAATTTTGGGGAGAAGATAATTAGAATAAAGATAGTTAGAACAAAATGTTGTTGTTAATAAATAGCACTGTTTACCTTATATTTCTACAAGGAAGTTTCATTTTCAAAACCATTTCTATTTTAGAATTTTTTAGAAAATTCAAAAAACCATCAGAGATAACTGGTTCTTTCAAGTGAATCTCCAATTGTTGTACCATCAACAACCCCCCCTCTTTTTAGTGATTAGTAATAACACTAATAAATGGGGACTCTTCCCACAAAAAATCAAATATTAGCATTTAAGGTTACTTTTTTTCTTCATAATTAAATAAAATATCAAAGTAGAACTTGCTAAAACATGTAAATTTACCTTCCCATACTCCAAGCGCATAGAACATCACAAATTATGAGTTTCCTTATAGAAAAGCGCTACATGACCATTAGACCTAAGAAAAAATTTATATCAGAAAGTCTCGAACATTAAGGTAAGCTTTATTATCGCATCGCAAAAAGGTTACAGCAAGCATCCTTTATAGAAGTCGCTCTTTAAAAGTGCGATCAACGAAAATGCGAGATCACAAAGCTTACAACCTCATAGCCTCTCGCAAATCGCCTATCGCGGTAGCCCAACGTAACGATGGTTTTTAATGATAGTAAGTTCTGCGATATTGCAAAGCAAATCGCAAAATCATTTTTATCACAGATTAAAGGGCTCATAGTTCTAGGATAGTAACTTTCCGGTGTTCAATGCAAAGTTATGAGAATTAAATTTTAGCTTAACGGTCCATTAGTGTTCATTTATTAAAAACGATGCGGATCAAAGTAAAAGGATCATCTAACGCAAGTTGATATCATTTGATATGATTTAGAATTAAAAGCTTTCCCGTCACCTTATTTTTTGTCTTTCTATTCATTTTTCCTGTATTTACTATCATTTTTTCTCTCTGCTTGCAACTTTCAGGAAGAATACCCAGAGCATAAACTATGAAGAAATGGTGAAGAAAGGTAAGTTCCCCGCATCTAAGAAGTCATAAATGACCCCATTATTCACAGATACCATTTGTAGTAGAGACGCAAGGATATCTACTTGGGAAGCTATGTATCAGTTGTTAGAGGAGGAAAACCCGAGAATTATGGAAGTTACAGTTACAGCAGATGAAAGCAGTTCTTCTGAAGCATCCCTAACTGAGCTTGCATGCTCGTTTCTACACTGCATTGCTGCGAGGCCAAAGATACTCCCGTACACTGATATGGTGAAATGGATTATAGATCAAGCGGACATATCTGATAGAGAGTTCAAGACAACCAGTCGGCAATTCATGGGGTCGTTTACCCCAAACAATTTGAGACGTATGTACCATTTGCCAGAACCCCAGGCTAGATACAACAAGCAATTTGTAGAAAAGTTCGCCAAAGAGAATGAAGACTTGGAAGAATTCACAAGGCATTGGTCAAACAATGAAGAAAGGTTGAAGAAGGATAAAAATGGTATGTATTCCACTGGTTCTCTTTCTTCTCCTTACTGTTTTGCCGCTGCAATGTTATGTAGACTGTTTGGGAAACCAAACATCGACAATTTTTCATCAGAATGGTTACCTTTATTGGATGTGGCTGTAAATGCCACCATAATGGATTGGGCCCAAATTTTATCAGATAATTTAGCCTCTGCAATTGTGGCATACAAAAGTAAAAGAAGCTCTACTTTAAGGATTTACCCTCCTTTATTTTTGAGCGCTTATATCATAGACGCTTTTTGTTTTGTTTATGATTTCCCTATTATGGGATGGAAATGGACAGTACAAAATCCACTTCCCATTCAGGTTTATCACAAAGTATTATGGGAATCCAATTTCATCCCACATTTCTTTAATATTTGTCATGGAGTTATGCTCCCTATTTATAAAATGATCTATAATCAAGCTATCCCAAGGTTTTCCCCAGAAGCTGAAGTAGACATTCTCCCTGTGGGAAGGTGGTTTGGGGAAGAATCGTTCATGTATATTAGAGTGTTTGGCAGCATTTCTTCACCCCATGTGCTACCTTTTTATGTCCCCGACAGACTAATGGCCAGGGAAATAGCCTATCAGACCTGTGGTGTGGGGGGAATGACCAAGACACTGAAAGAATATAAGAAGGCCATTTGGCCCCAATTTCCTGTAGTATGCATGAGGTTTTTCATTGTCTGACTTAGGTCATGCCTTTAAAGAACCTGAAAATATGTTATGCTTGCAACTACCAAAGTTCCCGAGGAGGCAATATGATCCCTTTGGTGTTGTAAGTAATTTTATTAAAAGTGTTAAAATAAAAGTGTTTTCCAATGAAGAATATCCCTTTGACGATGTCTTTCTGCAGAAGAACACTTTCAAAGAGGTTCTACATATGGCCCGAATTCGGTTTGACCAAGAAGGACTCCAAAAGTTTGACATTTACAGAAAACAAAGGTTATCAAATGTTCCGTTGGACCAATTGTTCATTGAACCTCCAAAGGAACCTACTCCCAGTGTTAGCATAAATGGAAATTCAAAACAGAAATCTAAATCCAGTTCTGAAAGAGAATCATCAGGAAAATCCAGTGATCAGTCCAAAAGTGAACACAGCAGAAGTGAAGGGTCAATTAAAGATACGGCTCAATCTAAAGAAAATCCTGGCCAGCAGGTTTTGTCCCTGAAACAAGCTGAAACTTCCACTCCTCTTACAAAGCCAACAAATCCAATTGTAGTGGATCTAAAGAGAGAATGGGAGACTTTTAATGAGGTAATCAACACTACAGAACAGAGCGCAGAACTGCTGACAAACCCAAAAGAGACAGCCATAGGAATGGAGTTAGAAGGGACTATCAATACTCAGGAAACAGAGCATATTCCTGTTGCTCCTTCATCAGAATTTTTACTAAGGATAGAGGAAATTCCTCCTCTAGATGTATTTTATAGCCCTCAACATAAGGTTGTCATCAGAAGGCAAAGAAAGAAAAGAAAGCTAGAGTCCATGCTCGTTCCATAAGTTGAGCCTCTAGATGTTCTTTGGAAAGATCCCACTACAGACCCATCGAAAAGTCTAACTGGGCTCTCTTAAATCACAGGAGCATACGCTTCAACAACAATTGATAAAGAAGCAGAGGTTCAGTTACTACTTAAAGATAAAGAGGATAGGGTTTTGTTTTCGGAACAACAACTGCAACAAGTCAACATCAATCAAGAAGCAGAGACACAGCTAGCAAAACTCCAGCAAGACTTCCATCAGATGCAATTAGATCATCAAAGCGGTTTAGCCAATAAATAATAACAGTTACTAACTATGATAGAATTGCATAAGGATGACCCCAAAATTGGGGAGTTACTCGCTCTCAATTCTTAGCTCTTGCAACAGGAAGAATTATTATGCCAGAAGATCTCGCAATATATTTCCCATTGTGAATTAAGCGATAAGATTACAAATCAGGTCGTATATTTATGACTTGATTAGGATTCAATTTTTAAGAAGGTTTCAGACTTCTTGGACTGGCAGAAATAAGAAGAAGGGAAAAGAGCAGAATTGCCCAGAATTGACGAATCGCAAAAAGAGATGTTATTTGTGAAATGGGATTTCCAGCTTAAAGAAGCAGAACAAGCGATTGGAGAGGCCGCAGAAGCAGCGAACAATATCATTGAGTGCATAAATGAAAATATTTACATAGCCAATTTAATAACAGAGACTACCCCAAGCTTCCTTCCAAAGGCACAACAACTTCAAACAGAATGGAAACAAACAGCAGAGGAAAAAGCAGAGATAATTAAATAGATAAACAGGTTAAACTGGGACACATACTGGCAGTACCTGGTAAAGCCACACAACCAATGCATGAACCTGAGTTGCCTCATAACCGCTGCTGAGAAAATAGTGCCAGCTCTTGCCAATGTTGTATTTGCAGGACAGTTAAAAGCTGAAGTCAGCCAACCGACACTCTTGAAACCGATGATGGATATTTTCAATCTAAAGGATCAGATGCAGAATTTATCATAGATACAGTTTAGTTTTATTTTAGTTCACTTTTGCTTAAAATGAGGCAGATGGTTTAAACCTTCTCATCTATTTTTGTAATATTTATTTTTATATTTCGTAGGGCAGTATTTAAACCCCTCTCATGCATTTAGAGAGGGGTCCAGAATTTTATCAAAAACAATTCTTTAGAACATGCACTTTTTCCCCCTCTTGGAGGAAGTTTTGATAAAATAGATGGAACGAGATTTTTCTTTATATGAATTTGATATCTGCTATTGAAATTCACTTTTGTACTCTTAGTGGATGTTGAGTGATTTGAAGATAAATCTATATCGTTGCAGCTCATGAGTAGAACTTATTATCAATGGTATTTTTATCTCCTAATAATTTTTACTTATTTGTCAAGTGATAAATTATTTTCAGTTATTGATATATGAAAGTCTGAATGTTTAGTTGTCATTATTGCACTTTTGTATGGTGATAACTTATTTTTATGCTGAATATATAAATAACTCTTATGCGATATATTTCTCATAATTGTTTCGGCTAACTTTTTATATGAAACAATCATCTTTAATGGATTCTTTTCTCGTAGTGTTTGAATGATTTGTATTATCAATTGATGTTAGAAATTATTTTAGATCGCATAAGTAAAAGCTATTCCTGGGACAGTTTAGATATAGATGTTTTTCTTTGATTACAATAGATTGCATTTGATAGTTCAAAGATAGATTAGATTTAGAATAAGTATTCACCCCATTAAACCCTAAAAAAGAAACAAAAAATCATCCCCTTAGTATATCCATCATAAACAGATTGGGAAACTGGTCCCATTATCCCCAGTCGGAGCCACTATTCCAAACGAAAAAGGATTTGCTTTAAGGTCCAGACCGGGTGGTTATCCCCCTTGTTGTAGACCCAATTTTTCGAGTCTTCAACAGGTTGCCATGTCATCAACCTGCCATTGTTCTGCAAATTTTTAGCTATTTAGGAAAATTAATAGCGGGCTTTATCTACTTCATCCAGACTCTGTTTTCGATGAACCAAATTGCGTCGAATTCCTAGCGACGAGCTCTTCGTTGTCATTCAATTTCCAATCAATTCTGAGTACTTTCATTTTTGAGATTTTAAACTGAGCACCTGATCATTCTTCCCCACTAGAAGCCTTTTGGACCCCAAAATCTCTTTGATTATTGATCATGTGGATGAGGGCACTATTCCCTCACCCTTTCAATCTCTATCCACTAAAATTTTCCCATTTTCATCAAATGCATATTTTCACAAAAAGTAAGCTTTTTCCTTGACTCTTGCAACCCTCTCTTGCTGTCATTGACACCATCATGTTGAAATTCCCATGAATTTGCAGAGTAGAAAGTTTCTCTTGCAGAAACCATCTTTTTCCTATGTCGGTCATTAATCAAAGGAAACTTAAAATTGTCTCACCTTGCACACTATCGCCATGGTGATTCTTAACTAATCTTTCTTTGTACTTTTGTCGACTCTTGACCAAGTATCTTTGCCATTTCCATGTACCTTTTGGAAACCAAAAACAAGAATTTGCGGAACCCATGCCTTGTTTTTCAAGTTGCTTTGTTGCTTTCTCTTTGACATTTGCACTCTCTTGCACCGACATCTTGCTTCCAACACTGCTCAACACTGATGTTGATTGTTGCAAATGTTTTACATCTTGTTCATCTCCTTGCAAAGGCAACCTGTTAGAGTCCTGAAACATCTCATTACAAGCATAATAAACCTTAATGAAATCAACTTGTTCATTCGATGCATCCTTTTGAAAGGTTTGATTCAAAACATCTCTATATTTGATAATCAACAATGTCAAATTCTAACCTTCATTCACTATCCTCTTCATTTCTCTTACATGTATAAGAGACAAACTTGTCTTCTTCTTGTGCGCTCTAATTATGTACTCAATACCATCCTTAAACAAGTGATACTTATTCTTATGGAAATGAAATATTGCTTTCCTATCATACAAATAAGGACTTCCTAATACAATACTTGATATCTCAAGTGGCACCACATCAAGTTACACTTCATCAAGAAAGTTTGAATTGATGGTGAATCTTAGTATGCACTTCCTTGTAACCTACAAGTTTTCATTCTTGCATATCCACCCTAAAGGATAAGGTCTTGGATGTCTAACAGTTTCAAGGTCTAGCTTCTTAACCAAGTCTTCAGAAATCAAGTTAGCTTGTGACCCACTATCAAAAAGTGTATCAATCTTGGTATGTTTAGAGACGAATCTAATATGGAAAATTTGTATTCTTGTATCTTCATCTTCAGTGACATTGGAACAATTTGAAGAACTAGTTCTTGCTATCTGCTTACCTTTCAAACCCATGGTTGTCTCATCTTTTGAATTTGTACCTAAGTCATGTTCAACTATAGCAACAAATTTCTCCTTTCTTTGGCTTTCAGTTTCTTTGGCTTCAACTCTAGATGAAGTTGCCAATGATGGTATTCATCATGGCCATTCTTCAAACAGTGTTTACATGTGAGTTTCTCCTTCTCTCTTTTGACAGAGATATTTCTCTTTCCTCTTCCATAAAACTTTCCCTTTCCTTTATCCTCACTATCACTTTTCTCATCTATGTTATGTTTCCCTCTTGCTTCTAAATGTGTGGCTTGAACACAAAGCTCATCTATGTTTGTAGGATTGAACATGAGAATGGTGTGCCTAAGGTAATTGTGCAAACCCCAATGTACTTTAACAAATTTTCTTGAGAATGTAAATTAATACCCAAAATTAGAACTCTTCTCCTAAATTCATGAGTATAATCTTGCACACTTTGCCCTTTCAACTGTCTAAAATTTTGCCAGTCCATAATGGCCTTTTGCATGTAAGCTAATGGATAGAATTTCCTTTTAATGGCAGCAATAAAACTTGAACAAGACATAGAGATCTTACCATAGTTTTTAATCTCTTCTTGAGTCCTCGCTTCCAACCATATAAGTGAAGATCCTTCCATCCTCAAAGAAGAAATTGAATATTTATGTCATCTTCATGAAGGTTCTGAATTTTGCAATACACATCCAATTGACATATCCAATTGTCCAATATTTATGCATTTACCTCACCATTATACATTGGAAGCTCAAATTTGACATCAAGTTTGAGTAAGGGTGTTTTTCCTTCTGGATATTTTGAGTGAGTATGGGTAGTTTTTGTGGTGGAAGTGGAAGATGATGGTGATGGTGATGATGGTGATGATGAGGATGATGAAGATGGTGGAGATGGAGGTGGCTTTCCTCCACTACCCTTTGAATCATTTTCTTCATCCTTCTTATCATCTGAAATTCCTTCTCCATGTGGAGGCTTAGAACCTTCTCCTGCCATCCGACAGTAAAAGCATCAAACATAATTTTAACCATACTATTTATGTAATTGAAGTCTCTCTTGACATCATCCTCTTCTGAATGACCTTCAATTTCTCCAACACCTGACATGATGGCTATGTATTCAAGCTCAGCTTCTGGTGCTTGTACCTCTTCAACCACAGCTTCTTGAGATAAAACTTGAGGTGCTTCAAGTGAGCCTATGAGTGGAACTTTTTGTGGAGATGGTGCCCTTGTGGCTCTCCTTCTTCTGGTCCTAATCTCAGGACTTGCAACCAACAATTTCCCTTCACCTATTTGCAAATTTAACCTTGTCAGCATCACAAATTTGCAACCATTAAAACCATATTTTGCACAAAACTCAAGCAACTATCAAGCAAATAACCTTGCCTTTCAACCAGGCTCTGATACCAACTTGATCTGAGTATGAATGTCAGTTTTGTTGTGCTAATTTCATCTTCATATTTAAAATTTATTTTCTTATCTTATGCTTTATGTACATAGGTTTCCTTGTTGTTTATGTATGTCAAATAGGTAAATTAGTTGAGTTTTATGAGTGATTTCAAGAGCATAAAGCATGAAATAAATATGTTGAACAACAACAAAAATAAGAAAAGCAAATCATCACAATTGATCCATCAACACATAGTTTTGATGAAGGAGTTCACCCCTCGTGGGCTACATCTCCTTGGTCCAGCTTCCATGGCTTGGGCATCTGTATTAGCTCAAAAGTGAAAAAATTGTTGTTTACATTCACCTGCGGCTCCTCAAACAAGCTTCAATGAGTCTAGAATGTCCAAATCTATCAGAAATGACTTTTCGTGCTCCTAATTTTGTCAACAATTGCTCTAGATATGGTCAAAACAAATTTTCCTGGGAAATCTCCTCCAAATTTGGAGAAGACTCCAGTTAAGAGTGCTAAATTTGGACAACCTGCCAATTTTGGAGGCGCCCCTAAAACTCCACCAAGTTAAACTATGAGTTAATTAATGCTAATGGAGGATTAAATGGGATAAGCGCAGATTAATTAAACCACATTACACATATGGATTAGCACCATAATCATGGTTTAAGGGGTAATTAACCATAAATTGTGCCCTTAACTTCTAATCCGTGCTTTTGGTTTTGGTTGATTGATCGTATGGGGAGGGGGCTGGACCCCTCCAAACCCCCGCTGCTCCATACATATAACAATAAATAGTAGTCGTATGCATGGTCTATTAAGACCTTTGGTAGTGGCTTAATGGTAATGGCAGATAATGTGGTGGGGGAGGTCATGAGGTCGAGCCTCAACCTCCGCGCAACCCTGTACATAAATTTTTCCACCAGTAATTATATGCCCTTTACTATAGTTTAAAATTTTAACTTTGATTAAATTTTCCACCGTAATACAAATATATATGCACCACCATATACATAATTCGACAATTGATATATAAACTGCGGCCATACCATATGAGCTTTGGTTTAAAAAAATAATATGCCACCCACCATATATAATATAATCTTGAAATCCATCCTTACCATAATGTTCAGACCATAGCATATAATTCAAATGGTTCTGAATTTGGAGTTGTAAAACATTTCGACCATTAGAGAGGGTCCACCAGAGGGGGCACTTGGCAACCCTTGGTTGCACCACATGTCAGCCTTTGGTTGGGCTTTCCCAAACTAAATAAAAAAAAAAATCTCATTCAACCTTAGGAGCAAATCCATAAAAAAATTTCACCTTCAAACCAATTCAGCAAATCCTATTGTGACACTTGTCATAGTGTCACTAGGAAAAACTAAATAATATCCCCTGAATATACTTTATATGCTAACTGGGCTGCCATGTCATCAACCTATCATTGTTCTGTAAATTTTTTAGTTGTGTAGGAAAATGAACATCAGGCTCTATCTTCTTCATCCATAATCCGTTTTTGACGAAATGAATTATGTCAGATTCTTGGCGATGAGATCTTCGTTGTTGTTCAGTTTGCATTTTTGAGCTTTTACACTGAGCACCTGATCAGCGGCTAACTCGATTACCTATGGAAGGCTTGCAACCTAGTGGTGTCTCTCGAAATGTACGCAATGATACGTGGGAGTCCAATCTGTAGTAGTGTTGTCTAATGCATTCAATGAGAGTGCCCAAAATTTACTTATCATACATCAATATACTTCCATATGTGGGACAGGATATCACCCCTGTAGTGCAGACCATTAGCGACAACTCCTACATTTTACGACCTCAGAAAACGTCTCTAGCCTAGACCACTCAATATTCTCGTTAGTTCCAATGCTCCTTAAGGTAAATTAGGTTCATTTTAAGTTTATATTGATTAAAGTTTTAATTTCAAGGCTCAAAACGAGTGTCACCTGAATCCTTATAGTGCAAACTATATGAAAAAAAGAAATCTTTCCATTTCGATGAAGCCTAAATTATTTAGGGAAGAGATACAAGAAAAAGTGCAATCAATGCAACAACAATAATTCCCCCCAAACTAGCTCAAAGCTACGAAATGAAATTCTTTTCAATAGAATTCACTTTTCCCAAACAAATGCAACTTATTGAAAAATGAAAATACTTCTCTTTTCACTAAGACGCACATTTTTTTTTTTTCACTTTGAAATGCAATCAAAAGCAACACAAATGAACGAAAGAAGAAATGAAAATCCTCTAACTGAACAAAACAAAATTCGCTTTAAAGAATGCACGAATGAAATGCTTTTCACTCTTCTTAAAAGGATAAAGATAATCTAAATAAAAACTAAAATGAAAATCACTTTCAACTTATTTTTGAATTTAGACAAAATACACACTCTTCTAGACTTGTGAATCAAACAATTTGTAATCCTATGTTTGACACTAAACTGAAGGGAAGATAAGAGATGAAGTGATGACCAAACCATCCAACAAATCACTTTGAATCAAGTCAAGAACAATGCGACAAAAAGGTGTTTGAAATGGTGAAGAATTTCCCAAAGTTACAAACAAACCAAAGAGACGAAAATACTCGCTCAGAGAAGAAAAGTAAGTCAAACACGCAGCAAGGAGGTCACTGAGATCTTACACACTTCCTTCAAGGGCCATGACACATTGGAAAATCAAAAGGGAAACTCTAAATTTTCCTAGGTCTGAGATTAGCGCTTTTGTGATAAGAAGAAGGGCGTTGAAAGGAGAATCAGCGTGGTTGTACTATATAGAACAACACTGAAAGTGCTACTGTGAAAATAGAAAGCGCATTGGTCACTAAAAACAAGGAAAAATAAAAAATAGTCTCACAAAAACACCAAACCTAGCACAAAGTGACTATCAATCCTTACAGAAGCTAACAGAAGCCTAAGTAGATTTAGATTTCAAAAATCAGTGAAAATGATCCAAGATCGGTTCGAGGAAAGAAGACTAAGAGGCTAAGATCCCCAGTGGAGTTTCCAATTCTTTTGTCAAGATAAATCCTCTCCGCGGACAGAGGTGATATCTCTAGCCCTAGAGTGGGTCTAGCAACATGAGATTATTTCTAATGCAAATCTCTCTTAACTAACATTTATAATGCGACAAGAAAAGAGACATAAATACCTTTTTACCAATGCTCCGCTTGAATCCGTCGATGTTGACCTTGATACACGATCCTTTTAGGCCCGCTCCCTGCTACTGATGGCACGTGAATACTTGCGGCTAATCAAGAGACAACAAAAAATGTAATAAAATACATAATAATCATAAACATTAGCTATCTAGTAGATCAAGGAGTACCAGAATATTTGCATAAACATTTAGACAAATATAGAAAGTAAACATCAAATTTTATTATTGATAAATACAAAAGGAAAGATTACAACCCAGGCCTTGATGTTGGAGGCGTCCTTTGGTGAAAATATGAGTCCTTCACTGAAGCTCAAAAGCATTCCTTCTCCCGAACACTTAGGCTTTATCAAAATGTTAGGATGTAAGGGGATGAGAGTTCAGACGAGTTTAACAATGACCAACCAAGCTCTAAAGTTTTGGGAATGAAGGATATGAATTTATAGGAAGGGAGAAGAGGTTTGGAGCCCATGAAAGGAGGGCAAAGGCCCAATTTCTAAGGTATGAACCCTCATGGATTAGATCAAAGCTCTAAAATCAGAGAGCTCGACCTTATCACCACCGTTTAACAACCAACTCCCTTCCCTGGAGCTTCTAGAGGTTGAAGCTTCTCCTCCATTTGAGGAAACACTGCAAGCAAGGGATCAGCGCGGTTTTCCAAGAAATAAGGGTGCTGACAACGTTAAGCTAGAACTGTAAATATGACATCAGTGCGAGCATGGAACTAGGAAAAGCGTTGACCCAGGAAACTAGGAATTTGACCAAGTTTCTTTAGTAATATTCCAAGGCAGTTTTCTTTGGATATTTAGAGGATTTCTTAACATATTTCTTAATGGTGGAAACATTGCACAGGATCTGTCACAGGGAATTTCAAGATCAGGGATGGGAAAATGAGCATGGCGACAAATTACTATGTAACAATAAAGAGAGCACAATTGCCACAATATCCACCACAAATTTCACCTCAAGTTGCACCTGAAGCTTCAATAGTCATGGAACATGAAGGAGAGCCTAAAAATATGTCATAGGATGAAATGGATTTTAGAAAATCATTCTTTGACATGACACAAATGCTGAAATTTCTCTATGAAGAGAGAAACAAAAGGTTGCAAGGTGAGAGCTCCAATCCTCTAAAGGGAGATAAGCCTTCAAGAGGAGACGGGGACACAACTCCAAAATGCAATGGAGGGAATGGTGACAAACCACCCTTGGCTCCACCATTCTCTTCACCTCCATCCTCACCACCATATTCACCATCTTCATCTTTCACAACAACCCCTTCACAAACACCTCCACTTTCTCCAAAGGGACATGGTAAAAATCCATTTTTTAAACTTGACATAAAGTTTGATTTGACTATGTATGATGGAGAGGTAAATGCTAAGAGATTAGATAATTGGGTTCATCAGCTTGGAGTGTATTGCAGGATATCAAGGATCATGGATGATGAGACCAAGATCCAGCTTGCTTCATTAAGGTTGGAAGGTGAAAAACTTATTTGGTGGGAAGAAAAAACTCAAGAGGACATGAAGAAACATGGTAAGGTCTTATCCTCTTGGAATCATTTTGTTAATGCATTGAGAAGACAATTTTATCCATTAGCATACATGCAGAAAGCTATAATGGATTGGAAAAAATTTAGGCAAGGAAAGGGATTAAGTGTGCAAAGATATACTCAAGATTTTAGAAGAAGAGCATTGATATTGGGTGTAGATTTGTCATCTCAAGATACTTTGTTGAATTACATTGAAGGTTTGCATAACTATTTAATACACACTATTCTCATGCTTAACCCTACAATTTTAGATGAATTTTGTGTATAGGCCACACATCTAGAAGCAAGATGGAAACATGTTTCAGATGAAATAAGTGATAACACCTTTGAGTCTGGAGAAAAAGGAAAGGGTAAGTTCAAAGTAATGGGAAATAAGAATGCTTCCATCAATATGGAGAAAGAAAAAATCACATGCAAACACTATTCCAAGGATGGCCATGATGAATATCATTGCTGGAAACTTTAGCTAGAGATGAGACCCAAAAAGTTTAAAAACAAGGAGAAGGAGAAGACAGTTGTAAAGGTTCTGATTCCGAAGATGAAACAAAGATCACAACCATGGGTTTGAAAGGTAAGGACATTGCAAGTACTAGTACTTCAAGTTGTTTCAATGACACTCAATAAGAAAAAACAAGAATTGAACTTTTCCATGTTAGAGTTATTTCAAAGCATACCAAGATAGACACATTGTTTGATAGTGGTTCACAAGAAAATCTTATCTCTGAAGACATTGTCAAGAATTTAAATTTAGAGACCATTCCTCATGCTAAACCTTATCCTTTAGGTTGGGTATGTAATAATGAAAAATTACAGGTGAAAAGGAAGTGCATACTTGTATTTTCAATCACTGCAAACTTTCTTGATGAAGTTGAACTTGATGTAGTTTTGCTTGATATTTATGGTATAGTTTTTGGAAGCCGATATATTTATGATAGGAGAGCCATCTTTCATCACCATGAGAATAAGTATCACTTGTTCAAGAATGTTATTAAGTACATTTTCAGAGCGCATAGTAATAAAATGATTTTGTCTCTTATAAATGTTGGACAAATGAAGAGAATTGTTAATGCTAGTCATAATTTTGCATTGTTAATGTTCAAGCATAGATATTTTGTGAATGAAGCCTTTCAAGGATATGAATCAACTGTGAAATCTGATTTCATAGATTTTTCTAATTCAAGTGATAAGATGTTTCAGGAGTCTAACATGTTGCCTCCTAAAAGAGGTAAACAAAATGAAGTAAATTTGCAGTAGGATGCATCATTGTTGAAAAGTGGTGTGAACAAGATGCGAGTGTTAAATAATGAAGGGATCAAAGAGAAAATGCAAAAGCAATTTGACAAAGAGGAAATTAGTTCCAAAACTTCTTCTTGTGGGTTTCATAATGTTTTGTCTTTGAAAATGAATGGTTCATGGCGATGGTGATCACATTTTGTCAAGAGTCGAGTCAAGTGCAAGGCTAGACATCGTAAGCATCATCATGAGGACAGTGTTCAAGGTGAGAAGAATTTGTTGTTTAAGCTTCCTTTGATTGAAGACCAAGGAGGGAATGTGTTTATGCCTTCAAGGGCAGATTTTTGTTATGCATATCCTGGGAAATTGCAGCAAGATGTCATCTATGACAGCAAGACAAAGACTCCAAAATCGCGAAAAATGATTTATTTTCATGAAAATATCAAAGTGAAAAATTCAAGAAAATTTATGTGGATTGAGACTGGTAGGGTGAGGGAGCTGTACCCTCGTTTATTTTTTTATTGATAAAGATATTTTGGAGGTCCAAAAGCTTCCAGTGGGGAGAAATAATCTGGTGGATCAAGGAAGTGCTCAAAATTAAAAGTGCTAGGATTGGCTCGAAACCCATGCCAAAGTGTATATCTCATCACCCTAAATCCAATGCAACTCGTTTCACTCAAATCCAAAATCATATGCTCCCAATATTGTGTTCTGTTCGTTTTGGGAAATAACTAAAAATTTGAAATTTGGGTTGCATGGGTTCCCATTCAGCAGTCCGTACGCTGGATGGCCCATGACTTGGAAGGTTGACTGAGTCCTACATCGCCCAAAGGTTGGTCAACACTTTGGCATTGTGTGCTTGGTTGTAGCATGGTTTTATTATATTGGGTCAATGTTGTTGTGGTGGACCAATGAGGGAGTGCCACATGGCCTCCACTTACTAGTCCAAAATTTTGTTATGGAGGCCGAGCAGCCCACGGGATTTGAACACATAACCTCACACATACCAAAAAATACCTCCACCATATACAATACATTGGTTCTTAACTCCTATAATCTGCAAGTTATATTTAAGGTTTAAAGTTGGAATATTAAGAGGTGGGGAACGGGGTTAACCCTAGAACCCGGTGCACCAACCAGGGTCAGGGGTTAACCCCAGCCTAAATTTATGATATGCGAAATTAAACATTAACCAAATTTTATATGTCATATGTTATATCAGCCAAAGTTTCAAACAATACATTATTCACCACTTAAACTTTATGTTATATGTTATCCAAAGTTTGGAGTGCCAACGGTTATGGCTTGGCAGTTAGGGTTACAAACCAGACGCATGTCAACGGTTCCGAAGCAATATATGCCACGGTTTGTAAAATGTTTGTTGCCACAGTCAGGCCATCGGGAGGGGAGTGGAACTTGCTTTGGCAGGGTTCCCGCTAATAGCAACCCACGACAGAACCCATGATTCAACCACAGTCAAAAGACTGGTGGGAAAAACCAAACAACCTTTGAATCTAACGATTCAAAACAAGCTAAGTGTCACACTTTTGTCAGGATCATGGCCGACATAGGCAGATTAACGGCTCGAAAAATCGCACCCAGTGCGGCGAGAATCTCGCCGGCGCGGGGTGAATTTGTCAATCCATGTGGCCGAAAAAGGTGGAAAATGTAGGACAGATAGCAGGGAAGTGCAAATTGTATGAAAATTAGCAGAAAAATTCATTGGAGCATAACTCAGTCAGTTTTTTACCTTTTTGAGAGTAGAAAGAGCCCAGCTAGGGGTTTTTTAATGTTATGGAACCATTGGAGATATTGTTTTAGTATTATGAGCACTGTAACTTAATGTAAACACACATTTTTTAGCATAATGAAAGAGGTCCAACATTGGAAGATGGACCAAAAGATTTAGCCCAGGAGGGGTGAAATCCATCATTTTTAGACTTGTATGTATTGTTATGGTATTGATGTCTTCTTTATTTCTTGCAAAACTAAGTTTTAAGACATGTTAATGCGTTAATGAAATTGACATAAGTGTTTAAAAAACCCTAATCATTTAACTTTAAAATTTCATCATAACCCTTAAGATTTCAAATATAGATCAGATAGGATCTTAGTTACCTCAAGATATCATAGCGCATCCCGTCCTACCGCAAGGCCCTGTATTGGTACTACTACCTCCTCATGTGGTTTTCCTCTTGCACGAAGGAGATACGATGCACCCACTGTTCGAACTAGTCCAATATCTGCATGAAACATCAAATATTTTAGTCTCATAAACATCAAAAAACACAAAAAAAAAGTTGTAAAACTTTCAAAAACTTAGTGGTCGAAATGTTTTTACTTGAAGCATCCCATTGCTCACCCTCGGGAAGGATGAGCTCAGGATCATCGTGGAAATCCATCCCTGCATAAGGACAATCATCGATCATGATGAACTGTTTGTGCAACCATCCGAAGAAGGCTGGTGAAAAACTAATCGCCGACAGACCTGCATGTTGGGCCATATGATCTATCCACCGCCTCATCCATGGTACCCTTGGATCGATGGGCTCTAATATAACCTACTGGGGCTCAAGTAATGGCATGCGCTCCAAATAAAAATAGACTAAAATCAAACCATAACCGAAGTTTTTCAACTTCCCCTCTTTCGCTTTGGTCATTTATTCTTTCATATTGACCAAGACACCTCACTTCAATTGAATACTATGGGCGCAAGACACTCTGTCCCATACTGCATGTACGATTAACTCACTACATGTACTATTGAGCTACCTTCCAATATAGCAATGGTCAAAAGGATCATCCTCAATGGTAACTGGGTCAAATCTTTGATTTTAATCTTTCCATCCCTAGTATGGTGGGCTCTAGGTCAAAAATAGGTTTTTATATAGTCTTTCGTGGTCTCCCCATTACTCCTCCCACCTAGAAGAAAGATGGGGGAACCCCATTTGGATAATCCTGTAAGAAATTAAATATCATCCACCTTGATCTCAAGTAGATGTTCCCCAAACATGTAGGCCTGTACCTAAGAATCCCATGAACGAACAAGGTATTTTAACAACTCCATTTGTTGCCTCATACCAGGTAACCAGAAGAATTTCAACAATCCACAATTTTGTCAGCACCTGGATAGTGGCAGGATCATTTTCTGCAGTCAAATATTGCTCTTCATGTTCTTTTTCTCACCAAGTGAAGTCCAATTTGTGCTAATGGGTACATAAAACATCAACAAGGAATTCATTAGGCTCCTTTTCATGCAAAAAATATCACAAAAAATGAGGGAAAACTGACCAATTATTGATCTTTTTGTGCCCAATGCACCCCTTTAGTGCAAGCCAGGGCATTGCACCTCTCCTAGCAGTGACAATATGCCTAGGTGAAACACATTTTTCGACACAGGAGGGTGCATTGGTCCTAGGGGGAGTTTTAGTAACCCAGGTCCTCAAAACCTCAAAAAAATGACATGAAAACACAAAAATGGACCATCAATTGAAAGAGAAAGGTTTTAGCTCCTACCTAGAAGCGACGGTACTCGAAATGATCCACTAGATTGGTTGCAATCAGTTGTAGAAGATCGAGGGTAAAAGTGCTCCAAACTCTTAGTGTTGAAGGTAACTTTCAAATGGTAAAATGAATAATTAATTTGAGTATTTATTGTCATTGTTTGCTTTATTTTATTCAAATTTAGTGTTTTGACCTAGATATGCTTCATTTTTACTATGAAACGGATATGTTTAATCCTTTTTGTGGTGTTTTGTGCAAGTTGACAGTTGTTAATGGTGTTTTGACATGTTTTAAACATGTTATTTTGACCAGGGAGTATACTTTTATATCTTTTTCGGTCTCTAAAAACTTATGAAAAAAAGAACCCCTTGGAGTCCTCTTTCAGCTCTTTTCAAACTCCCAAACACATTAAAATATTATCGAGTACTTGTCTTTTCGAAATAAGTTAACGTAAATTAAAAGACATCCGCTCTGTACAAGTTTAACCCTTTTCCGAACTGAGATGGAATAATTATGAAGGAATAACTTAGTTGAACATGGCTAATAGGTTCTTTTGAGTATTGTTTTCTCCCTTTTCAGACTCAAGAGACTATCTACGAAAAGGAACATGTGGAGTTTTCTTTTTCACCTCTTTTTCAAACTCTCTAAACAAGAAAAAGATGTTGAGTTTTACATTCACTGGACTCGTTAAAACATCAAACAACGATGGACTTGTCAAACATGACAAGGCCAAGCCACTCCTTCTCAAGGTTCGTTAAAAATAATCGAAGGGATTCCTCTGAAGGATGAACTTACAAATCAATAATATGTTATAATCCTCATGCTTGTTAAAAAATAAAGAGGTACTAACCAGTATGGTTGGGGAAATTGGGAAAACATGGTACTTCATTTTTTAAAGGCAACAAGTTTCTCTTGAACACGAAAATCTTCCACTTCATCTCTATGGTTGTTGGTTTGGGTAACCTACTTGTCATTCGGTTCGTCATACCTTTTCAGAGCCTCCATTTTGGTTTTGGGTCAATGATGCCAGCTCCATTTAGTGTCATTATGTGTTCAAGAGAAGTCATTTCAGTTGATATATGTCGCAATACTCTTAAGCCTTCATTCCATGTTTGCCTTTTCCTAATCCATTTCTATATCATCATCATTCTGTCTCACTCATGATACCCATTTCGTGTCGTTGATGGGGGATGCATCAAGGCCCCTCCTGTGATGGGTCGCTTTCTGTTGACATTAACACATTATCCAGGAAGTTGACTTAGAGAAACCCCTTTGGTACCTTGGTGCTTGCATACATCAATGACAAGTTTCCTCACTCTCGGAGACATTTTTACATCAATGGTCTTTGACCGAAAGATTCTATGTGGTGTTCGACATCAAATCATTTACTCACACCATACATATTATACTGTAGTACCTTGAGAGACATTAAGGTACCAAATGGTTTCTCTCACATATGTTAATGAATTACATCATCGACTGGTAATTAGATGGTGTCTACCATGTTCGACCTCGGCTCATTGATTCACATGGTTAGATTCATACATTGGTTGGTTGTGTGAATGAGATATAAGACCCCAGATCTAGTTTCATCCATCCGAGCTGAAATTTCAGGAGTTATACAAGGATCACAATGTATAAATGGTTGTTATCATAAAAATAGTCATCCAGTCATGGGTCCACCAGTTGCATCTATGGACCCGTCTTTTGAACACTATACATGTTATGTTTGGTTATGGGTTGAGTATGGGTATGCCTACCTCAAAAAATAGATGTCATGATCTAAATGTATTGTAACATATGAAGCTCACATGTTGTTCTTGATCCCGACTTGTCAAAAGGTAAAGCACTTCAATCATCATTCATCATTTTTTACTTTGCGCTTTAGCGAGAATTCTGTTATAGGCCATTTTGTCACATCCAATCATTAGGCCTCCTAATGGATCAATCAACATCCTATTACCCCTTGTCAACATCATTGCAAAAATCCCTAAGTGAACCTCTTTCATTTCCCATAATTTCTACCTGAAACCACCTCATCTAAGCCAGTTTTAGCACCAACGCTCCCTAGCCTTCCTCTGGACAACGTTCACCTATAGGTTGCATCACTATGGCCATCATTGCTCACCTATAGGTTGCTCCCATTTGCACCTGCATTGGGTCTAGAAATTCGGGAAAAAAAAGAGAATTTTTGGAAGACTTCCTCTTCCAGAAGCTTCCAGAATTTGTTACAACCACTTTCCTTGAATTAAACTTTCGGATCCTATCTCATCCTTCTTTGTATTTTCCATCCCTTATCCTTTTATCCCATCCTCCCATAAAAGGTGGATCAAAAACCATAGATTTCTAATTAGATAAGAAATCCCAACTTGCCCCACTCCACTATATATTTACCATCTTGCATATGCAAAAGGTTTGAATGGTTGGCTTGTAAATTCTACCCTTATGTGTTGAGTTGAGAGTTTAACGTTTCATGCATTTAGGGTGATTGGAGGTGCATATTATGACAAGGAAATGACAAGTTAACATATTGGAGGAGCTCTTCTACAAGGTCAACACCTATTTGTGGCTGTAATCTCCTTCCATTTATATTAATGCAAAGAGTTCTATGTTTTCCTACATGTGATTGTCGTTATTTCAATACCATCGTTATTTCACTTATTTCAATACCATGTTGATCTATTGAATAAAGTACTTAGATGATATTAGGAATATGGATTTTTTTATCCATAAAATGTGTATAAAATCTTTCGGTGAAAATAACTTCTAATAATTTTTTGCCGACGCGTTTCGAACCAGCCATTGTGGTTCATCATCAAGACAAGATAATAAATATGGTTTAGGAACCAGTCTAAATAGATGAGGAAATATCCAACTAGTCATTGTAAAATAATGGCTAGTTTGACAAAACTAATTGGAGATTTCCTTATCTATTTAAATTGGTTCCTAGATCAGATTTCTCATATTGTCATGAGGATGAACCATACTGGTTGGTTCGAAACGCATCGACAAAATTTTCTTAGATGTTATTTTCACCAAAGGATTTTACACATGCTTAGATGATGTTGCATAGATCTCGTAGTTTCTTGGCTTGTGTTATCTGACTTTGCAGGTTCTAATTTTGGCAATCAGAGCTGGAATTGGAGCATCCAAGCTAAAGAAGGAATGAAGCGTGCGAGGGATTCTAGGTAGGCTTCATTACATCATCTATTTACTTTAAGGAAAGCATTGGGTTCCTTGTTTCTCTATTGTTCTAGGTTGGCCATCAAACCTAGGGGAGATACTTCTGTCCGCAATCATAAATCCCACATAAAAAGTGTTTTTGGGTAAAAGGTATTAATACCTTATGTGCTCAAGTATTTCCCATTTAATTTTTTAAAACGAAAATTAATTTTGTGAGGAAATCCACCTCAAATCAGTTTCTAATATTAATGAGGAGTTGAGTGTTTTATGGGATTCCCTCATATCCATTGGGTTTTGGATAAGGTGAAAGTTTAGTAGAGTTAAGAGATTTCATCCTCAAAAATATCATAGTTCCTTTTTTAATGGATCTAAAGAGTGATTTTCTCCTTGGAATAGGGATCTAAGGAGATATCCTCTCCTTTGTTTATGGATCTTTGAAAGCTATAAATCCCTCTTATGTACTCTTTTGAAGGGGATCTGGTTGGAGAGCTTGTTTGAGAGAGTTCTTGGAGAGTTATTTGTGGAGAGGGAGTTTTGTTTGGAGAGCCTTAAGAGCTCAAGAGAGGAGGTATTTTTATGTTGAAGAAATGTATGCAATGTATGCAATGTGTTAGCCTTGAGAACTCTTTGGTAGTAGAAGGAAGTTTTGGGTGTCAATCCTTTTTGTCAAAGCATTGTATACATTCAACCTCTTTTGAAGAAGACAATAAAATGATTCAACCTTTAGAGGCGAATATGAAGACATAGCCCAATGGAAGGATTGACTGGGTGAACTCCGTTGTCATATTTGTCTTTAATGATTCATGTTTTCTCTTAATCATGGTTTTTTCATGTTTTTACTGTGCCTCTTAAGTTACAATTTTATGCGATGCTCTACATCTTTGTGTTGTTATTTTGAAACTTAATTTCACAAGCCCTTACGTTCTAGTGAATATACTTTGTTGTAAGTCTATGCTTTCCAGTTTTCAGATCAATTCGTATCAAACCACAGGTGCTCAAAATTCATGCCACTGAATAGACTTCAAAAAGGCCGAAGTGACTTCAAAACATGGTTTCCAAAATACTCCACAAAAAGTCATTAAAAAAAATTAAAAAATTGCAGAATTGTCACATCAAAATTTATCACCAAAGGTTGCCTTAGGTTTGCTCCAGAATAGGCCTAAGGGAGCCTGAAATTTATGCCTTAGGGAGGCCAATTAAATCACATAAATATAGCTTCAGAGAACCAGGTTTGAGTTTAATCATGCCCTAGTCAATAAGCCCTAGAACAATCAACAAAAACTGCCTCAAAAAACATCCTTTCAATTCATATTTTGTCCAACAAAGCTTCGACCTCCTACTTCAAATTATTGTGTAAGCCCCTAGTCTTATACATTCCAAGAAAATTTTAGACCTATGAAAAATATTTGAGTGACCTCAGATGGTACGAAGAAGATCCACAATATGCTCAAAAACTAGCGAAGAAGGTTTGCAAAAAGGGTGCTTAGAAACTTGTGCGCATATGCCACAAAAAGTTCTCTTGTTCAAGATGGAAATGCCACACAGTTGCTTCAAAAGTAGGTTGAATAACCTCAGAAGCTTCTCAACACCCAATGAATAGCCATATCCCAAAAAGAACATAAAGACCAAATTCTCCTTCATGCTTTCGACTTTCTGCTTGAGATAAGCTTTAACTAACCAAGGTCGCAAAGCATATAAAATATTAGATGTTTAATTCTTGTCTATTGTGGAGGATCCGAGCCTCCTTTTATAGTGAAAAAGGAGGAATTTATCATGGGGCCGACTTGTGTAAAAAGGAAGGAAGTAGACTTGTAGATGAAATTTGAATTTTGAAAAAATTAAAAAATTGGAGCCAAAAATCAACTTCTTCTTAGAGGTCGACTTCAATTAGGAGCCACAAAAATAAAACAAACTTGAATAGAATATGTCCAATGTTAATCTTGAAATAAAGACATAATAAATAAACCAATCTAAAAGTAGCTTGCCACATCATCCAACTTTGGGGAATTTGACCTTAAGAAGGGGGCACCAACTTTGATTGAGCATATCTTCTCAACCATGAGGAGTTATGAGGTGTGCCACCTATCTTTAATTGTCCTTTACATCCATTTTCCTTAATAAGTGCAGGACATCTATGTCAAATTTTAAGAGAAAAATATTTTTGCAATACTTGGTTTATTTCTCCTACTTACGAGATAAGTTATTTACAGATGCTTCAGTAAATTCTGAAATAAACACATTTGCAGCTCTTCACTATCATTACAAGCATAAGAACATAAATATAATTTACACAAGTAGCACAATAGAAACAACCACATGAACACAACTATTTTTGGACAATTTTCCCTGGAAAAACCCAAAGTGGGAAAACCGGTGCAACATATGAGGGTTTTATATTTATCTTTAGAAACGAGAAATACATTTACAAGAGTCTGATGAGAAGAGAAAAATTTACGAACACTTGGCTGAATTTTCTGGACCTTCCAGACAAATTTCGGACCCTCGAGGTGACCTCCTTCACCCTTTGCATCATCCAGCGTGAGAGCTCTACACAGTCCCTCTCTGGACTGCCTGATTCTGCGTGGAGGGGTTCTTGCTGCTGATCAGCTCACCCTTCCCTTCATCCTCTTGACTTTAGCTTCTCGATAACTAACTCCTCCCTCCTCCTTCTGCTTCTACAACCCTGCCTCTACAAACTCACCCATTGAAATTGAATTCTCTTGCTTTAAAATCAATTTCCTTCGGGTACTGAGAGTGTACCCAGCTTGATTTCCAAATGGCCCTCAAGTCTCTTCTTATAGTCTTATCGTTGATGAATCAACGACCAAGATTATATCGTTAATCAATGGCTTAGATTAAAAGTTGAATTGATCTTCATTTTCTAGAAGGTTCACACTATGCTCTATTAATACCCTTTTCTTATTTAATTTCCCTAAGTTTGAACTTAGGGTCTGCATTAAAATAATTAATTATTTTAATAAAGTCATATCCGAGTGGAATTTCCACAAACGATTTCTAGGTTCTCTGAATAAATGATGTCCAAGCCTCGACTTAGAACACTTCCCGTTGCTATATAAATTAACACTCCCTCTTAGTGAGGAAAGTGTTTAAGCAAGATATCATTGTACTACTCTGACTCTATAGACTTGCTGCGCTGATGTTGTCTTAGCCGCTGCCCCTCATCTCTGCGATGCCGCTTTCTGTACTGCTACACTTCCACTGCAGCATCCGTACTGCAGTGCCCTATTTCTCTGAAGACCACCCTTTCCTCTAATGGAAGGGGCTCTCGATCATCCCCATATTTTCTCTGAAGTAAGTGAACTTGATCTTACTTAGAGCCTTTGTGAGGATATCTGCCACCTATTCTCCTGTAGGAGTGTACCTGAATTGCACAGCTCCTCGTTGGACATAGTCCTTGATGAAGCAACACCGAATGTCAATGTCTTTCGATCGGTCATGAAACACAGCATTCTTAGAGAGCTTAATGCAACTTTGATTATCACACATAATCTCGGTCGGTTCCATCCTTTTCTTGAGTACGTTCAATAGTAGTTTACAAAGCCATATGGCCTCGCATGAAGTTGTGCTAGCTGCCATGTATTCTGCCTTGGCTGAACTTAATGCTACAGACTTTTGTTTTCTGCTGCACCAGGAGGTCATTCTGATCCGAGACTAAAACAGTACCCACTAGCACTCTTTCAATCTACCGTGCTTCCAGCCCAATCTGCATCTGTAAACCCACTCAATTGGACCTCATTGCCCTCGGTGTACTTCAATCCATACTCGAATGTCCCTTTCATATATCTGAGAACATGCTTGGTTGCTGCCTAGTGAGCCCTCCTTGGTTCTACCATGAATTGACTGACGGTATTCACTGCATAACAGATGTCAGGTCTAGTATTGACCAGATACACCAATGATCCGATGAGTTTCCTATACAAGGTAGGATCAGCCTCATCATCCTCTGTTGTGTCTATCTTCTTCCAGTTATTAATCATAGGCATGGCCATGGGTCTACAATCTTCCATTTGAAATCTCTTCAGAATCTCTGTATTATATCTTCCTTGCCTCGGGAAGATTCCCCCATTCTGCTGCCATACTTCTAATCCAAGAAAATAGTGCATCTGCCCCAGACCCTTCATGTCGAATTTTGTAGCCAGATTCTCCTTGCAATCCTTGAGGAGCTTGGATGATCCAGTAAAAAACAAATCATCCACATATAATACTAGAATCAACGATTCATCCCCTACTCTTAAGTAGTAGAGATTGGGACCTGCATCACTCTTGACGAATCCCATCTTCTGCAAGTAGCTATCAATTCGCCCATACCATGCCCCGAGGGCTTGTTTCAACCCATACAAGGCTTTCTTGAGCCTGCAGACATGAGTCTTTTTCTCATGCGTCTCGAAGGCCTCTGGGTGTTCTATGTACACTTATTCCTCTATTACCCCATTCAAGAATGTTGTCTTGACATGCATCTGGTGAATTTCCCATCCCATCTGTGCTGCCAGAGAGATGACAGATCTGATAGAAGTGTAGCGAGCTACAGGAGCGAAGGTTTCCTCATAATCGATTCCTTCCTTTTGTGCATACCCCTTAGCTACAAATTTGGCCTTGAACTTTTCTATGCTACCATTTGCAGCATATTTGATCTTGTAGATCCACCTGGATCCTACAATTGATCTGTCTTGTGGTCTAGGGACTACTTCCCAGACATCGTTTATCATGATGGAGTTATACTCCTCTACCATGGCATCCACCCACACTTGATGCAGAGCTACTTCCTGAAAGCTAGAAGGTTCTCCAACTTGAGCTACCAGTGCTTGATAACTGTCATGTTTCTTTCATATCCTCTTCCCAACTCTAGGGGTTCCAACAAATTCTTCTGCCTCCCTCAAAATTCCTTGAAGTTCTCTGCTCGGTCTCCCATCAATGGTGGGTGGTCTCATCTGTTCTTCTTTGGAGGAAATTTCCTTGGAATCATTGTGCCTTGGAGAGGTACCTGACTTATCCTCTGTAGGTCGTTGAGGCTGCACCAATGGATCTTCCTCAATCTGCGTATCTGTGGCCATTTATCGAGATTTCCTGAAGGCTTTTTCCTCCATAAATTTTACATCCCTTCTTACCATGATTTTCCTGCTCGCTGGAATATAGATGCGATATGCCTTTGCATTCTCGATATAGCCCATCAGAAAACCCTTTTCTGCAGTTTTATCCAACTTCTTTCTCTTTTCATCTGGAATGTGGCAGTACATCATGCTGCCAAATATCCTAATGTGGCCCACTTCTGGCTTATTGCCTGTGAACACACTCTTGGGAGTTACCTTTCCCAAGGCTCTATTGGGAACTCTGTTCTGAATTTATACTGTTGTATTGCATGCCTCTGCCCATAAGAATTTGGGCAAATATTGGTCATACAACATTGCCCTTATAACTTATATTATGGTCTGATTCTTCCGTTCTGCAACTCCATTTTTCTCTAGATTGTATGGAGCTATCCATTCTCTCTTGATGCCTTCCCTTGCACAGAAACTTGTGAAGTCTTTATCAATATATTCTCCACCATTATCTGACCGCAACTTCTTAATCTTCTTTCCTGTAGAGTTATCCACCAATGCTTTGAAATCTTTGAATCGATCAAAGACTTCATCTTTGGTTTTCAAAAAATAGATCCAAGTTTTCTTGGAATGATCATGAATGAAGGTGGAAAAATAATTTTCCCCACTGAGAGCAGTTGTGGACATTGGACCGCAAATGTCAAAGTGTATTAACTCTAATACACCTTTGGCTCTGTTGCTGCTTCTTGGAAATGTTGCCTTAGCATACTTCCCTAGTACGCATCCCCTGCAAACTTCGTCTTTCTTCGTGGTGAGCTCAAGAGCCCCTATGACAGTATTTTTGAGAATCCCCAAGGCTCCATGATGTAGGTGCCCCATCCTTCTGTGCCATAATTCATTCAGATCTCTGTCGTCTGTACTACCAATCAAGGCCACCAGAGACTCAAGCTGGAGTTTATACAACTTGCGACTTCTTACTCCGATTTGTGCATTTTTTCTCCAGTTAGGGTGTTTGATATACACCTTATCTCTATTAAAGTATGCGTCATAATCCTTGTTCTGAAGTTGAGACACTGAGAGTAAATTCATCCCCAACCCTGGTACATGTAGAACATTCGTGGCTCGAATCTTGCTGCCATCTTCGGTCTGAAAAGTTACGGTACCTCTTCCTATGGGGGTACATTTTGCCTTGTTTCCCATAGTTATCTGGAAATTCATTTGTTCTTCTTGGTAGCTCGAGAAACATTCTCGAACCCCCTTCATATGAGCAGATGCCCCACTGTCAATATACCAAACACCTAGAGGATTTGTGCTCGACACACAAGCAAGATCCTCCTCTAGCCTGGATGCCAACACTTTCATGGCATGTTCTCTCTGCATTTCTGCGTGCTCTGGAGGACTGCGTAAGTCCCTTTGACTGCTTGAACCCTCTGCGTGACTGTGTGAGTCCATGACATATCCTCCCTTTCTTCTTTTAGCCCTTAGCTCTAATACCATGTGAAATTTTAAGAGAAAAATATTTATGCAATACTTGGTTTATTTCTCCTACTTATGAGATAAGTTATTTACAAATGCTTCAGTAAATTATGAAATAAACACATTTGCAGATATTCACTATCGTTAAGAGCATAAGAACAGAAAGATAATTTCACAAGTAGCACAATAGAAACAACCACATGAACACAATTATTTTTGGACAATTGTCCCTGGAAAAACCCAATGTGGGAAAACTGGTGCAGCAGATGAGGGTGTTATATTTATCTTCAGAAATGGGAAGTACATTTACAAGAGTCTGATGAGCATAGAAAATTTTGCAAACAATTGGCTGAATTTTCTAGACCTTCCAAACAAATTTCGGACCCTCGGGGTGACCTCCTTCACCCTCTACATCATCCACCGTGAGAGCTTTGCGCAGTCCCTCTCTGGATTGCCTGATTCTGCATCGAGGGGTTCTTATTTCTAATCAACTCACTCTTCCCTTCATCCTCCTGACTTTTGCTTCCCGATCACTGACTCCTCCCTCCTTTTTCTTCTGCAACCCTGCCTCTACAAACCCACCCACTGAAATCGAATTCTCTTACTTTAGAATCGATTTCCTTTGGGTACTGAGAGTGTCCCCGGCTTGATTTCCAAATGGCCCTCAAGTCTCTTCTTATAGTCTTCTCGTTGATGAATCAACGACCAAGATTATATCGTTAATCAATGGCTTAGATTAAAAGTTGACTTGATATTCATTTTCTAGAAGGTTCACACTCTGCTCTATTAATACCCTTTAATTATTTAATTTCCCTAAGTTTGAACTTAGGGTCTACATTAAAATAATTAATTATTTTAATAAAGTCATATCTGAGTGTAATTTCCACAAACGATTTATGGGTTCTCTGAATAAATGATGTCCAAGCCTCTCTACCAAAGATGAGACTTAGAACACTTTCCGATGCTATAGAAATCAACAATCTAGAGCTTCCCATGGCTTCTTGTCATTTTAAGCTTCTAATCAATGCAAACTAGACGAATATTAAGGGCATTCAAGGATTGGCGTTGCCATCAATGAAAACACCATTCAACATTAACTTGACCATCATATGGTGGGAATTTCAAGTTTTTCTTCAACCTTGAATGGATTATTTGAATACAAGAGGGCAAATGTTACCTAAATCATCAAGTGTTCATCATTGGGTTGTTCACAATTCCCTACTACATACTTCTCTTCATCCTTTGTTTCCAATGGTTGGATCACCATCTCAATCAGTGCAAATATGCTCTATTCTAGCCAAGTAAACTGCACATCAAGCTCTTCCTTGGATTGTTACTCATTAAAGGTTATTACCATTATTGATTCTCTACTTATTTCAATCCCTTTGCAACATTGTCTCTTCATTCTTTCAATTTCCATTATGTGTAATTACCATATGAATTGTTCACCATGTGTTTTCAAACTTGGGCCCTAATACCAATATGATCCATAATCACTAAGCCTATGGCTAAGTCAATTCACTAGCCCACAAATGTTAATTACTTTAGCAAAAATAAAAATCTTTCTTGTTTGCTATTTCATTATGCATAAAATAAGCTTGCATATTACTTACAAGCTATAATTTAAATGAAGAAAACAATGCTAAAGAAAACATATGTAGTAATAAAGTTAAGATTTTACCTCCAAATATTAATGGGAAATCCAAACAAGAAATGACCTTTGTTTGGCTCTTCCTATGCTCCATCATTATAAATGACAGCTTTACATTATGTAGTGGAGTTTTTTTTAGTATTATTCTTCAATTTTGTTGCTTTGGTTGCAAGATGAATTCTATTTTTTTAAATTTTAGCAACTTGATATATATGATAAAGTAAGTGTTTTAATTATTGTTATAGATTCATATAATATTTTTACTATCCTCTCTAACCTAAAAACTTACATTTATAAATAAAAAATATCTTTTAAACAATTAAATCAAATAAAAAATTTAATTAATTAATTTCCATTTTTTCTTAAAATTACTATCTTTTATTTTATATACTAAATTCAAATATCTATTTATTCAATTCACCTAATTTTTTTTTTTATCTTAACTTTAAAACAAAGAAAACTAAATTTCCTTCGATACTAATCTAGTACTTTTCACTTTATTTATGAGTTAAATCTCATATGTTGAGGGTTGTAGTTATTGAAAAAATAAGTTGTACCAACTCTCATGTAATCTTTATATAATTTTAATAACAACATCCATGTGTTATCCATTCTTTTCTCAACATTGAAATTCAAAACTTAACATCCATGTGCTATCCATTCTTTTCTCAACATTGAAATTCAAAACTTAAACACAAGTGAGATAATATATATATATATATATATATATATATATATATATATATATATATATATAATGAAATGAAATTTAATTTTGATTTCCATGAGACTAAAGCAGTCTATAAGACTATGACTTCTTTATTTTTCTTTTTTTGCATTTCTGTCATTTTCTTATTCAAATTAATGATGAGCTAGTCCAATGTTCCAACAATCCCATCACTGAAAAAACAATGCCAAGAACATGCATATAACATCACTCCAAAAAAAACTCTGTAATACCCATTAAACTCACTCATGGAAAATGGATCAGATATATATAGAGCATGCATATGAAATGAAATGAAATTTTAATGTCCACAAGACTAAAAAAAGTCTATGGGACTATGAGTTCCCTGCTTTTCGCCTTTTGCATTTCAGTTCTTTTCTTATTCAAATTGATGATGAGTTGGCCCAACCTTCCAACAAACTCATCGCTGAAAAGACAATGCCAAGAAATCGATGCTAACATATTCCCATAACTTTTTTTGATGTCTTTGAATGCATCACATTCCAAAACGAAATGTTTCTCCGATTCCACTTCCCCAGACGTGCAAAATGTACACACTCATTCTTCCCAAGTTTCTTTAGGCCTTTTCCACCGTCATATTTCACACCAAAGATGATGCGAGTTGGTTCTTAATTGAGCAATAAGAACATTTTCCCTCCACAAAATGTTAGCTCCAATGTACTCTTTTTGTTGGAGATCATACGTGGGGTTGAATTCTTCAATGTCGTACTTCTTATTTCTACCCAACTCTTTTCCCCATACCTGTTTACGAAACTTCTCCATAACAAAATTCTTTAGCTCCTTGCTATTTGTGGGACAAGCATTGAGGTAGATATTCCATTTTTGCATCCATGTGTAGTTTTGTCTCATCCATGTTTTCTTTCTTTCACTCATGCCTTCCTTGAAGATAACATTACGCCATCTACCTACTCCCATTTGCTCAATTATTTTTAGATATCTTATGAGCCGCACCATAGCAATTGCTTCGATGGGAGTTGCTCCTGTTTCACTCAACATTATCTCATAAGGTACCAAATGTTTTATTTTGAACTTGCTCATGATCAAACGTTTTTGGATTTTCTCAATTTGCTTCCATTCTGAGACAGGGGTGCTACTAGCCCACAATTCACACCCATATAGCATCACTGGACAAACTAGGATTCCAAAAATCACTTTAATCATTTTCAAATCCCATAACTCTGCCTCTCTATATCTGTTTTGAAGAGCATATAATGCTTTCCACCCTCCTAAGATTCTCTTCTTTCTGCAATGCTCCCAATTAAGTTTGTTGTTGAAATCGATCCCGAGGTATTTGTACTCATTTACTTCTTCAAGAATTTTTCCTTCAAAGAAGAACGTATGTTGACTCTGCTTCCTTTTATTAGAGAAAATCATTATCTTGGTCTTGCTAATATTGACTTGCATCCCCACTGTTCTACAAAAATGCTCAAGGGCATATATGTGCATCTACAATCCATGGGCCGATTTAGAAATCAATACAAGATCATCAACATATAAAAGAAGCTTTATCAAAAACTCCCCCAATCGAACACCATCCCCACCTTGCAAATTTAGCCACTCTTCCGGTTTATCAATATATAAACCAAAAAGAGTAGGGGATAGAGGGCAACCTTGCTTGACTCCAATGTCACTTCTAAATCTTTCTGAAATACCTACTAAGGTTCTAATTTTGACTTTCACCTCTTCATAAAGTCTATGGACAACAAATCTATAATGCAAAGGAATTTCAAGTTCTTCCATTCTACGCCACAATTTATCTCTAGGGACTATGTCAAATGCCTTTTTGAAGTCAACAAAACTGCAGAATACTTCTTCTTTATCCCCCCAAACCTTTTCAATAATGTGTCTCAACGTGATGTCGTGATCCACTGTAGAATGCTTCGGCCTAAAACCCACTTGTCCTTTTTCCCTTTTTTCTTTTACTTTTGCCCATTCACTGATTCTATTTTCTACCATGCTACCGAAAAGCTTTGCAAACAAATGATTGATCATAATGGTTCTATAATTGGAAGGATTATTAATGTCTCCACTTTTAAAAAGGGGTATTGCTAGGCTATTTGTCCAGTCTCTTGGGAATCCTTGTTGAATATTTCCATGATTTGGGGTGCAAGAGTGTTCCTTCCAAATTTTAGATACTCTGCTTGAAGTTCAACCAAGTCTTTTGCCTTTCCTGTTTTCAACTTTTTAATTCCAATCTCCACCTCCTGTAATGTGAAGAGCTTTGTAGTTGTGTTGAGCCCTGAGGGAGGCTAAACCTCTGATTCTTTCTCATGGAGTTGTCTTGCATATTCAAACCATTGATTAGCTGTAATATTATTTTCGATTTGCTTCTTCCTTGGTTGAAGTTCCTGCCAGAAATTTTTTGGGTTATTCTTGCCTAGATATATTAACTCTTCTCGCCTTGTTTGCATGAACTCATCTTTTTTCCTTTTTAGTATCTGCATATATAACTTTACATTCATCTTCTCCTTCCCTGTCTTTGTCAAGGTTCTCCTTGCCATTTTGCATTCCTCATCAAACCAAGCATTTACAGGAAAACAATTTGATTCTGATTTCCTATTTTTTGCTCTTTTGAATTTCCCAAGTGCCCTTTGAATTATATTTGTTAACTCATGACCGTTGAAGCTTTGAAAACCAATTTTCTCTTTATGAATTAATCTCTCTAGCATTGTCTTGAAGATAGTACAATTTTCTTGTGTTAGAAGAATTTTTCCCCTTGGTAGTGATTGCCGAGATCATTGGGTTTTTCTCTTATGCTGCATTTCTTCTACCCATGATAACTTCATATAATTTGGGTTATGGTCTGATTTTAAGTCCCAATTATGCTCTCCAATCTTAACTTCATCTATCTTTTCTATCAAGCTTTGTGAACAAATCACATAATCAACGACACTTGCCCCATTGTATGTGTTGCAAGTGAATTTCCCAGACCTTTTCCATTTGTCTAGACCATTGCAAATTATTAAGTTGAAAGCCCCACATAGTGTAAGCAATTCCTCTCCAAAATGATTGCTAACTTCGTCATCTTCTGAACATCTCACCCATTAGGGATTCTCCTCTTCAGTGAGCCAAATAGGATTTTGATCCTCTTTGCAACAGAGAATACTAGCTTGCTGATTTGTTGTTTTAGCATTAAAATCACCCAGTAAAAGCACTTCTTCCTGCTAATAGTATGCAACAATATCTTGCTTTAAAGCTGCATACAGATCCTCGCTGTCTAGCCCCTTATTTTTGTAAGTTTTTGAGACTTGAGGAGAAAAATAACATGCTGCAATTCTTATGTGATTCTCATTCTCTAATATAACATCACTCCAGAAAACAATCTGCAATATCTATGAAACTCACTCATAGCAAAGTCCCATAAAATTTCAAAAAAATAATGGTTATGGGTAATTCACATGTTGCATTGTATTTACATATCTCTACAATAAGGTATGAGCATGCCAGCAAAATTAGTAGTGGTTATGGGTACCTCACATGTTGCATTGTCTTTACATATCTCTACGATAAGGTATGAGCATGCCACTATCTTTGTTTTTTTCTACTGAAAAAAATGGTAGGAGCATGCCAGAAAAGTTGATAATGGTTATGGGTACCTCACATGTTGCATTGTCTTACATATCCTACGATAAGGTATGAGCATGCCAACACAATTTTAAAATTTGCACACATGCCCCCTCAGTCAGGGCAGTGGCAAGCATGTGGAACTCTTACATCAACACTGCATCAAACATTTCAGAAAAAGGAAGTTCCCTCTTCTCTCGCAGTGCACATCTATCTCCAATTCAGAAAAAGAAAATTCCCCCCTTATCTCGCACTGCACATCTATCTCCAATTCAATTCAACATTACCATTCCCGAGAATAAGCCAGCACTGTCCCATTTTTAACCAACGCAGTCTAAATAGGCTACTTTGTCAGGAAAATAATGGTTTTTCTGCACAATTTTGATTAAATTTAGTGGAATTTATTGGAAATATAAATTACAACGGTACAAGATTCTTGAAATTTCAGAATTTTAGATACTGACAGCGCTAATCTATTTCCACCCAATTCAAACAACTCTCAATTTCACATTTTTAGCGCTAATCTATTTCCACTTAATTCAAACAACTTTCAATTTCACATTTTTAAGGAAAAAATCACAAAATGAAATAATCGGATTCGCCACTTAAACCAGTCCATTTTAACATATTGATTTACGTTTACGTCGCTCTTCACGTAACCAATATCACACGCCAGCCATACTGTTGTTATTTTCTGTGGTGCCCTCTGCTATCAGTGATGCATGAAAAAGTTATTGCCATCGTTGGCAGCTGGGCACATATTGTTATCATTTTCTGTTAATGCCCTCTGCCATCCCTGACTCAAAAAAGTAATATATTGCAATCGTTGGGCAGCCGGGCACGACCTCCCGGCAGTGTTTGTAACATTCGGTTTCTCCGGCTGAGGGAGAATTCACAATCCGAGCTGCGAAAATGGGGTGGTCACGCCTATTATTCTTATGCATTGGGTGCCTTCTCTGCATCTCTCAGAAGGTTTGCTCCGCCCCCATTCCTACCACATTAGACGGGCCATTCACTCCCGTCACGGTGTCGCTCGACCCGAATCTTCGTCTGGGAAGCGATGATCTCCCCCCTTATCATCCCCGCCTCGTCAAACGAGTCCCCTCTGTGTTCCCAGAGCAGATCAAGCTCGCACTCTCCACGCCCGATGCCATGTGGGTTTCCTGGATAACAGGTATATACTACATAACACAAGCTGTTAGCCCCTTATTTTCATGGAATGCTTTAACCCCTCCGTGAATGAACATTGGATGATGCAAATTTCATGGTTGTCTGCGCAGGGGACGCTCAAATTGGACCCAAGGTGGTTCCGCTGGATCCTTTGTCCGTGGGGTCCGAGGTTTTTTATGGTACCCAGACTGGTAATTATACCTTCACTTCCAAAGGGAAGTCCCTTGTCTACAGCCAGATATATCCATACGAAGGCCTTCTCAACTACACCTCTGGAATTATTCATCGGGTGCGTCTCACTGGTATGTTTTTGCCAAAAAAAATCCCTTTCTTATCTTCAGCTTAGACGTCAAGTGTCAAGTTTGGGTAATTATAGAGCATCATACCTAAACCAGTAGCTATGTTAGTGCTGGAGTGAGGAAGGATATTGTCACATCAATTCAAGAACTTCCTTATAAAACCAACCTTCATTTGCATATTATCATGACACCTGAACCACCAACTATGTTGTTGTTGGTGTGAGAGATTTGCACTCAAAGCTGGGATATTGTCACATCAATTCAAGAACTTCCACCAAAACCCAACCTTCGTTTTGCATATTATCATGACACCTGAACTACTAGCTATGTTGTTGTTGGTGTGAGAGACTTGCACTTAAAAGCCAGCTTTGAAATTGGCATAATATTACGTCAACCCAGGGACTTGCATCCCCAAAGCCAGCTTAGAGGTTGGCATTGGCAAGCCATCACAGCAACCCAGGGCCTTGCACCCATAACCCAAAGCTACCTTCCAAGTTGGCATTGGGTTTTTTCTTCTTCTTGTTTGGACTTGCACCACCAAAGCCAACTCAGAGATTGGCATTGGCATGCCATCACAGCAACCCAGGGATTTGCACCCCCAAAGCCAACTCAGAGATTGGCATTGGCATGCCACCACAGCAACCCAGGACTTGCACCTATAGCCCAAAGCTAGCTTCAATGTTGGCATTGGGTTTTTTCCTCTTCTTGTTCTAGCTACATTATAATAGGCAAGCAACGCTAGCAAGCCCATGTAGGTGTTATCTGGTAGGTATTGGCAGGAAGTAGAATTGCTGCCATATGTCCTATTCATTTGATTGTGTATGAACATATTCTGAACTTATTCTCAGCGGGACCTGAAAGTTTGCCAATTATCCATAAGAGGTGAGTTGGGTCAGTGAAAGTGGGCATTGTTACAGTCCCTACCAGGGTTTGACTCTTCATACATCATGTGGCAAGGAAGCATTGTTTATTCACTGTTAAGCTGTCAAGGTCGTTAATTTCGGTTGGGTTGTATATACATGCAGTTAAGCGATATATGCGTACAGCGAAAAAGGCAACCCACGGTTTGATAGTTGATGGATGCTTGTCAAGGTCGTTATGTTGGGCTGGGTTGTATAGACATACAGTTGAGCGGTATATGCATACAGTGTAAAAGGCCACCCACCTTTTGATTGTTAATGGATGCTTGACATCTTCCATACTTACTGAAGTTTTGCCAATCAAGCAGTTTTTGGATATAAGTCCTTGGTTTTGTGTTAGGGTGTTTTCTCTGGTTCTGTTGTGTTAAGTGCGTGGCCTGTGGAAATACGCTAATACATTTAAACTTTTTATTCTATATTATTTTCTCCCTTGGATCGGAGGAAAACCTGGAGGACATTTACTGTGGCCACATGGAGCCAACTAGGCTTGACTTTTCATGAAAGGATGTCTCATGAAGGACCCAATAAGTTTCTACGATAAAAAAATGAATCTTGTCCTAAAAGCACTGAGCCCCCTACTTTTTAGGAAGGGAGTTGTCTTCCTAGGCAACAGAATAGCTCGGATGGCAGGTTTTTGCCGGAATCCGGTTCAGTAAAATTCAAAAAATGAGGTAGTTGCAGTGTTTGGAATCCATTTTTGAGAGTGGAAATGGTTTCAGCGCTATCAAAAACCCTTAGGACACCCAAAACACTGAAGTTTAACAACTGAAAACAAGAATCTGATAAAATCTTTGCCGGATTTTTTCAAAATCTCTACTGGATTCCGGGCCATTTTATTACTTTTTTAGACTACGGCTTTAGGAAGCCTTTCTCCAACCCTTGGTGAGATAAGGGGAGGGACTTATGCTCTTATGGATTAGGAATTTCTCATCACACTTATCTCTTTTCTTTTCTTTTTTCAGTAGAAAAAACACTACTTCTTATATTAAATAAAATGTAGTACACAAATCCTGGAACTTTCATTCCACTAGCCCAGCTTTACATCCCAATTGTTCATTAATTTTCAAAATACAGACTTATCAACAGAGTTTATCTAGCTAAATTGCTTCAAAATAAGATAACTAACAGACTTATGCTATTGTATGCACAAAATTCAGAATTCTTCTTCTTATCTGCACAAAATTCTGATTTCCAGTGCCCTGCTGCATGTTGTGTTTCTTCATTCTCTTATGAATAGTCGATGGTACCTGCATTTACCAACAGTCCAGAGAAAAAAAACTTACCTGTCTCTCTACCAATTCCTATTTTTGAAAGTAAATCAGCTGTCCCATTCTGTTCTCTCTATAACTGGTCAAAACTGACATTTTGAAAAGTCATTACCAGAGCTTTGATGCGCGCCATCCAGTTGTTAAGAACAGGTGGGTTAAATGCATTGCTACCCTTCACCCAATCAATGATTCCTTTTGCATCACCGAAGATCTGAATCTGGTCAATACATAGCCACCCGGCAGCACACAAAACTCCCCATAATGCAATGATTTCAGCTCTGCTATTTGTCCCTCTTCCCCTCCCATCAGAAATGAAAGTATTTTTCCTTTTCTAGATAAATAACAGCTCCACATCCACATGCTCTATTAGCACTTGCACCATCAAAGAAACCCACAGGGAACGATTTCCAGATTTCCTTAGATCTGAAGGCTCTGTATCCTTCTGCACCCTCTTGATGACATCCTTGCGTGTCTCAATATTTTTCTGCTAAAAATTGATGGCGTTACGTCCCCTCCAGATGGTCCATAGCACATATAGTGGAAGAGCCCTGTACTTTCTGTTTTTTGTCCATGCTTTCAATAGTAGAGGCAGTTTAGTGAAGGATCATTTGAAGTTTGTTTGCTATGTTAAAAATTCCCGTCACTCCATGCCATGTGGCCTTAGCATATCCATCTACTGCATGGATTTTCTGATTTCACTCGCTGATGTTTAATTTATTAACTCCTCTTCAGCATACGCAGCAGAGAGGAAGGGGGAATCTGTGGTCCGCTGCTCCATTTTTCCTGGGATACCGGCTCCCCTTTTCTCTCTGCTGCTACAACTGAAAGAATTGAAGCACGGTTCTGTTCATTTAACAATCCATTAGTTGGGGCATATCCTACGTATCCTTACTAGAGAAGGGGCTAGCTTTATCAGCTCATCATAGCAACCCTCCAGCCTACTTTAATCGTGCACTCGATGCCAATCCATGCATCTTAGGCTATATTTTTACGAATGGAGTTCATCGTCCTTGGGAAAGTTTGATGTAATTCTTATTAATTGATAATTTGATATAGTTGTTTTTAGCTGGTTGCGATTGGTGTGCATAGCTTAGGAGATTGAATGCCAGCCTCGAAGAGTTCCCACAGCCCTGAAATGGAAAATCTGGTAATATCATGGCCGCTTGACAATTTTTATGATTTTAAAACAGCACATTTCGAGAATCCAGAGGTACAACCTCTCCATAGAAACATCAAACTCAAGCATGTGAATATCCTCTTATTCCAGGCAACTATTACTATAGCTTTTGTAAAGTTGCACCGGTAATTTTTCTTCAGTTGCTCAAATATGCTTGCAATAATTATCAGGTAATTTTATTTTATATATATTGTTTTGTTATCCCACAGAAAACAAATTACTGAGCTTCTCCAGTTAATAAAATTAGTTAATGTCGTTTTTAGCTAAGAAATGGAAGCTGGGCCCTACAAATGGCTTCTCTGTTGCAAAAGGATGTAACCACAAAATTTGAGGAGTTTCAACTCTGTTTCTACAAAATTGAGAATGTTCGAAGATCTGTCCAGCTGTTTAGGAAGTTTGACAGTAAAGCTCCATCATGATGGTTCCTTTCCCTTCTGTTCATTTGGACATCCACAGCAAAGTTAAAACATAGAGACAAAGATGAGCTGTTCAATTTGTCCTTTCCATGACATGACCTGTGGGGAATTTAAATATCAAACACAGTACTGAGCAAACGCCAAGAAGAATACCATGCTAGGGGGTTGGCCTGTCCTCTTTCCATCCACATAAAAGTTTAAGTTATTACACACTTTGTCATAGCTTTGATTTCTATTTCTCTGCAAGAATTAATAAAGAAGAGTTTCCAGTACTCTACCGTGAGATCAATACAGATCTTCAGGTTCTAGAAGACACAGAATTCATTGCAAAATGATAATGAATAATGCCAATTCCCTAGGACCCATCTCATAATCTGCCAGGTGTGATCTTATATGCATCTAGCAAGACATCTTCCCATTGGGATTCAACAGTTTGGCAAACATGTTGCTTACCAGAATCCAAGAGTGATTAGATTTTCAAAATGATTTTCTGACCATAGCAGTTAATATTTGGCAGAACTTAGAAGTAAACAAAGTGCAAAAATAGTTCAAGTACATCAGTATAATAGATGCCCTCAAGTGACATAGCAGATGTCTAAAGACACCGTTGTTTTGTTCCCAGTGGCCACTGAGAAGATTTACTATTGATTTTTCTAGCCTTTAAATAGGCTTCATTCGGAGATGAATACCATGGGAAAAACCATGGATGACCATAAACCTGGAGCCCAAAACCACAGGTAACTTGACCGAGTCAAGTTTACCAGATCTTCCCTAACAGAATGTGGGTTTCACTCTGAGGAATATGCTACAGGGAACTTTTTTATGGGAATGATTTTCCCTGGTTGTGGACTAGTTGATTATAATATACAATCAGGGTAAACATCTGAATTTTAAGTGTAGAATAAAAGTATGTGTTAGGGCTTGATATTGAAATATTTCATCTGAATTGTCCAATTCATGTTTCTTAAGTCTTTCGTTGGAATTGGAGGCTTTAACAGAATTTTGACACTATAAATACTGGTAGATTAGCTACTTCTACTGCAAGACATTTGTGTTGCACCAAAATATGTTTTGCAAAGGTTGTCAAGATGCAGATTTCCTTCTTCCATTGTGAGTCCTGAAGACCATCCAAATGTTGTGTGATTGTTATGCTTCTTCCTAAGCCTAGATAACTTATATCTCATTTTGGGTCATTTGCATCTGGATATTTCCTTCCTTATTGTCAGATTAGACATGCTGCAAATCATTCATGCAGTCTTTTCCCTATGCTTCATGATATAAACTGCTTTTGATTCTTTCAACAGGACTTTACCGTCCATGCTTGGTGTTTGTGATAAAATTTGATCTATTTCATTGGCTTTTGCTCCCCTTGCCTCTGGTCTGCTTGTGCAATTAAAAACTCATACTGCCTTGTTCACCTCAGAAAACTCCTACAGTAACTGCATCAGTTTCTGCAGACAATGCTTCCATTATGGAAGCCAGACTCCACAGGAAGCCCGAGAAACAAGGGCCAGTTTCTTCAACTTCATTATCATTGATCCTCCTAATAAAATTAACATGCAAATTGCTCCAGGATCATGCATAAATCCACTTACATTTCGAGTCTCATTATTGTTTATTCATGATTTTTTATTGTGTCAATAACTAATAAAAGTAGAACTTTTGAACAGGCTGCACCTAACTTTTGGAAATGATTCAGGGCTTCTTCCTAACAAAAAATACTACTACAGATGTGGAGACCAATCCCTATCTGCCATAAGTAAAGAGCATGAGTTTGTCACACCACCATCTCCAGGCCCAAATAGCTATCTTACTCGAATAGCAGTTATTGGTGATTTGGGCCTCACATACAATTCATCTAGCACATATGATCATCTTGTTGAAAATGATCCCAGCATGATTCTTATGGTTGGAGATCTGGTCTATGCAAACAACTACCTAACCACAGGCGACAAAGGAGTACCATGCTATGAATGTGACTTTCCAGACACTCCTATCAGAGAGACATACCAACCTCGATGGGATGCATGGGGCAGGTAATCTTCCTAACTTTCTGGTTCAAGCCAGGACACTTTACAAACTGCCTTAAACATAATTTACATTTTGTATATATCATTTACCATTAATGATTGTTGGCATTTCCTATGCATGTTTGTTGATTGGCAAGTTCTTGAGCTGTGCCCTGGACTTTTGAGCTTTGTCTTTACTCCCTTCCCCTTTGTCTCATTAGATCCTACATAGCATTAGTTATCTTTGTCAGTGTGTACCCATAACTAGCTCAGTTACAAATTTTCGCACATTTACCATCATTTGATGATGGACCTATGTCCTCTAGAATAAAAAGTCTGAAAACCAATTGGCAGTGGAGTTTTTGTGGTTGATATAGAGGAGTGAAAAATAGACGTATAAGATCATAAATAAATGAGTGAAAAAAATAAAGAAAGCCTAAATGACAAAGGAAGCTTTCAAAATTATGTGAGGATAAAGTGATTGTGAAGGTGAAGTCAAGACTCTGAAGCGTTATTCTATTGAATGGAGGAACAGATTAGAGTTTTTGAAATAATTAGGGTTTTGAAAACAATACTTCCAAATTTTCAGAAAATGGGTAAATGACGTGTATGTATGAATGCTTATTTAATATTCATGGGTAAAAAGACTTCAAATATCAAAACTACTGGCATTTAGGACATTAAAACATATATTTAATCTTGATATATGATACACAATATAATTTCAAATTTCTCATGAAGGTAAAATTTTATATACATAAAAGCAAGATTACAAAATAGCAGGAAGTAAAACAATTAAAAGCCAATATCAAAGCAGAAAGAAACTTATAAATAAAGAAATAGATTCATAAATTATAACCTGTTGAATCATGATACTAGAGACCAAGCACCAATGCTTGCTGGCCACCCTAGCCTCTCTGTCCTGTATTCTGGTATCTGCCTCAGCTTCATGCAATTGGAAAGTACATAGTTGATGCAGTTGCTGTCTCGAGGTCACGAATAAGTCCAATAAGTGCACAAGGACTGTTGTGTCATCCACCAGAAATCTTCGACTGTTTGACTGAAGGTAAATAAAGCAGTCCACTTCACATGAGTCCCTAAAAGACTGGTAGGCCTCTGATCAACCTTCATGTTTGGTTGAGAAATCGGCCATGTCAAGTGTACCTGAGGATTCTCTTGCATCTCTTCTTCAAGAGGCAAAATGACTCAAAACATTTCTCTAGTCAGAATCTACATCCCATCATTATACTTGCATGCAGCTTACTGTATTTCCTTTTCTTCACTAGTGTTGCTCCTTGATGTAGCCTTCATTCTGCTTTCCAAAATATTAATGCCCGGTAGGAAGTCTTATCCACAGTAGCTGTTAAATATTTTGTTGCAGCATGCTGACCTCCATTTGTTCGTTGTGAATTCCAAGAACCAACATTATTCATGATGATGCTAAGGATGCATTTCGAGGGGATTTAGAAGGAACTGGAGGCAATTTTCATTGATTTGTTTAGTCCTGGTTCTTCATCTAATGGCTCTAAACCAGGATCTTGCCATATATCTTCCTAAAATTGGCCCTCACCTTCAGTTGCTAGATTCAGTCCCCACTTTTGGCCAAGCTGCCTGTTATAGCAAACTCCAACACCCTAATGTAAAGCCTCACCAGGCAACCTAGATCAAGTGCAACAATGGGAGTGTGACCATTGTCACCTCAGCAACAACTCCCCTCGTTTTAGTGATGGAAAATGAAGCTTCCTGAGAAGATCTTAGGGATCAAATAACCCAATTAGCTCAAGCTAAGTGCCCCCTAAGGGTTCTACAATGATTTCCGCCCAAGGAAAATGATAGGAAATTAGGGTTTAAGGTGGAATAGAGAGTGACTTCAAGATTTGAGTTCTAAACTTCATATTGCTCAATCTAGAGATTTAGGTCAACCAATAGAGGCTCAGATAATTTCCCAAACGCACAATCACGAAATTACACTTGGATTTCGTAAACTAGCTCTCTAAATCAGAATTTGCAATAACAACAACAAATTTAGCCTGGTAAACTATGATAATAAAGTGTACTGCAAGATCTGCACTTCAAACATAAGTCTAAACTTTGACTTAACACCTGAATGGAAGGTATTTGGAATACTAGGACTCTCCTACCATAATTTTCCCACCAAGCATCTACAACAAATAAATGGAAAGGATTCAAATTTCCAAGGAAAGACAATGACTTATATTTCAATCAATGTTGCACGACTCGTACTCGTATAAGACTCGTCCCACCATTGACTCGTTGACTCATATAAGACTTGAGAACGACCCGTATAAAACTTGTGTAAGACTCGTCAAAATGCAAAAAAAAATTAAAATATGGTAAATTTTAAGCAGAAAAAGAAACTAGTGATAATTCAAGTCCTTATAAGTTATAAAAACCACAATATATGCAATAATTCATAACAACATCTTATATCTATAAAAGTACAACATAGCATATTTGATTTTTGTAAGCAAAACATTTAGATACTGAATAAGAAAAGGAATCATGATTCCATAATTAAAATAAAAAATGTCAGCCAGTTCAAAATTCAAATAGATATGTCATAAATGATAAATGATTGTCTCATAACAATCTTGAGTCTCATCACTCATGGACGACCACACCTATAATAAGCCCTCGTGGAGCTCATGGTAGCATCGAAAGGCTGAAGCAACTGTGAGGCAGGTGTATTGGGAGTCCCACTCCAACTTCCCAATATCCTCTAGTATCAAGTCTATGCAATGGGCAACGCATGGAGTCCAAAAAATCGTGGGATATTTGGCACAAAGCAACCTTCCAGCTGCTACATAATTTGCTGCATTGTCCATGATTACTTGGACAACATTTGCAACCCCAACTTCCTCCACCACATCAGCCAACAATGTAAAAATCAAATGTGCATCTTTTACATTTGCAGATGCATCAATGGATTTTAGGAACATGGTTCCTTTAGGGCAAGCTACAACAAAATGTATTGTTGTTCTACCCCTCTGATCTGTCCACCCATCAGACATAATTGTACAACTGGTAATTTTCCATGAGCTTTTAATGCTCTCCAATTGTTCCTTGACACACTCCAACTCCTCATCTAGCTCTTTCCCCCTAAGTGCATTATAAGATGGGGCTTTGTATCCAGGGCCAGCACTTGCAATGGCATCCACCATGTGCTGATAAAAATATGACTTTGCATAGTTGAATGAAAGACTGTTATGGTACCAAAACCTCCTCACTGCCATATCTGCCTCCTTCCTCTTCTTTTCATTAAAACTATCCAAGGTTGGTTGAGATCTTGGAGTTGTACGAGGAGTGAAGAAAGAAGAGGTTATACTCCTGTTTGCTACAACACTTGAAGAGGAGCTACCAATACTCGGACTTTCAATCTGTGTTTCACTCTGAGATGAAGAACTACCTATCCCAACAATCTCGTCCTTCCTTATTGCCCTCATAGAAGTTTCTTTTTTAATGGCTTCCAAAGCAGCTGCCATTTCAGTGGTGACTTCATCAGGGCAATTTTGACAACATCCCACACCATTCCCAGGAATTCTAGCTAGGTGGTATTTTAGCCTGTTTATTCCTGCATGCATTGTGGCATTGCAATAATTGCACTTCACATGGTGGTCATTACCGGCAATGATTCGTTGACCATGTGCCCATGCCGGATCACGAGACTTTCTATACCCCTTTGGTGGCATGGTGACGAAATCTGGAAGAAAAAAAATTAAATTTTTAAAATCTAATTCATATTTTAAAATCTAATTTAGGGTCATTGTGTGGCTGAGAAACTCAGCCACAGGGCTTGCAGGCTCAGGAGGCAGACCGTAGGCTCTTGTGGCTGAGTTTCTCAGCCACACAGGGCCATTGTGTGGCTGAGAAACTCAGCTACAAGGCCAAAAAATTTTGCAAATTGCAAGTGAACAAACATAAAATAAAATTGAATTGATTAGTTACCTGTGCTGAAACTCCGCCTGTGCTGTGACTCTGCCTGTGTTGAAACTCCGCCTGTGCTGTGACTCTGCCTGTGTTGAAACTCCGCTTGTGCTGTGACTCTGCCTATGCTGAGGCCTAAAACTCCGCCTGTGCTGTGACTCTGCCTGTGCTGAAGCCTGAAACTCCGCCTGTGCTGTGACTGTGCCTGTGCTGAAACTTCGCCTGTGCTGTGACTCTGCCTATGCTGAAACTCCACCTGTGCTGTGACTCTGCCTTGCTATTACTATGTGTTGCTACTCCGCTAGTGCTCACTTCGCTAGTGCTGCTACTCCGAAAGGGAGAGAGGTGCTTATAAAACATTTCCTTCCCTCCAAATTCCCTTTTCCTCCACCTGATTTCCAAAAAAAATAGAAAAATAAAAAAAATTGAGAAAAATCCAAAAAAAATGCTTTTTGTTGTGGGACGGGTCTTATAGGGGTCCGATATGGGTGCTATGAGAAACCCGCGGGTCTTATGCGAGTAGGCGGGTTTAATGCGAGTTTGCGCAGGTAAGGGTAGAGAGCATGGGTTCTATGCGAGTGACCCGGCTCGCTATATAACCCGCGAAGACCTGTGGGTACCCCCGAGTCTTATACGAATGGTGCTTCACTGATTTCAATTTTCCATTAAGCAACAAATGTGAAATAGAATCATAGATAGTCATAGAAAGGAAATACATTGTAATTTGAAAGTTTGAAAATTGAAGTAAATTTTACTTGTAGCTTGCTTGGAATCCTAGTGGTCATATCTTTGTGAAAATTCCACAAGTTGGAATCCTACTTCAACAACTGATTAAGTTTCTTCTATTTGTTAAATAAACTGAACAAATTATTTACTGTGTTCTACGGTAAATATCAAAACTAATACACTACAACTTTCACAAATAAAATATTACGAAAGAAAAATAGTGCTAGAAAGATAGATGCACACACACACAAATAACACTGTTATTTTTGGACTAAGTCCCTTGAAAAACCCAACTCAGGAAAACAGGTGCAGCAGCTGAGGGTTTGTTTATTATGCAGTAGTAAATCTGAGTGCAAATCTATGGTTGCTTAAATCTAGCATACCATACAGAGAAATATCTGACAGAGTCTAGTGAGAAAAATCTCACTCCCACTGGCGATCCGACACTGACCTTGGCTCAAGATGAGTTGCTCTGCGCAATCACTGCCTCAGCCTACGCAGTATTGCGTCCCCACAACTTGGAACAACTTTCCCTCTCGCTAACTGATCAACTGCTGTCTGGAAGATGGACCCTCCTGGCCTCCGGACTCTCTCTCTGGCTTGTGGCACTGAATCAACTCTTCTCCCCAACAAAAATACGGATCTCCTTTGAAGCACTACGCTGCCTCTGCGTGGCTCTACACTGCCTCTGCATGGCACTCACTACCTCTCCGTTGGGCACTCACCGGATCTAGAAAAACATCCTACGACCTTACTATCCTTGCCCCTCTCTCACTACTTCGAGCTCACTAGCTCTCTCTCTGGCACCTCTGCACTGCTACTTAGGAAATCAATTTGCCAATGAATTTGATCTCTGCAAGTGTTTTTTTCCAAGCCCCATCGAGTTTCTTCTTATAATTTTTCGTTGAGACATCAATGACAACGATTAAAACTTAATTGATGGATAAGATTAACTAGAACTCGATCCATGACTTTTTCTAGAAGATTTGCACTTGACTTAATTAATACCTTTTAATTAATCATATTTCCTAAGTTTAGATTTAGGAAAGATTAAAAAAATAATTAATTATTTTAATTAAGCCGTCTCTAGGTGGAATTTCTAGAAACAATTTCTGGGTATTGGAGTACTCATGTATTCTAAGTTCTAACCTCTCTGCCAAATCTTGAGGCTAGAACACATCCGATGCTACAAAAACTAACACTCCCTCTTAGCAAGGAAAGTGTTCTAGTACTGCAATTGCTGTTGTTGTTGATGTCTGGCTGCTCTTCCCACCGACTACTGCGGAACTCTGATATGCACTGCATATGTGCTGTCGCTGACCCTGCTGAACTACTGCCAACTACTGTATCCGCACTGCAACTCTGTTGTTGCTGCTACTGCAGCATCTGCAACTATCTCTCATTTGCTGCTGCTGCAACTGAGAATTTTCCATCATGCTGAACCAATTTTGTTCAGTGTGATGCATCTGTCACCTGAGTCCTGACCACTGCTAGTCTCTGAAGCCTCTGCACCGTTGCTGACTTTGCACTGTGCCAATTGCACTACTGCCAAATCTGCGCTGCTCAATCTCAGATCACTACTAGCTACTGCATGTCACTCTGGCACCTGACTGCACCAACTGCCACTGGTCCATCATGCTACTGTTGTTATGGGCTCATGTACCAAGGTATTGGTCCAAGAGGTGGACTCCTCAAGGATCCTGCCCATCTGTAGCTCTTTGGGGCTACAAAACCAAATCACCCCACCTCACTCTTGGAGGTATGTCAGTGGTCATGGCAAACTCTTCCTCCAATTTGGAGGACAACCTATCAATCTTCGCGGATGTATCCTGTTGGTCTTCCTTCTCCTCTTTCCCTTCTTCCTGAGAGGACATTGAGTGCTGTAGTGACCAAGTTCACCACATCTTAAGCATTTGACCTTGGAAAGGTCCTTCTTCCTCCTGCGCTGCTCCTATTGCCCCTTTGATGCAAGGGTTGCATTCTCCTCTTCCTTCACTTCCTTCGTTCAACAGTTGTTGCTGCCACTGATGGTGCTCTTCACCAAGTCTCACCTCATCTCCTGCTGCTGCAGATCAACCCACATTTTGTCCCAATCTGGCAACTTGTCTCTGCCGAGGATACTCTGAACGAAGACTTTCTAGTCCTCGGAAACGTTGTTCAGGGCTAACCACACCAATTTTGTAGGTTGGGGCGCTGACCCTATTGCAGACAACTGATCTTGGACATCCTGAAGTCTAGTAAGAAAGGGGTTTATACGCTCCCCTTTTTGCATCCTGGTACACCTCATCTTTTCCTCCAAATACATCTTCCACTGCTCGGAAGATCCCTAGTACAACGTGGCAAGAGCATCCCAAATCTGCGTAGTAGTGTACTTGCCAGCTATGTGTGACACCACGTGATCTCGAATCCCATCGAGAATTAGTCTCTTTGCCTTCGCCATCTCCTTTTTGTAGGACTTCAGCTGATCTGGGTCCGTGGGTACAACCACCACGTTATCAATATAGGCCTTGAGAAATCCTTGCTTTCCAGATCATGTAGTTATATGAGGCGTCCAACCGATCCTGATCTCTTAACCTTGCTGATGCCATCTCTGATGAAATGTCTGTTGATTATTGGTAGCATCGGAAGCGCTCTAAGCCCCAAATTTTGTGGAGAGGCTTAGACACGGGTATTCCAAAGAACCCAGAAACTGTTTTTGAAAATTCCATTCAGATCATGTTTTATTAAAATAATTAATTATTTTAATGGAGACCCAAAGTCTAACTTAGGGAAATTAAATAATTAAAAGGTATTAATAAAACAGAGTGAGAATGATCTAGAAAAAGCAAAGATCAAGTCATGTTATAATCTTAGTCGTTGATTAGAGATCTAATCTCGGCCGTTGATTTCTCAACGAGAAGACTATAAAGGAAGGCTTGAGGGTCATTTGGAAAGACACACAGAGTGAATCTTGAGAACAAATTCTTCTAACGGAGCAAGTGCTTGGACGAAGATCAGATCTAAGAGATTCAGTGCAGTGAGGGGCAGAGATAGCATCCAGAGAGAGATTTTCTTAGCTAGAGAATCATCAGTAGAGAGAGGCAGAGAGACATCCAACATAGCCAGTCAGGGTGACGCAGAGGTTGCGCAAAGCCACGTAGGCTACGCAGTGTCTTAGAGGGTTTCCAAGATTTCATTGTCAGAACTGATCTAGAAGCTGGATGCTGGGGTGTGAGACCAGGAGGCTGAGATCTGTGATTCCAGGAGTCAGATCGATCCATAGTTGGGGTGACGCAATGCCAAGAGGAGATGACGCAACGCCTACGCAGAGGTTGTGCAGAGACCTCTAGAGGCAGCTTTTCCAATGTCCGGATCAGCCGGATTTTCTAGTGATCGAGTGAGGTATTCTCACAATTTATTTTTTCCAGTATTTCTCTCTGTAACTGAGTAACCCTTGAGGTATTCAAAGATGTATTCAGAAATTGCTACTGCTTAATAATACAAACCCTCAGATTTGTTGCATCGGTTTTCCCGCATTAGGTTTTTTTTGAGGATTTAGTCCGAAATAAAGGTGTCCTATGTGTGATGGATTTCTTGCTCAGTTTCCTTGTTTCAGAATCAATTAATTAAGTGTAGGCTGCTTTAGTGGTTACTTCAATAATTCAGATTTGATTTAATTCTATAAATGCAATTTACATAATAGGAGAAGTAACTCAGATAGTTGCAGTAGGGTTCCTTAGATTGTGAGATCTAGGAATTTTCACATGGTATCAGAGTGTTTGATGTGAAACAAGAAGAGCAGATCTGAATCTGATGAGAAGGCCAAATTGCTGCAGTATCAGCAGATCGAATCCCCAAGGGGATTACGCAGTTCTAGCCAGAAGGGCTGATTTTTCGAGGTTGTCTCTCTCTGAGTGAGTTGACAGAGAGGTAGGACTTCCAGATCGAGATTTTACCGAGGCAGAGGGAGCTACGCAGAGCCTTCATGCAGAGCCAGAGGGATGCAATTTTTTTGCAGGTAGTTTTCGGACAGAAAAGCATCAGAAGAAAGAAAAGAGCACATAGCGGGGAATTCTTCCTCAATGACTTCCTAGCTAAGGAATTCAACATTTTTCTAGAATCTGAGCAGCAGATCAAGGCAACAGATCTATGAGCTCCAAAAGGAGTGTGTAAGCCTACCTAGGTTGTGCAGAGGGGGAGAAAGGGGAATTAGTTCGACAGTGTTCGGTTGATATGGAAACTCATGGTCTTAGACATTAGGACTGGCTGGACGGTTCCTCCAACTATGTAATCTGGAAGGAAAGGATTCAATTCCTTCTATATGAATATGATCTCAAGACGTTCGTGGCGAATGTGGTTGTTGTACCTTCAGATCCGGATCAACTTAAGAAGTACCGGTCTGATATGGCAAAGGCCAAGAGGATGATCCTTGATGGTGTCAAGGATCACATAGTCTCTCATGTAGTTGGAAAGAACACCGCTAGGGAGATGTGGGAAGCTTTGTCCTTGCTATACGAAGGAACTTTCGAGCAACGGATGATGTACTTGGAGCAGAAGCTCTGGTTGGTCCAGATGCAGAAGGGGGAGCGCATTGCTCTATTCCTTATGAGGCTTCAGGAGATTCGAGATAAATTGGTAGCCGTGGGATCCACCCCATCTTCGAAAACTATGGTGAGGCTAGCCCTTAATGTAGCCACAGAGCAGGGCTATGCTTCCTAGTTTGGAGCAGATGTGGTCAGTGCTTCAGGAGGAAGAGTTGAGGAGAGATCTAGTCAAGTGCAAGCTTAACAGTAGCAGTGAGAGCGTGTCTAAGAGTCCAGAGGAGGAGGAGAATGCAGCCCTAGCATCAAAGGGGCATTAAGGGAAACAAAAACAGAAGATAGGTGTCTCGAAGGTGAAATGCTTCAGATGTGGTGAGATGGGCCACTTTGCATCACAGTGTCCCTTGAAGAAAAAGGACAAGGATGAGAAGCATGATCCGAAGGTTGCAGCGGCAAAGATCGAGAAAGATGAGTTCGCTATGAGTGCTCATGATTCTCGAGGAGAGAAGTGGGGTGACATAGAACTGTAGTTCATCTTGAACTTCAATTGGGTAGGATCCTTGAGGAGCCCACCTCATGGATCAGTAACTTGCTACGAGAGCCCATATTTGCAGTAGCGGGATGGAGGAGTCTTCAGTGGGAGCCAAGGAGTGATGGAGCGACAGTGCAGTAGGTAGCAACACCTATTTTTGGAGCAGTGCAGAGCAAAGCAACAACAACGTAGTGCACAAGAGTGCAGAGTAGTGCAACGCGGTGCAGAGCAGCAGCAACGCACTGCATCAGAGGGACAACGCAGTAGTTACCAGTAGTCAGAGTCTTCAGCACCAAGGTACATCCCTTGAACACTTGTTCAGTCTTGGGTGATTTTAGTTGCTTCTCTTAGTAGCTGAGTTGTAGTGCAGATTTAGTGTTAGTAGCATAGCGGAGGCAACACTTGAGAGGGACTTGTAGTATGGATGCAGCAGTGTCATGGGCAGCAATACAGTGGCAACAACAACGCAATGGTTGATGGACATCAACAGCGCAGAGGATGCTTCAGGGTCAGAGCAGTATGCAGCAGGCATATTGTTAGAGCACTTTCCTCACTAAGAGGGAGTGTTGATTTTTGGTAGCATCGAAAGTGCTCTAAGCCCCAAATTTTGTGGAAAGGCTTAGACATGGGTATTCCAAAGAACCCATAAACTGTTTGTGAAAATTCCACTCAGATCATGTTTTATTAATATAATTAATTATTTTAATGGAGACCCTAAGTCTAAATTAGAGAAGTTAAATAATTAAAAGTTATTAATAAAACAAAGTGAGAATGATCTAGAAAAAAGCAAAGATCAAGTCATGTTATAATCTTAGCCGTTGATTAGAGATCTAATCTTGGTCGTTGATTTCTCGACGAGAAGACTATAAAGGAAGGCTTGAGGGTCATTTGGAAAGACACACAGAGTGAATCTTGAGTTCAAATTCTTCTGATGGAGTAAGTGCTCAGACGAAGATCAGACCTAAGAGATTCAATGCAGTGAGGGGCAGAGATAGCATCCGGAGAGAGAGTTTTTCTCATCCAGAGAATCATTAGTAGGGAGAGGCAGGGAGACGTCCAACAGAGCCAGTCAGGGTGACGCAGAGGCTGTGCAGAGCCATGCAGGGCTACACAGAGGCTGCACTGTGGCTTAGAGGGTTTCCGAGATTTCACTGTTGGAACTGATCTAGAAGCCGAAAGCCGGAGTGTGAGACCGGGAGGCTAAGATCTGTGATTCCGGGAGTCAGATCGATCCACAGCTGGGGTGATGCAGTTCCAAGAGGAGGTGATGCAGTGCCTACGCAGAGACCTCTAGGGGCAACTTTTCCAGTGTCTGGATCAACCGAATTTTCCAGTGATTGAGTGAGGTATTCTCACAATTTCTTTCGGCCAGTATTTCTCTCTGTAACTGAATAACCCTGGAGGTATTCAGAGATGTATTCATAAATTGCTACTGCTTAATACCACAAACACTTAGATCTGTTGCACTGGTTTTTCCACATTGGGGTTTTCTGGGGACTTAGTCCCAAATAAAGGTGTCCCATGTGTGATTGATTTCTTACTTAGTTTCCTTGTTTCGGAATCAATTTAATTAAGTTTAGGCTGCTTCAGTAGTTACTTCAATAATTCAGAGCTGAATTAATTCTGTAAATGCAATTTACATAATAGGAGAAGTAACTCAGAGAGTTGCAGTAGGATTCCTTAGATTGTGAGATCTAGGAATTTTCACAATGTCAAACTCTTCCTCTTCTCCTTTGCACAGCTACTGCTAGGCTCTACACACTCCCTACTAGAGCGGGCAAATCTGCTCACAACCACTGCTGCTCTGCAGTGATAAATCAAATTTATGGGCTAGAAATTCCCTAAGGAAATAATTCCCTTAGTGTGTGCTCTTCCTTCCTCTTGACGCTATATTGCACCAGCAAACTGCTGCAAAATAACTACGTCCTAGCTGAAGATCTACTCTGCAAGAAAAATGTCGCTGCTCCCTCTGCCTCTGACAAACTTCGATCTGGAAAATTTATCTTTCGACTCTCTCCGAGAAATATTTTTTCTTCAAAAATTTTCCCTTCTGGCCAATGGACTGCGCAGCGTTTTAGGGTTTCGAGAAGTTTCTCATGCAGTGCTTCAAATCTCCCTCTTTCCTTCTGCGACTGAGCTCTTCCTGCTTCTATCTGCGCTTTGATACCATGTGAAAACTCCACAAGCTGGAATCTTACTGCAGCAACTGATTAAGTTTCTTCTATTTGTTAAAGAAACTGAACAAATTATTTATTGCGTTCTGTGGTAAATATTGAAACTAATACATTGCAGACTTCACAAATAAAATATTGCCGAAAAAAAATAACGTTGGAAAGATAGATGCACACAAACACAAATAACACTGTTATTTTTGGACTAAGTCCCTAGAAAAACCCAACTCGCGAAAATCGGTGCAACAATTGAGGGTTTGTTTATTATGCAGTAGTAAATCTAAGTACAAATATATGGTTTCTTAAATCTAGCAAACCATACAGAGAAATTACTGAGAAAGAGCCTAGTGAGAAAAATCTCACTCCCACTGGCAATCCGATACTGACCTTGGCTCAAGATGAGTTGCTCTGTGTTGCCTTTATGCAGTCACCGTGTCAGCCTATGCAGTACTACATCCCCACAACTTGGAACAACTTTTGCTCTTACTAACTGATCAGCTGTTGTCTAGAAGATGGACCCTCCTGGCCTCTGGACTCTCTCTCCGGCTTCTGGCATTGAATCAACTCTTCTCCCCAACAAAAATACGGATCTCCTTTGAAGCACTGCGATGCCTCTCCCTGGCACTCACTGCCTCTCTGTTGTGCACTCACCGGATCTGGAAAAATTCCTCCGACCTTACTATCCCTGCCCCTCTCTCACTGCTTCGAGCTCACTAGCTCTCTCTGGCAACTTAGCGTTGCTACTCAGGAAATCGATCTGCCAGTGAATTCAATCTCTACAAGTGTTTTTTTCCAAGCCCTGTCGAGTTTCTTCTGATAATCTCTCATTGAGACATCAACGACCACGATTAAAACTTAATCAATGGCTAAGATTAACTAGAACTCGATCCATGCCTTTTTCTAGAAGATTCACACCTAACTTAATTAATACCTTTTAATTAATTATATTTGCTAAGTTTAGAGTTAGGAAATATTTAAAAATTGATTAATCATTTTAATTAAGTCGTCTCTAGGTGGAATTTCCAAAAACGATTTATGGGTATTGGAGTACTCATGTATTCTAACCTCTCTGCCAAATCTCGAGGCTAGAACATATCTGATGCTACAAAAATTAACAATCCTGGATAGCCATATCATACCCAAATGCCCATAACACAACTTATATACCTCAAGTTGTTTGGAAACCTCATTGCATTCAGCGAAAGTCAACACGATCCTTTGAATACGTTAGTAAAGTCCATCCATAAACTTTGCATCAAACCTAAATCCACATGAATAAGAGAAAGCAGGATTGAATTCAAGCCCTCTTTCATGAATCAGACAATGGACAATGTTGTTCCATCGCTCATCAATCACACCCCATATCTTGTCTTGTGTAGTGAATCCCTCTTTCTCCTTGTTCTCATAGTACCAATGGATAGCTTCCTTGGCCCTGTCCATGGCATCATACAAGTATCCCATTGTGGGCTTGTCACCATCAACCAAGCGATGAACCTTTACTAAAAGTTCACTGATAGCACACAACTCCACTCCCATCCAAAAACTTTGATTGTGTTATGAATAAAATAATATAAATAATGTAAACAATGAAAACAATAAATAATGATTAATTAGCTAATAGTTAATAATGAAGAGGCATGTCTAAATGGACATGGCCTTCCATGAAGAGTCACCTTACTAGGGTATATATGTGAAATTCCTAGATCTGACAATCTTAGGAATCCTACTGCAACTAACTGAATCTAATTTATCTACTTGTAAATTACATTACACAGTTATTTTCAGATTTCTTCATGAAAATTTTGAAGTAAATTACTGAAGCAATCTACACTTAACACTTTATGATTCCAAAACAACGAAACTGAGCAAAGAATAAATCGCACATAGGACACCATTATTTTTTGACGAGAGTCCCCGAAAAAACCCAATGCGGGAAAACCGGTGCAGCAGATCTGAGGGTTTATTATTGTTAAGCAACAAATTCTGAATACAACCTCTGAATGCCTTGCTGGCTATCCACTACAGAGAAATCACGGCAGACAAAAATATAGTGAGTTTTACCTCACACTGCAAGTCCCCGCTAATCCGATAGCTGAACTAACGAAACCCCAACACCCTCTGTGCAGTAGCTGCGTAGGCCTACGTGGGGACCAATGTGGACTGCCTCACCTACTCTTTGGGATTGATCTGCTCCTTGGAAAGTCGAGTTCCAACCCTCCTAACTCAGAACCTCGATCTCTTGACAAATCTCGGACTATCTCACGAAAACACAGTGCAACCTCCTCGTGGACCTTGTGTGTGCCTGCGTTTCCCCTTCTGGGGCTTGCGTCACACCCTATGGAGGCCGCACAAATTCCTCTACTGGTTTTGCTGCCTCTCTGATATGTATTCTTGGTCCCGGAGAAGATCCTCCGACCAATAACTGTCTTAGCCCCTCACTGCAACTGGAATCACTTAGATATGATTTTCGTCCGAGCACTTGCTCTGTCAGAAGAATTTGATCACTTGATTCAGTCAGTGTGTTTTTCCAAATGACCCTTAAGTCTTCCTTTATAGTCTTCTCGTTGAGAAATCAACGACCGAGATTAGATCTCCAATCAACGGCTAAGATTATAACTTGATCTTCGTTTTTTCTAGGTCATTTTCACTTTGTTTTATTAATACCCTTTAATTATTTAATTTCCCTAAGTTTACACTTAGGGTCTCCATTAAAATAATTAATTTTTACAATAAAACATAATCTGAGTGGAATTTTCACAAACGGTTTCTAAGTATTTTGGAGACTTAAAGCACTTCCGATGCAACCAAAAATCAACAATATATGCAGGCCTCGCACTCTCAATTGTATCATTATTCTTATTCATACATTTTTAATATATATTATTGTATGTCAATGGAGATCTATATATTCCAAGTCTTCTGGAGTATTTAATTGAAGAACGAACTTTGTTCATTCCATTTGGTATTAGAGCTGTTCGATCTTCCGGCTACTCAACTGCTGCATAGGAACCTCGTTCTCCAATCCAGGTCTTTAGCCATTGAAAATTTTCAACTTTGTTGTCGTTGAAGCGTTTTGCTATAAGCTTTTGGAGTTTCTCCATTTTCGCCAATTGGCCCATGGCCATAATAAAAAATAAAAAATAAAAATTATAAAAGAAATTCCATTTGTAGATTCTCCATAATGCTGACACGAAGGTAGAAAAAAAAATTATATTAAAAAAAATATATGTATCAAATATTTGGAAAAAATATATATTAATTAAAAAAAATAAAAAAAATATATTAAAAAAATACACGCATTACTTGTTTGAAGCTGTTCAGCACAAAGAACAGGGCTTGAGTCAGTCGACCTATCCTGCGACGATTTCGTCAAAACACCATATGGCGGCCACCACACTCGGCAACCACAGTCCCACATACCATTGCGGCCGTCTGACAGAACCCATTACAGACTCAACACAACTACTAACCTTCGAACAACAACGCCATTGCAATCCGCCTTTCGTCTCGTTCTGGCCACACAACCACCATTACCGCCAGAATTTTGCCTCCACGCAGACATGTCGAAACCGTATTCCTAGCTGAGACTTGGCATATTGTAGCCGCCATACGAGTTACCATCGTCACGCTGTTGATAACCACAGTGTTGCGGCGTCTGACTCTCCTGCCACCTTTGCTAGTCATTGACGCCGCTTCTTAGTCCATACATCCATATGATTAACAATTTAAAAATTAGAAAACCAAAACCAAAGATTAAAAAATAATACTGTTACAATGCCTTCCGCAGCCACTCGAGCCGCCATTCCTTTTGTTCATTCCCGTAGCCACAACCACGACCGTCGAACGTCTCGACTAAACCACCATCGCCGTGATCTCGCTGCCTCGTTCCTTAATCGAGCCTATCCAATTTTCTCCTGGCGTTTTCACCGCATTGTCGCCTCGTTGCTTTCCTACCAAAGAACCCTCCATCATTGTCTTTTGCACAATTGTGAATCCACTTGCCACCATCGTTCAGTTTACTGCCGCAGAAGTTCCAGAGCCACCGCAGCCCTGCAGCACAAATAGACACAAAACAAAAAAAACGCAATCACTGACCCACTGCCTTTTCTGCCTTTTCCACCATTTTCCAGCTGCTGTCGTCGTTGTCTGTCATTGAGCCGCCTATCGCCCTCAAGACGCCTCACACCACCAACTAGTATGCTAAAACCCAACGATCGTATTTGCATAAACAGTAACTAAAGTGCATTCCTAAGAAGTGTCGTTGAAGGAAAGGTCGTAACGACACTTCGAAGACAAAATTGTCCAAAAAATAAAATAAAAACATATTGCTCACAATCCAAACTAACAGTTAATTCTAATTCAAAAGGAAATTAAAATAGGAAAAAATTCCTCTACATATTTGAAGCTGTCCAGGAAATTGTTGCTAAATCTGTGACAATAGTTGCAGCAAAAAAAGGACGAAAGAACCAATTGTTGCCGCATACATAAAGAGTCACGACTGTGCCTGTTCAAACGACATTCATTGTCCCAACTACAAAAAGTACGACTTGTGCCTATTCACCTTATTTGGAATGTTAACCCAACCTAGCTTAACTTTATCATAACACAATAAATAAATAAATAGGAGTTAAAAATAGATTAGAAGTTAAGAAAAAAGGAGTGATATATACCAAGGAAAGAGCAAAAGGTAAAAAGAAGGGAAAGTATTCAAAATAATTTTGTGCAAGTATAAGGGTTATATAAAGTGATAAAGCTAAGGAATTTCATACAATATTATTAAAAGCATAAAAATTTACAATGCATAAAGTGTAATTGACCAAGGAAAGTGTCAAGGTATTTAAAAAAAAAGTTTGAAAATTATATTATAAAAAAAAGAAAAAAGGGATATATTTGATTCATAACACTATCAAGGAAGAATAAAGTATATTTAAAAAAGTTGGAGTATCACACTTTGAATACTTAGTCATTATGACAAGGGAACAAAACCATGGTCAAAACCCTTCCTTCCTCCAAGTCACCCAATAATCCATGTCAAATGCCCAAATGAAAAAAAAACATAAGCACCCAATTGCACAATGAATAACATACCTTTTGGGTCAGATTGTCCACCTTCTAACATGTCCTCCTGACAAATGGGTGAGGAAACATACAACTGATGCAAATGGTAGAGATAAAATGGCACATCACATCGGCTACAAGGTGGCTATCAGGGGTTGTTGGTTGCTAGCATAGGAAATGAAGTCTTAGAGTTGGAAAAATTACTCCTCAGCTCTGTAAATTGATCTCCTCTTTACTAGTGACTGGTACTAGTATGTTCAGAAAAAATCTACATGGCCTTTTCAATGGTTCGGTCCCTTTCTCCCTTATAGATAGAGATGGGATGATGAGGGACAACTTGATCTTCCTATGAGAATAAGAACCTTCTACAATAATACGGCCCAATGGAATATTAATTCTGAAACTGATTCACAAGTATTCAACCTTCCTGGATTGTGCAACAATTCGGCCTTGAAACCTCTTTTGGTACACAAAAATAATTCACCCTTTGAGACCGATGTTGATACACAAATTAATTCGGCCTTTGAGATCTCTTTGGATACACAAAATAATTTGGCCCTCCCTTCTATGTATGACTCGACTTCTTATTGATGGAGCCCTAGAAACTCATGGAGCTTGGAACTAAGACCCTTGATCTGACTGAAGTAGAACACGACCTTAAGCAGAAATATCTGATCTCCAAACTTGCTAGTCAAACTGGTCTCTAATGTTGAAAGGGAAGTGACTTCTCATCTTCTCTAATTTCGGCTTCAAATAGATTACTCGACCTTCTAAACTTTGGCTACTCGATTTGGCTTGGAGATAATTTTCGGCCCTCAAAACTTCTTGCAATTCGTCCCTCTTTGAAGATGAATCTCGACCTTGTGGAATAGATGCTTGGGGACAAGGAAACAATCTTCCAAATTTCCTTTCCAATCTTGTGCTTGACCCTCCTAGTAAGAATAATTATATTCGACTCCTAGTTTCCCTGCAAAACTGAATCACAATGCCAGTGCTCTCTTGCAACAAAATTCCGTCAAATCTTCAGAAATAAACCAAAATATGCAATCCAACTAGGGTGGCAATAATGTCCACCAAAGATGGATGGGGTCTAACTAGGGTGGCAAGAGATCCACTGAAGCTAGAGTGAGGATCTCACCAGAAGCCCTCGGAAGCAAACTCACTTGAGCTCCTCACAAATAGCAAATGATATGATGGAACAAAATGATCAATCATTGGGCTCCAACCTCCTTTTATAATATTTCATTGAGACTTCTCCAAGCTTCTAGATCTTCTTTTAATAGTATTTTATTGAAGAAATCTCTTTTCTCCTTCTAAGTGATTTTCGGCCCTTTTTAAAAATAAAATACCTTTGTCCCTTTTTATTATTTATTATTTATCATTTTATTTAATAATATGAAAATTGGGTAAATTTTCCATAGATCTCCTAGATAATTTTTCCTTCTCGCTAGCCTATTAGGAGATAAATAAGAAAGTGGAGGTCATGTCTCCAGCTCATGGGATAGGGGACATTACATAGATTGGGTTGTTCTTAGCAATGTTGAATGTTATGTCACTCCATTGAAAGCATTTCTCCACAAATTTTCAGCCTTTTCCTTCTCCTTTGATTTCAGCATTGACCGAATAGAAGGTTCCCCCCCTAGGCATGAAACTGGGCACAAAGAAGGGTGAAGACGTTGAGGGGGCAGGAATTAAAGAATGTAAGCCCGAGGATTGGCTTTCCCTCACTCTGAATAAGACTTAAGAGCTGTCACTAAGGCTAGGAACCTAGAGAAATGAATTATCTCCAAGCCCATGTAAATTTTCCTAAGTTTCACCTAGAAAAAATGTCTTAATTAAGTTAACTAATGTTTTTAAATATTTCCTAATTTAAACTTAGGAAAATTGGTTAATTAATTGGCATTAGTTGATATAAGGCTGATTTGCATCTAGAAGCTTCTTGAAAGTTTCTAAGATGATCTTAGACATTGATTACGACAAGATAACTTCTAATCTTGGTCATTCATTTGTGAATGAGAGTTTAGAAATGGAAATCGATGGGCAACATTGCAACACATTGAGTTGAGTATTGGTGGGTGAGTTTATAGAGTGACATCGGGAGGGTTTCAACAACAGTAATTGAGAGGAATTTTTCTAGGGTTTATTCTTCATTTGAGAGACTTCCATCTTTTGAGTTTCAGGAGGTTTTGTTGGTCGTGTTATTATTTGCAGAGGGGCATAAGATTTTATCTAGGTTGTAAAGAGGTCGTGTGATTTGCCCAAGGACGCTGAGTTCTGCCGGTTGCATGTGTGGGCCAAGAGAGGGCTTTACAAAGGCCGAGTTGCTTCCAGAGGGCCATACAATTTGCAGAAGGAAGGTTGAGGGGTTTTCCTAGCCGATTTGATCAGTAGGGGTGAAGATCGATTTGTTAGTGTCAAGCAAGGAGTAAATGTAATTTCTCATTAGCAATTTTGCTGAAGATTTAATAATAGAACCCTCATCCTGAAAACTGGTTCCCCATCTTGGGTTTTTCCAGGGGCATTTGTCCAAAAATATTTGTGTCATTTGTGTGATTATTTTCTTGTACGTTTTGTTGCATTTTAATATGGTGAATGGTGCTATTCATATTTTTTATTCATTTCTTTCAGTGGAAATTTTAATTTTGTTGTGCATAAGTAATCAGAGCAATTTATTGGGTTAACAACACCTTTTGGGTAGTGGAAATTTCACATGGTATTATATCTCACTACAACATTGGGGTTTTTATTTATTTGAACGCTAGGAATTTGAAAGAGAAACCAAGAGTTTCATCACACAAGTCGATTTTCTTCAAATATCTTCAGATCTATTAGGGTTTATTGTTCAAGGGTTTCAGAAATAGCTTCAGTTGGTTTGAGGGATCAAAATAGACTTATGGTGCATCAAACTTTGTTATCTGGAAATCTAGGATACTTTTGTTGTTGGAGGAGCATGGAATGAAGGAGTATGCAATGTCTAATGTTGTCGTACTGATAGATCCAACACAGTTAACGACCTACCCCAAGGAAGATGCAAAATATAGGTGTATTATCTAAGATGGGGTTAAAGATCATATCGTACCCCATATTACAGAGTTGGATACGTGTAAGAAGATGTGGGATGCCATCTTGAATCTTTTCTAGAGTGAAAATATGAACGGGAAATTGATCATCAGGGAGAAGCTATGAAACACCAGACAGAACAAGGGAGAAAGCATTGTCAGCTACTTTACCAGGTCATACAAGTTAGAGACGAGCTAGCAACTACCGAAGACAAAGTGGAAGATGAACAGCTCGTGAAAATTGCTTTGAATGGGTTCTCAAAGCAGTGGGACATCTTTGTCCAGGTGATCATTAGAAGACAAGATCTTCCTAGCTGGGATCGGCTTTGGAGCGATTTCACTTAGGAAGAGCTTAGGAAGAGATATGGCAATGCAGGCTGTAGCAAATGGTTAGTAGGGTGAGGATGATGAGAACGATTCTTTTGTAGGAAAGGGAAAACCCAAGAAAGGCTCAAGCAAAGGGTCTAACCCTAATGGAGAAAAGAAGAAGAAAGATATGAGTAAAATCAAGTGTTTTTGTTATCATCAACAGGGATACTATGTCAATCAATGTCCTAACATGAAGAAAGGTGAAAAGAAGAAGAAGCATCAAACAATAGCTTCAACATACATTGATGAACTATCTCAAGAATTGAGGATGAGTTCACTCTCATTGCTTTCCTATCTAGCTCGACCACCACAAGTGTTTGGTACATTGATAGTGGTGTGTCATGTCACATGATAGGAGTTAGAGAATATTTCTCTAGCTACAAAGCAGAGGAGATGAGATTCCATATAGAAATGGGAAAAAAGTCCAAGTGTACTCTAGTTGGGAGAGGGACAATCACATTTCAGGGGGAGTCAAAGAAGAATGTCCAAATAACAAATGTGTTGCACATGCCAGGTATGGGTATGAATCTAATTTCAGTATCTACTCTTCAAGATAAGGGGTATGATGTACTCTTTCAAGGATAGAAGGTGTATTTGAAACACTAGGATAGTAAGTTAGAAAAGGAGATTGGGGTTAGGAGCAACAAGTTGTAAATGGTGCGTACCTGGAAAATTCTCAAAATTTGCATTTCCAAGGAGTGACAACAGAACCAAGGGTGTTTTAGAGTTGATACATTTTTATATTTGTGGTCCCTTGTCCACACAGTCTCTCAAGGGTTAAGGATATTTTGTAAAATTCATTGATGATTTCTCCAGGAAGACCTGGATATACTTCTTGAAGAACAAAGGTGAAGTATTCAGTCACTTCCAAGAGTTTTAGGGTCTTGCGGAGAACTCGATGGGAAAAAAGATAAATTTACTTCGAACAGACAATGGGGTTGAATATATCGAGAAAAACTTCAAGGAGTTTTGTGCCAAGGAAGGAATCAAGAGAGAATGGACGACTCCATACAACTCGGGGAAAGTGGGGTTGCAGAACGCAAGAACAAAGCCATAGTTAGAGTAGCAAGGGCCATGCTATATGATCAAGATATGCCTAGATATATTTTGGCAGAAGCATGTAGCACAACAATATACATTCAAAATAGGGTCCCACATAAGGTGTTGGGAAAGATGACACCCGAGGAGGCATTTACAGGGGAGAAGCTAGAAGTCAATCATTTCAAGATTTTCGGCAGTATTGCTTATTGTCACATTCCAATCGAGAAGCGTACCAAGCTGGATTCAACTGCAAAGAAAGGGTATTTAGTTGGTTACAATGAAACATCCAAGGCATACGAGATCTATATTCTAGGGACTCAAAGGATCATTGTGAGATGGGACATTAAGTTTTAGGAGGAGAAATCCCTCAGTAGGCCTCGTGAGTTGCCAACAGTGAATCAAAGTCAGTAGAAAAAATCTCTAACGGTTGAACAACAATCTCGCAGGGCACAAGTACAAGTACAATGACTAGTACATGCACAAGTACAGGTATTGAGTAGAGTTTACAAAATATGGAGAAACAACATGAGGAGTGTGAAGCTCCACCCACTTCAGTTGGCAGGAGGAACTACGAGGTGTTTCAGATATTGAGAGATGCTCAAGACTTTGTGGGATCTTCTAGATCGAGCACCAGTGCCAGAATATCACCAAAGAGATATTCAGGTTACATGGTGTTGATGAGCCAGCTCATTGACAGTGAGCCTTCCAGCTATTAAGGGGCCGCACAACAACAGGTTTGGCAGGATGCTATGGTGGAGGAGTACAACTCCATCATGAAGAATGATGTTTGGGAGGTGGTTCCTTTATTGTTAGATTGGATAGTGGTTGGTTCTCGCTGGATCTATAAGATCAAGCATGTTGCAGATCTCAACAACAAAAAATTCAAAGCTAGGTTCATGGGTAAGGGATTCTCTCAGAAAGAGGGAATAGATTATGAAGAGACATTTTATCCTGAAGCCGGGTATACTTCCATTAGGGTCGTGATCTTAGTTGCATCACACAGATGGGATGGAAAATTCTTCAGATGGATGTTAAGACATCCCTTACAACTCAACTCTTGTTTGTTTTACATGTTGACTATACTTACTCATAGTATTTGAAGGCTTTGTAATTCCAGGCTTATCCCTTACAACTTCCTTCTTGTTGATCTTAACAAGATTTTCAAAGTGTATATGCCCTAATATCCTATGCCACAACCAACTTTCATCTTCCTTTCCCTGGCAACATATTTCCTTTCCAATCTCATTTAGGATGTATATGTTGTTTGGAGTTCTTATTGTTGTTGCAACCAATTTTCCCAATCCTTATTTTCTTATTTCACATTCTTTTGAATGGAATAGAAGTGTGTGTCCCTGATTACACATTTGGGTAACACTTAAGAAAATTGTGCTTCATATATTCAACAAGTAAAAACATTTTCTGCCACAACATGTTTGCTTCCAAGGTTAAATACGCATTTCCATATAATTTTGGTAGAGTTATCATTCCCAAAAGTGATAGATCTTTCTTTTTCTTTCTTCATTATTACAAATTTGTTTTTGTCTTTAGTTATGTGCTTTGAGCATCCACTATCAATATACCATTTGTTGATTTCAGGTAGCATCGAATGTGCTCTAGCCTAAAAAATTGCAGGGAGGCTAGGACATATGCATTCCACAATACCCATAAATCGTTTTGGGAAATTCCACCCGAAGGCAGTTTAATTAAAATAATTAATTATTTTTAATGGATGCCTAAGTCGAAACTTAGTAAATTAAAATAATTAAAGGGTATTAATTAAACTGGGTGTGAATCTTCTGGAAAAAGACGAAGATCGAGTCAATATGATCTGAGCCATTGATTCGGATTTAATCTGGGCTGTTGATTGTTCAACGAGAAGATTATAAGAAGGAGCTCAATGGGCATTTGGAAGATACATCGAATTAGAGATCTAGAGATCGATTTCTCAAGAGTGCGGCACAGTATTTGCTGGAGGAATATCGAGGAGATTTCTTGCAGTGAGGGGCAGGGATAGTGACCAATGGAATTTTTCTTGATCCGGTGAATACAACGTAGAGGAGGCAGAGAGATATCTAGAGGAGCAACGCAGAGCCACACTAGGCAGCACAGAGCTACGCTGAGGCAATGCAGAGCCTGAGAGGAGATTCGCAATTTTGTTGAGGAGAAATCTAGATGTAGTGTCGGGAGTTGGGCTGTGAGACTGGAGGGTTAGAGATTGGAGCATCCAACCAGCAGATCAATCATCCAAGGAAGTAACGCAGTCCCTATGAATTGTGACGCAGAGATAGCGCAGTGACTACACAGAGGTTGCGCAGAGGCAGGTTGGGGCTAGCCATTCAGAGGCTAGATCAACGTTGGATCGCCAGAGATAGTGTGAGGTTATTTCTCACTAACTTTATGCCAGTTACATTCTCTGTAGAACTTTATGCCAGTTACATTCTCTGTATCGGATAGCCAATAAGGCATCCAAGATTGTATTTAGAAATTACTGCTTAATAATACAAACCCTCAGCTGTTGCACTAGTATTCCCGCATTGGGTTTTTCTGGTGACATTGTCCAAAAATAGCGGTGTCGGATGTGTGTGTTTTTCTTTCCGGCGCTATATTTTGTTTCCGCAACATTTTATATTTTTGCAGGTTGCAGTGTGATGTATTCAATGTTTTCCATAGATAACTACAAATAAATTGTTAATTAAAGATTAACAATTAGGTGAATATTTTCCAGTTAGTGCAATTGGATTCCAGATTTAGGAATTTTCACACCATTGACTTCTTCTGCTTTGGGCTTGTAGAGCAAGCTAAAATTCCTCAACCTTCAAATCTTCCTTCTTCTTTTTCCAAGTTCTTGGTTGTTCCCCCATATGATGGATAGGAATTTGTTTTGTTTCCCTTGAAGGAACTACCAAATTGCATATACAATTTCTAGCTATGTGTCCAAAATTGTTGCATTTGTAACATTCGGTTTCATAAATAAGAGCACCAAAACTATTATAATTTTTATTGAAAACCCCACGAGGTTTTTACCATAATTTCCTTCATAGTATTTCTTGGGATTTTCATAGTTATTTGTTGTATTTCTACCCAGTGCATAGGCACTACAATTTATAGCTTTACACCCAAAATTATTACAAGAATAACACACTCCAATAAAAATATTTTGGTACCTGAGTGTATGTGGTCTTCTTGATGGTGTTTTCATTTTGAAGTCGTGATATTCTTCCTGAATCTTCTTCGTTGTTGGTTTTTGTACGTCCTCCTTCAACAACTTGTATTCTCCCATCTTTATAGGACCCTTGAGCACATCAATGTAGCTTCCTTGCTTTGCTTCATTCCCTGTCATCATAGAGCGTGAACCTTTATCAGTATTATTTTGTTTATATCCTAGTCTAGACCTGTTATTGACTGGTTTCTGGTTGCTGATCATTTCATCCAGTATTTTGGTACTATTGTCAAAGTTCTGTTGGATATCCTTATTCCGTAGTTCCTTCCTCAAGGAGAGTATCTTAGCTTCTAGATTCTTGGTTATTCTCTCCTTCTCTTCCAGTTGTCTCTTGAATGTTTCTTCAATCACTCTGGCTTCTTCTAATTGTGCTTTCAAATTTATGATAGTCTTCCTGGCCTTTGTTACCCACCACATCGTGGGTGATATCCCTAGGAAAATATTTTTCTCCAAGATGATCCTCAACCGGCAGCCAACAACCCCTTGTAGCCATCAAATAGCTCGTTGTGCCATTTCTCCGCCACCTGAGCCAACCATGTGGTCCCTCACTTATTTGTCATGATCGTATTTTTGAAGGTGGTCCTCCCGAACCTTAAGGTATGTCTTGTCATTTGGTAATTGAATACTGAGTTTTCTTATCATGGAAACTTATGGGCATGGATTACTAGGGAGATTCGGCGGAAAGAGTGGGATTGGTTTGTGCTTTTGTTCCCTTGATCTCTTTTGGATGTTACCCTTGGATCTTAGTATCGCAGGATCTCATTTACTGACCATTTGGTTTTAAGGTGGTACTACTTGGGAAACCCTGATTTTGGTTGCGTGGTCCTAGTCCCTCATCCACATATATCACTTCCATTCCATTGATTATAACCCCATTTATCATCTTTCCTACCTGGGTCCACTTTCCTTCACTAGGTCCACATAGGGTTAGCCTCCCCTTTCCCTTGCCCCCACATTGGGTCAGGCTTGGAACAATTCCTAGGAGGTTGAAGCAGCTGAAAATAAAAAGTAAAAGCATAAATGACCACATTCAACAGGAAAATGTACCACAAGATGCAAAAGTTGGTCGGGATAAACATATTTAGCACGTGGAAAAAAGCCAATGGCCATCACCCTAGTTCCATAGGCCCTAGATGAGCCTCCTTTATCATTCATGAACCCATGATTGTCCCAACCCCTGGAGGGAAATGAACCGCCCTACCTAAAAGGGGGTATCCACTACTATATCTTACACATCATGCTCTTAGCCTTTGAGCCCCAGGGGGTTAATCAAAGAAAAATCGTAAAAGGAAAAAGACATATAAAGAAGGGTGGAAAAATCAAGGCCAAGGCACCTCATGTGTTGAGATTTTGGGTAGCATTGGATGTGGTCTAGCTTCGAAACTTTGTGGAGGGGCTAGAACACATGAGATCTCCAAGACCCAGAAATAGTTTGGAGAAATTCCACCCGGTGTAAAAGTTATTCAAATAATTAAATTTTTTAATGGGGACCCTAAGTCTAACTTAGGTAAATTGAAAAATTAAAGTGAATTAATTTACACATGTGGTGAGGATGTCCTAAGGGATGTGGATCAATCTTTCTCTAATATTAGCCATTGATTAGTGATTATCTCACGACCGTTGATTTCTCAACGAGAAAAGTATTAAAGGAAGGCTTGGGGTTAGTCGGAGAATAAACATAGAGTAACAGCACTTGAGCTAAGTTGAAAGTCTGGGGCGCATGAGAATTTTCGAGTGAGTTTGCAGTGCTAGTGAGGGATAGATCGGCAAGGGAGGTTCTGATTCGAGGCCGAGAATACATACATTAGAGAGGCAATTTTGTACTAGGCAACGCAAAGGCCAGCAGGAGGAACACAACCCATTCAGGCTGAGGCAGAGACCACGCAGAGAGGGACACAAACCCTTCTGGGTGATGCAAAGGTAGCATAGAGGCCTTCAAGGTGGCACAGGGGTAGCCTGTATTGCACAGAGGCTGCGTTGGGCAGGACAGGCTGGAAGAGCTGCGCTGAGGGTTCCAGTGGGCCAGAAAGGTTCGTATTCAGTAATTCCTGAAGGGTTTGAATCAACCATATTTTATGTCTCCGACTGATAAGGTACAACTATCGTGAATTTCTCTGTAGGGAAAACCACTACTGGTGCCCATGATGTATTCATATTCTGCTTAATAATAAAACCCTCAAAGAGCTGCTACACCGGTTTTCCCGCATTGGGTTTTTTTCGGGGACATTTGTCCAAAAAATCATGTGTGTCCTTTGTCATATGTGCGCTATGTTTCAGTAAATGATCTGTATATGTGTAGGCTGCAAGTTGTGTTTACTTCACTATTTTCTAAATAATTCTGAAAATAACTTGTATAATTAAAACACAAGTAGAAGTAAATCAAGACACTGCAGTAGGGTTTCTGTAATTTTGTATTAAAAAATTTTCACATGGTATCAGAGCGATTGCAGATCAAGCTAAAGCCATCAACAAGAGGCTAAAGGATTTTTATTGAAGGAAGGCAACTGAAGCTCACAGATCCAGGAAGAAGGCAACGCAGCACTAGGAGGGACGCAGACCCAACAGAAGGGATGCAGAGCCAGTCTGCACATGTAGCGCTGATGCAGAGGTTGACACAGGCCCTAGTGGGTGACGCAGAGCCTGTCAGGCTCACGCTGGGATGACATAGGCCCTAGAGGGTGACGCAGTCCAAGTTGGAGTGACGCTGTGCCGATTGTCAGGCCTGGAAGTGCAGTTTTTGATCTTCAAAGTTCTTGGTGGGGCATCGATTCTGTTGGTATAGAACAGTGCCTAGCAAAGTTGACAAAGTAAGGGAAAACAATCCCTCAACAGATTTTCTTGCCAAGAAATATGAGATTTGATCATGAGGGTCATCATAGAGGGCTAATTCGACAGAATTGGCGGAGGATTTCTGGGAGGGAAATCATTTGTCAGAGGGAGAAAATTCTGTAGAGGGTTTCTGTAAGCCCGAAACCTAGATCCAGTCTTCTGTTGAGTGCAGTGACAGTAGAAGGGAGAAGAGCACCTGCTTCGACCGTTTGAGCAGAGATGGCCCTGTACGGACTAAGAGATCAGGATAGGTTAGATGGTGTATTTAACTTTGTTATTTGGAAAGCCATAATCTTGACAGTCTTGGAAGAATACGACATCAGAGATCACATTGAGAACGTCCTGGTTGTGCCAACCGATGTTGATGCTCTGAAGAAATTCAATGAAAATCAGGCGCAGGCTAAGTGCTTGATCATGGATGAAGTGAAAGATCACGTGGTCCCACATGTTGCCAAGAAGAAGATGACAAATGAGGTGTGGACAAAACTGACCACATTGTATCAAGGTAGCTCCGTCCAGAGGAAGATGCTTCTCGAGAATCAAATGTGGATGTTCCAGATACACAAGGGAGAGGAGATCGATCCCTTCCTCTTGAGATTGCAAACTATCCGAGACCAATTGATTGCCATGGGGGCAACTCCGGATGATGGGCTCATGGTGAGGACTGCCCTAAATGTAGTCACCGATGAGTGGGAGACCTTTTTCCAAAGTATCTTGGGCAAAGCACAACTCCCAAATTTGGGAGACATGTGGGCAATTCTTCGTCAGGAGGAGATCCGCAGAATAACCAAGAGGGAATTTAGTAGCGAAGGAGTCAAGATAAAGAAAGAGGAGGAAGATAGCATCTAAGGGACAGCGACAGCAAGGGAAGAAGAAGAAGGACTATCCAAGGTCTGGTGCTTCAGATGTGGCGAATTAGGGCACTTCACCAGTAGTTGTCCCAAGAGGAAGGACAAGGAAGCTTCGGATTCCAAGGGAGCAGCAGCGAAAGGGGACGATGGCAGCAAAGATGATGTGGCCATGAGTGCTCATGTACCTCGAGAGGAGAGGTGGGGCGACATAGATCTGTAGAGTGAGCTACAGATGGTGGTGGGTAGGATCCTTGAGGTGCCCAAACTCTTGGATCACATACAAGCTACGGGAGCCTTAAGACAGTAGCAGGATGACTGGAGTCAATGGGTGTAGAATATCATGGAGAAGCAAAGGCAGAACTGGGACGCTGAAGACTGGAGCAGCGCAGAGGAGAGGCAACAGTAGCATGGAAGCAGCAATGCAGAGACTGATGGGATTTCAGCAGCGCAGAGGCAGTGCTTACGTAGTTCAGAGCAGTAGACAATGCAGAGCAACAACAGAAGGTGCTTCAATGATGAGATGCAGCCAGACTGACCTGTTTGTCAGTTGGTTTCTCAACAACTGAGTTGCAGTGCAACAATTAGCAGTGGCAGTGCTATAGGTAGCATGATGCAACAATTTGAGAGGGAGTTGCAGTAAAAATGTGGCAGTGTCAGTGGCAGTGACATGGGCAGCAGGCCAAGCATCAGCAGTGCGGAGACGGATGCTAGAGATTAGGGTGATGCTTCAGTGGTGAAGTGTTGCTAGAGCACATTCCTTGCTAAGAGGGAGTGTTGAGATTTTGAGTAGCATCGGATGTGATCTAGCTTCGAAACTTTCTGGAGGGGCTAGAACACATGAGATCTCCAAGGCCCGGAAATCATTTGGAGAAATTCCACCCAGTGTAAAAGTTATTCAAATAATTAAATTTTTTAATGGGGACCCTAAGTCTAACTTAGGGAAATTGAAAAATTAAAATGAATTAATTTACACATGTGGTGAGAATGTTCTAAGTGACGTGGATCAAGATTTCTCTAATCTTAGCCATTGATTAGTGATTAGATCATGATCGTTGATTTCTCAACGAGAAAATTATTAAAGGAAGGCTTGGGGTCAGTTGGAGAATACACACAGAGTAGCAACACTTGAGCTAAGTTGAAATTCTGGGGCGCGATTTGCTGAGAATTTTCGAGTGAGCTTGCAGTGCTAGTGAGGGGAAGATCGCAAGGGATGTTTTGATCTGAGACCGAGAATACATACATCAGAGAGGCAATTCCATACCAGGCAATGCAAAGGCTAGAAGGAGGGACGCAGCCCAGCCAGGCTGACGCAGAGACCATGCAGAGAGGGATGCAGACCCTTGTGGGTGACGCAGAGGCTGCGTTGGGCAGGAGAGGTTGATGCAGAGGTTGGAAGAGCTGCGCTGAGGGTTCCAGTGGGCCAGAAAGGGCTTGTATTCAATAATTCTTGAAGGGTTTGAATCAGCCATATATTTTGTCTCCGAGTGATAAGGTACAACTGCCTTGAATTTCTATGTAGGGCAAACCACTACTGGTGCCCATGATGTATTCAGATTCTGCTTAATAATAAAACCTTCAAAGAGCTGTTGCACCGGTTTTCCCGCATTGGGTTTTTTCGGGGACATTTGTCTGAAAAATCATGTGTCCTTTGTCATACGTGCGCTATGTTTTAGTAAATGGTCTGTATATGTGTAGGCTGCAAGTTGTGTTTTCTTCGCTATTTTCTGAATAATTCTGAAAATAACTTGTATAATTAAAACACAAGTAGGAGAAGTAAATCAAGATATTGCAGAAGGGTTTTTGTAATATTGTACTAAAAAATTTTCACATCATGTACCACTATTTCTCCCTCCTATACATTATATACCTAGGCATGGGCTTCCCTTTTTCTAGCTACCCCTGTACCCCGATATGTGGCCCAAGATTGCCCTCTTATTCCCTATACCATTCACTTCTTTATCACATGCTAGCACCATTTGAGGGATGTACCTTGGACATATTATTCCCTTGAAAGGTATAAATCACTTAATAAGGTACTTGGTTAACCCCCTTTGGAGCTTGGAGACATTAGCAGATGCTAAAGCCCACTATGGAAGAGCATGCCATTATGAAGTGTCCACTTGTTGTCCATGGTTTGTAAGCTCCTTTTACCTGATTATTTTAATGACTTGTTGTGTTGGAAGGCTAGGGTATGCACTGGATCTTATGTAGGTTTGCAGATGGTGTCCATTCTGAGTTTGGTCTCCCTATACGAGGTCCTAACTCTCTATAGGGCTACATTGGCATGTGTAGGGTGTGTGTAGAGAGCCATGGACCTCCATAACAGTAGAAAAAACTCCATGGATCTCCAAAGATATTCAAATATTGCTCAGTATCCACCTATTAGACGAGGAAGATGCACCTGGCACACCATGCCTAACTAGCCCCACAGTTGCACCATACACATGGCAGGTGACCCAGGACTTGTACACTAATGTGTCATCATTTATTCCATCATTTGAGCCCTTAAAGATGGTCTACAGGCATCTTCGACTTACTTGGAGACCCATGAGGATATTGTTGTGCGCCCACACCCATCAGGAGCACCATAGGTTTATTTTTTGGAGAACAAGGGGCCACCCCCTTTTCCATCACTTTTGAGGGTCCTATTCATCATCATGGCACTTATGGACCTCATCAGCCCTCTTGGTGGGCCCAACGACATGCATTGTTTATCATTTGACCTCTTGAGAGGCTCATTATTTTATTTATGAGCTAGTTTGGTGGGCTTGTCACCAAAATTTAGTTACTTTGCACATCATTTTATAGTAGGGGTTACTGTAGGCCCTGTTGTTGCTCAGATTGTACAGGCACCACGACAACCGCTCAGGGCAGGGGCTGTCTCTTTTATCCATGCCCACTCTGTTCTAGTTGTCTCCCAATAACATGCTATGGGGGGTAGTCTCTATGGATATGAGATGATGGAAAACAAGTTGGGAACCAACTTGTCCAGGAGACACAATAGAGTGGGCTAGCTACTTGGTAAAATTTGGCAAGATTAAGGATTCTATTGAATTTGCAATTGAAACCAGTGCCTGATGGAGTCAAAATCTCTTGCTTATTATAAATTAGACCAAGTAATAAGATGGACAACCACTGCTTATATGAACGACTAACCTATATGAAATGCAATTTGTAAGACCTATGTGTGATGCAGGGATCTTGGTTAATTTTATATTAAATGCCTAATCTAAGTTGAACCTCTCTCTTAACTATTTTGAGAAACAATCCTCAGGGTAAGTTGTGGGATAGAAGCCTACGAGAAGCAGGAAATGGTCTATTTAACGATACCTCCTTCTGTGTTCCAACCACCCAGTGCATCCAATGCTGCAAAGACTGTGGTTCTGACGACTGCAAGATCACTGTGTTAACCACCAAGAAGAGTTGAATCTCTCAAGTTAGATGAGAAAGGGTTGCCCTAGGAGTCTATCAACCAAACTTATGTTTGGAGGTAAGTTTTTAAGTGCAACTACTCTTAGAATGAAATGCAAGATGGATGAGTGAAGTTCTTGAGTTAAGATTGGTTAAGTTTTTAAGTACTTAAATTTGTGATTAGCCTTTAATGAAAAAAATACGTAAAAATGATTAGAAAGCAATCTTAAAACAAGACAAGTGCTTAAGGATACAAGTGCCAATGTTAACCAATATATCAATCCATGAGATGCCTATTAGATTTCAAATGTCCACAGTGACTTAAAACCATCAACAAGATCAACAAATTGGAGTCTAGATATGTGAGTGCTTTAAGTGCAAACTTAGATAATCAAAATCAACAATAACACTTTAGAAATTTCAGCACTTATTAGCCTTATGACAACAGTTAAGAAATCACTTTAAATCCAAGAGATAGCAATCATATAGTGACTAGGGATGATTAGTGAGATGTCCAACAACTTGCAAAGGTAAAACTATGATTTCTCAACCCTTTTAAGATATTATGTTCAACAACAATCAGATCTGAAAACTCATATTACAGTAGTAAAAAAATCATGCACTTAGTGAGTTACTAGTGCGAAGATATGCCCAGAACTTCTTGAAAACTTAAACAAATTTACCAATGAGCTTTTATGAGTTTTTAGGGCATCTTAATGTGTATGATTCAGAAAATATTCAAATCTGATATAACTTGTTACAACAGTGAGTAAACATAAAATCATTGAGCTAGTGATGCTACGACAAGTGCCAAATTAGGCCCAAAACTTGGAAGAAAATTGTCAAACTGATAATCAAAATTTTGAGCCTTTCTAGGTGTGTTATTCATAAAATTTCAGATCTGATTCAGTAATTATGTAGGAAATTCTAGCAGCCAAATATTTAGACAATTTAGGAAAATTAAGATTTTGCAATTTTGAGATAGTTTGACCAATTTGGATGTGATTTTAGGGCTATTAGATCACTGTTATAAAATAAAAATTAAAGTAGTAGCAAAACAACTGAAAATTAGGGTTTAGAGAACAAACTAAGAGGCCTTGGGACCTTGTAGATGGCTAGTAAGACTTCCAATGAAGGTGACCACTTGAAAACACAATGTTAACCCCAAAATTGCTGCAAAACAAATTGTTAGAGATAAAATGCCAATCCTTTGAAGAAACCCTTGTTTGCAGTGAGATCTATCCCTTGTAGGGCTTATGGCCTTCTTAATGTTTGCAAAATAGGTCTCAAACACTAGCCCTTTAGGTTGGATAAGGGGTAGGGCCTTCAGAAAATAGTTTTTTTCCCTAATTTGAAAATAAGAAACCTGCAAAAGAAACCTCAAATCCCTAGACGTCTAGGGTTTCTGAGGTCTTTAATGCCAATTTTTTCTTTAGATTTGAAATTTGCTGCAAAATTTTCAATGGCTAACCTTGCAAAATTTTCTAGAGACTAGATCTTACCCTTAAGGGCCTAGATCTAGCTCTACCAACCTTTTCTCTTGACTTCACCCGTAAAAAAGAAAATAAAACACCCAAACCCCAAATATATACAAAAATTCTTAAAACCCCAAAACCCAAGTTAGCAAAAATATTTTACAATTTATATTTACAAGATCTACAAATATACATGGGTTTTGAAAATTTAAATTTTTGAGAAGATATTTTTATAGCTTTTTCTTTGATAAATGACTAAAAATACTTTAGAAACTCCAATGCATACTATAGCCTTAGCAAAGATTTAAATCACCACAAAAATATTTGAGATCCAAGAAAAATGGTTCCTGCCCAAGTTTATGAACTTGGAGGCCAAGGACTGAAGTACCTGTAAACACTATGTATTTATCTCAAAATAATCTGTTAATCATATAGAGAATCAAACCACCTAAGATTAGCCCAAAACTATCAATAGTATGATTTTATCTCTATCCAATGAAAACAAATCTTACCATTATTAAACACAACATAGGAAAGCCCGTAGTCAGTACGTACCACAAATCAATAAGCATGGAACATCTCGAGTTGCACCCCAAAGTTTTTATTATGATAGGAAAAATAGTTCCCAATGGGGCACTAGTTTACAAAGATGCTTTAGCAACAATTTTCTAGCCACAGATCAACATGACTAGAGACTCAAATGACTCCTATTTATAGATAAATCCTCCAAGTGGAAAAATAGCGGCTAGTTTCTTCGATCCTTGTCAAAATAATCTTGGTCGTTGATAAACACTTCAAGATATTTTAATATTGGTCCTTGATTTTTTTTTTTATATCTTTGAGGAATTCACGAATTTATCATTTAATTCCATTTTTATTAGCTCAAAATTAATTATTTTGAGTTAATTTCCTCAAAAAATTTAACTTTGACTTAACCACCAAGGTCCAAATTTCCTTGAAATATACAATATTTCCTTGGTGGAGGACTTTTAAAAATTGATTCCTTTAAGACCCACGAATTTTTCCAGTTGGAGAATTAATTTTCCTAAGACAATTTAATTGACTCTAATTAATTAATTTTTTGGCTTAGGATTTAATTTTATTTTTCCAAAAAAATTAATTAATTTACACGTGAGGGGATTTAATATATTTCCACCCTATAATACATAAGATTTTGCATTTACAACCCTTAAAGGGGGCATACACATTTTACTTAAACCCTTAAGACACACAACCCATCTGCGACACAATATGATCTTGTAGACCAAGTGATTTGTAATAAAATAATTAAGCCAACTAGCTTAAATTATTTCCAAATCAATTTTACATCAAACTCGACTAAAAACACTAGGACTCACCTAAGACTTCGACAATAAATTTCACCCTAGATTTGGGGGTCTAAGCTGGAGGGAAAAAACTCTTCTGATTAGCCGTGTTTAGAATCACACGTAATTAGTCAGGTTACAAAACCTCCTAGGATGAAATTCGTCACCAAAATCATAAGCTTACCTAGGTTGTTACATATACTCAAGGTCTTACTGGGATCATGTATATCATATAACTTGCAAAATGGGTTGACCATGACACATGGACTGCTGATACGTGATCCAATCATTGCTGAAAAAAAGGTACCTCCGCTTCCTTGGAACTTTGATCATTTGAGTGCAACATCTGGCTCCATATGGGACCACGTTACTTCCATGAAGTAACGTGAGAATCCTAGAATCTTGCATCCAAGAAAATAGAAGTTCATCAACTAGATATCCATTCAACATCGAAATCATCATGCATATATAGAAAATATCGCTAGAATAGAAAAGTCTACTCTAATAAACTGAAATATAAAATGCAGAAAGTAAAACTATCTAATGACATGAAATAAAAGGGAGTAGGGTTAGAGATACTATACAAAACGAAACCCTATGGCATCAATTGTCATCAACATAGTGCACACTGAGCATCTGACGACTCTCCAACAAGTTGATAGGCTGCTTGTCGTATGTGCCATGCTGAATTCTGAAATGCTAGGACTTTGACTCATCTGAATATTGAGTTGCTATCGGCCATCAGAGACATCAAATCTCTTCCTTCTTCTTTTCTGTTCTTTGGTTTTCTTCTCGATGGGTTGTGATGTCACTGAAAGATCTGAAGAACCTGAAATACGCTCAGCCTTATTCTGAATATACTCTGTTAATGGTGACAAAAGCTTGGTCTCTCTTAATTTCTTTTTTAACCATGATACTTCTAGTGAACCTTTCTTCAATGGGAAAACTAACCTCTTTGCAATGAGATGGGAATTGCTTTAGCAGACTAGGAGACTGGAGCCGTGAAAAACCCTTTGTGCTTGCCCTCTAGATTCTTCGGTCTGAGCGGAAGTCTCGAAACCTGTCTTTTCAATCATTTGCAGCTTATTTTGAAGAGTGGTCCTTTCAACTCTGATGGCATCCATCTGATTTGAGTGTTCAACCTTTATAGCACCGATTTCCTTGGCATGGCTTTCGTCCATGATCAAAAAATTATTCTGAAGATATATCTAACTACCTTCCATATCTTTTATTATTCTGTCATTGTCTGCTTTTATGACAATCAAATGATTCTTCCATCTCTTGAGCACACTTTCCTCTATGGTGGCTATCTGTAATATCCCAAATGGGAAAATAACAGTAATAACAGGCTAAAAGATATTAAGGACACAACAAAACAAAAACTGATATCACAACACCAACGAAGCCATAAAATATTGCTGAGCCATTTTATTAATTTGCTAGAAATGAGTACAATGGAGGTGTTGGAAGGAAGGCACCTGGGCTTGCTCAAGGTAAGCTAGAGAAGCCCTCTGAATCAATGCTGAAATCCCCCACTGATGGTACATTGTATGGCTATAGCTTTGCGTTGTAATCTATCATAAATGTTGTTGCTGCTCCTGAAGAAATGATGCTAGGTCCTGCTACACTACTCAGAAAACTCCAGGACTTTAACCCCAGACCCTACTCAAGAAACCCACAAAAACCCACGAAGGAATTGGCCAAATGTTGAACCCAGAATTTCTACCCAATTTCCCATAGCTCCTCTAACTGCTAGCTACGTTAGGATCTCTGTTTGACACCTCAAATATGCCCAAAAAATTCTGCCAAACTAATCTTGGCTTCTCCTCAATAAATCCAAAAAAGGGTTCGCCCAAAGCTTGACCCCGAAAATTGGCTCTCTTGGGCTTGGCTCACTGCGTTGCTGAGTAAATCGATCCTCCTGTAAATCCTGCTGCTGGAAGTCTCCAAAATGCCACAAAAATGCCTGTTAGGAAGTTCCAAGCCTTCCCACCAAATCTCAGCTGCAACTCCCTTTCTTCTCACCTCTTGGAACAACCAACACCTCTCTGCACTGCGTTCTCCTCTACACAGCCTCCTCCATCTCTACGCAGTCCAAAACTAGCTATGCTTCCTCTTGATGCTACTGATGGAAATTATCCTCACATGGTGTGGAACTCCTCTCCTGCGCAAGCACTCGAAGTCCCTCGAGGTAGAGGTTGAGATCTACGCTTGAAGATTTTGTGTGCTAAATAAAACTGCAGACTTGGTTCTCGGCTCAAGCGTGCTCTATCAAAATCACAAGAAGAAAATAATGGAATGAATGAATGATCCAAAATGAGCAGCTTGCTTCCCTTTAACTAAGCCCGCCCAACGTTTCCTTGGGCCCCACCTCAAACTGTGCTGCCATATGTGGGACACAGTCTCTCCTCATTGGGCCAACATCCTCCACTACAGTTGCCTTGGCCTAATGTTTTGATCTCTAAAGTTTCCTGTCTAATTATGGGCCCCCAAACTTACATCCTCATAATCAAAATGTAATAGTTAGCAGAATATCAAAAATTAATATTCTAATTAGCGGAATTGTTAATTAGGAATATTATAGTCCTCCTTACCAAGCAATGCCTGAACAAGCATCCTCTCTAGTTGATGCTCCCCACAGTCACTGCAAAAATGTGCCAGGGTCCCAAATGCGCCACTAAATCATCCCCGACCTCTGCATCTCCCTGATATGAAGGGATACCTCAATACCAGGATCCCAAGCCATCCTGTCCAACATGAAGCTCCCCTTGCTCCACTCACCATCCTGCCAGGAACAAGTAGCACGAGCCCTTTGAACACCACCAGTGGATAGGGAATCATGATAATACAACACTATGCTCAACTCCCCATGTAGTGTCCCTACCAAGTAGTCCATCCCATGCACCCCAAGAGTAAATCCTCGAAGATACCACCTAATCCCTGCAGAGATAGTGTCTCGCTCACATGAGCCCCTCCTGCTATCATCCCGCTGAAAAACCTGCCAATGCCATGCTAATGAAGTCCCCCACTCCATTAGCGACTCGCTAAATACCAATGGAAGATCTGCATGATCTCCCCCTATGGTATCCAACTCATCCCTAAGGGTTATTGAGCTGTAAAGAGCGGTGATGATCAGGTCCTTGTCCAAACTCAGAGTGGTGCCACCATGCTAACGTTGCGCTACTCTGATTATGACATACTACCCACCATGTGTAGATTGTATCCACCTCTCCCGAGGCCTAGTGGCGGAAGGTCTGTGAGGGAAAAGCTCATCCTGATCGGGCATCACCATGATGCCAATATATACCCTTCCGTTGTTGATCTCGACCTTGAGTAACAATAGGATAAGTCTGCCTCGCCAAGAAGTGGTGGTATCAGTAAAACCCCATGGGTCAAACCCAAGGTGAAATGGATTACCCTCTGCCCTGACCCTGTTGATCACACAGTGGAGTGATCCACCCGCCAACTGGATCGCCAGATCCCCCAACCATACTAGGAGCTCATAACTCCGACTCCTCGTGAAATGATGCTACATATTGCTACTACCTGCTAAAACCCATCTAGCCCTCATCTCTAACCCTTGCATGTAACCCATGGGTGGACCCCAAGTATAAAGAGTCTGTCCCATGCAAGGAAATCTACTCTGCTCCTGCCAGACCATGAAATGAAATCTGCTATCCCAACTCCTGAGGGTACACTTGGACACTGCTCGGAGTTTGGGTGCCCTCCTATAGACTAAGTCTACTATCCATCGTCCCTCAAATGTGAGCCCAGGGGTGGAACATATGCTACCTTGGTAATCAACCATGCCATCCCTAAGCTTGTACTCGTCAACTCGTGCACCTACCAAGTTTCTCAACTGGAGAGTCTCCTCCCGGCTCATGACACGCGGTATCTCATCCAACTGCCTAGGGTGGGCCTCCCATGCCCTGCTGCTTGAATGGAGAGTGTCAAGGGGCGCCATCCAAACACTTCGCGACCGTAAGCAACACTGGAGGATGATGAGTGGGTATGTCCCAAAGGATATGATCACGAGTCTACCTGAATGCTCAAGAGTAATCCTCCAGAGGACACTCGCTCTGCCCCGGATCTACTAATAACACCCTTGTAGTCCTGTAGTCCTGTCCCCACTAAACGTGGCATCTCCAGATGCTCAACAAGATCCTCATCGATCCTAGGTTAGCTGCATCCCATGGTACTCCTAATTCCCTTGTCCATAAGTTCCCTTGGAGGCAATGCTCCAAGAGCCCGTTGTGCCGTATCATGTGTCACTGCATACCACCAAGTGTCTCTGCATTCCTCGACATGCCACTATATGCTGCAACCTATCCCTGTACACCATCGGATACCCTCGACTACGATTATACCATCCTGTAGCATCATGCATCCCTCTTGTGTCACTGCACCTGTCACTCCCCACATGTACCCAATGCGATGTGAGACACTCTTACTCCCCAATGCGGTCTGATATACTGTAACACACCCCCATGCATCTCCATGATGTGGGCTACATCTCCCCATCTACTCTGAAGGACCGGAGCGGCTTGACTCCTCACATGCCAACGAAAATGACACCACTATGCCTATCCTCCATAGCTCAAGTGTCCCATATACCGATAAGAGAGCACCGTATCTATGTAATGCTCTGTCTGATGGCCTGCCGATACCACCTCCTCCTACTAGCTCCTGCCAAAGTAGGCTAATCACCCTGTGACTCCATGCACAGTCAATATGCTGAGATAACTCATGAAAAGTGTAATCACCCCTGTCGAACCATCTTTTCACTAGGGTTGTCTGGGGCTCTAATAGAGATTTTCACTAGGGTTGTCTGGGGCTCTAATAGAGATTTGAAAATGTGTGTGCGCCCAAACATCAGGTCCATCGCACAACTACTACCACCACCTACTGACTCTAATGTGATGGGAAATCCCACTTGGATCCCAACAACAATCTGGCCCTCATGTCCCTCTGGTGATCCATGGACTCTGCTGAAATGTGGCCATGGATGTATTCGACTGCCTAACCTGCTCCACGAGATACCAGCTCAGTACCTCTTGCCATCTAATCCCAAAGGAGGGATCGATTGTGCAATCCTCTATGGAAGGAGCAAGCCCTCCAAGTTGGTGTGGTGCCATGCTCAGCTCATGTTGCTCAGTCCTGCTAACCTGACCGTCCCCTTAGGTACATCTAGACAACTCTGCCTCCCTCAATTCAATGTGTAAGAGTGGAGTAATAATGATGTAGTCCTTTCCAGCATGCCTTTGGGGAGAACTACGCTGGAAACCCAATGCATGGCCTCTTTGTTGTCCCTCATCAATGGCTAGCCCAACGGATGGCTGCAGATCCTCCTCCACCATGGACTCAACATGGGCCTCCCACTGATCAGACAACCCAACATGCAAGACGTGATCATCGGTCAACTGTAGATGGTTTTTGTTCAGAGGCTCTGTCATAGAGCGATATTCTTCATCAATGGTTGTGTGCTCCAATACCTCCTTCAATTTGTCCATTGGGGCTACCAAAGGGAACTCCATCATAGGTGACTCCTACGTCACACTAGATGTATCTACGAGCTCCCCACGATCCTGTGTGCCCTCATCCTCCAAGTACGAGGTAGCCATTTTGATGGCTTCTCCCTATGTTATTCGGTTAAGCTGGAAAAAGGTGTCCAACTTTTCCGCTCGATCCCGAGCCGTGCACTTGGTGGATCCATCATACGTGGGAAAAGGTATCCTCCCAATGGTACATTGCAACTCTAAGCTCTGCGTGCTAGACCCTCCACTGTTCCTGCCTTATTCATCTTGCTTGAGCTAGCAGTAATCTCTGAAGGACATAGCTACTCTGATTTTTCCCCCCATGGACTGCGATTCTCGAAAATAATCTCCCATGGGTATATGATCATGCCGCCTACCTTGCTCACTTGGTACTGAAGGTAAAAATGTAGGCATCGTGGTCTTGGTTGGCCTACTGAAGGCTGGCAGGTGAGTGGTTGGTAAAGGGTGGTCACACTGTTGGGAGACCCTTGAAGTCTCCCCAAATAGGAACTCATGATGGATGCTCTTATCCCTATTCTGTTGCTTGAATCCTTCCAACATTCCCTTTTGTCCTTTGGCTAAATCATTTAGGGCCTTTAAGATGCTACCAAATGCTGCTTCCCCTTTGCTCCTCGACTCCCCCATATTTGCTGCCTCTACTGCCTATGGTGGGTAATGTTTTGCCTATCTTCTAGTGTCATAGACTGCGTGCTCCACAGGCTGAGCCAAGTCTATGAGCTCTGATACCACTGTAATATCCCAAATGAGAAAATAACAGTAATAACAGGGTAAAATATATTAAGGAGACCACAAAATAAAAAATTGATATCAAAACACCAATGAGGCCATAAAATACTGCTGAGCCATTTTATTAATTTTCTAGAAATGTGTACAATGGAGGTGCCAGAATGAAGGCACCTGGGCTTGCTCAAGGCAAGCTAGAGAAGCCCTCTGAATCAATGCTGAAATCCCCCACTGATGGTATGTTTAATGGCTATAGCTTTGTGCTACAATCTGCCATAAATGTTGTTGTTGCTCCCGAAGAAATGCTGCTAGGGCCTGCTACATTGCTCAAAAAATTATGGGACTTTAACCTCGTACTCTACTCAATAAACCCACGAAGGAATTGGCCAAATGTTGACCCCAGAATTTCGGCCCAATTTCCCCTAGCTCCTCTAGCTACTGGTTGAGTTAGGATCTCTATTTGACACCTCAAATTTGCTCAGAAATTCTGCCAAATTAATCTTGGCTTCTCCTCAATAAACCCAGAAAAACCTAGAAAGGGTTCGCCTAGAGCTTGACATTGAAAATTGGCTCTCTTGGGCTTGGCTCACTGCGCTGTTGGGTAAATCGATCCTCATGTAAATCCTACTGCTGGAACTCTCCAAAATGTCGCAAAAATATCTGTTAGGAAGCTCCAAGCTTCCCTACCAAATCTCAGTTGCAACTCTCTCTCTTCTCACCTCTCGGAACAACCGACTCCTCTCTGCATTGCGTCCTCCCCTACGTAGTCCTCTCCTCCTCTGCACAGTCTAGAACTAGTTAGGCTTCCTCCTGATGCTGCTGATGTAAATTCTCCTCACAAGGTGTGGAACACCTCTCTTGAGCGGGCACTCGAATTCCCCTGAGGTAGAGGTTGAGATCTCCGCTTGAAGATCTTGTGTGCTAAACAACTCTACGAACTTGGCTCTTCGGCTCAAGCGTGCTCTGTCAAAATGACAAGAAGAAAATGGCTGAATGAATGAATGATCCAAAATGAGCAACTTGCTTCCCTTTAACTAAGCATGCCTAAAGTTCCCTTGGGCCCCACCTCAAATTGCGCTGCCTCTAACTTGTATCAATGAGCTGCACTGCCACATGTGGGATGCAGTGTCTCCTCATTGGGCCCACATCCTCCACTACAGGCACAATATTTGCCTTGGCCTAATGTTTTGATCTCTAAAGTTTACTAAGTCTAATTGTGGGCCCCCATACCCACATCCTCATAGTCAAAATGTAATAGTTAGCAGAATACCAAAAATTAATATTCTAATTAGCGGAATTGCTAATTAGGAATATTACACTATCTGATTGGAGTGATTAATTTTCATGATATTTAGGTCCTCATCATGTTTTTCTTCTATAGTTACCAACCTTCTCTGAAATCCATGTCCTTTATTACTTTATCATGATTTTCTTGCATGATGATCAAATGATTTTGCATGGCAGCCACTTGATCGAAATGATTTACCTTCATGATTTCTAGCTCTTTATCCTGCTTTTCTAATTTGATGTACATGGCTCTTAGATCCTTAGCGTTATCTGCCATCAATTTCTCTTGATTTAGTTCCATGGTTTGCATCATTTGGGTTAACTTATTAATAAGTTGCTCATCTTTTTCCTTTTCATTGTCAATACCAATTCGACAACTTGTCGTTGCTTTTCCACTATCTTGGATTCTTCTTGCAACTGCAAAAGTGGATTCAAGTAATCTTATGGAAAAACTCACTATTCTCTTATTATCTCTTACTCTATTTTATTGACGAGGATTAGGTATTTGATTAGTACCTTTAATAATAAATTTACTTATTCTATATTTAGACATTCTTCAAGAGTAAATAACATATGTACTAGTGCCTTGTATGTGATGCATGCATATGTAGCTATCATATGCATGCTAATATTACCAAGCTTTTCGTGATTCGAGATGGTTGTTACACCTTACTATCCCTGCTCCTCTCTCACTGCTTCGAGCTCACTAGCTCTCCCTCCATCAACTCAATGCTGCTACTCTGGAAATTGATCTGCCAGTGAAATCGAACTGCTCAAGTGTATTCTCCAAGCGCCATCAATTTTCTTCTTATAATCTTTCGTTGAGGCTTCAATGACCATGATTAAAACTTAATCGATGGCTAATATTAACTAGAACTCGATCCATGTATTTTTCTAGAAGATTCGCACCATGACTTAATTAACACCTTTTAATTAATCATATTTCCTAAGTTTAGACTTAGGAAATATTAAAAACTAATTAATTAATCTAATTAAGTCGTCTCTAGGTGGAATTTCCAGAAACAATTTCTGGGTATTGGAGAACTCATGTATTCTAGCCTCTTCACAAAATTTCAAGGTTAGAACACATCTGATGCTACAAAAACTAACACTCCCTCTTAGCGAGGAAAGTGTTCTAGTATTGCAACTGCAACTATTGCTACAATACACTGCCTCTACACCATCTCCTGTCACGTTGCTGATGCCTGGCTACTGCTGCCCACCAACTACTACGCAACTCTGATAAGTGCTGCATTTGTGCTGCTGCTGACCCTGCTGAATTGCTGCCAACTACAACATCTACATTGCAACTTTGTTGTTGCTGCTACTACGACATCTGCAACTCCCTCTCATCTGTTGTTGCTGCAACTGCAACATCTGCAACTGAGAACAATCCAACACACTGAACCAATTGTGGTTAGTGTGATGTGTTGTAGCTCCTAGAGACAGCCTTGAGTTGTATAAAGACCAATGCCTAGGACATCTTAAAAATGCAAGGAGCATATGACTCAACTGATTGCAGTTGACAATGTTGGGCTCTCATGCAACTATCACTTGGATGAATGGTTTTAATAAGGGTGGAACCAAGACCCCAAAGTTAAACATAACAAATAGGAAACTGCAGAAATTGAGTACAAACTTCAAAAAGTAGATGCATCAGACAACTTTAAGACAAAATGCTCTAAAGGGGGCCGACTTCTCAAATGAACACACATATATCAAGTAATATATGTGAGCGATGACTATGATAGAAGATGGAATAAGATATCAACTATAAATGGGCATATTCAAAGATAAGAGTCCATATATACTGGGCCTATGCAGAGATAAGAATCCATATATCTGGGCTCGTTCAAAGACAAGAATCCACTTTACTTAATATCATAAGAACAACGAAAGAGTGAGAAAATGAAACAAAGTATCCTGCCTGAGCCATATTTAAAGCGCTATGTATGAGTAAACATGAGTATCTGTAATGATAAATTCACATTTAAACATGGGAGCACTCGCATTCCAGAGCATGAGATACAAGAGATGTGGAGAGGCATGAAATGAACATTTATATTCAAAAACAAAGAGAAGAGTTGCAAACTGTGAATCATCCAGAGCGGAATCCCCAATTCTAGCAACGCTTCTTATTATTGAATCCCTATGGGCTCTTCAAACATCTAATATCAGAGTTCATACAAAATACATACAGAGCACTTGAACTAGTGAGTCCTTTGGAAAATCTGGAACCTTTTCTTAGTGTTTGCTTCCTGCTTTTATAACCACTGATTCCTATGCGTGAGAAGATATTTTGGGAAAATATCTTCTCTGCGTGCTGGTATGCTGTTGCAGGTCTAAATCAAAATAGAAATGATGATGAGGAAAAACTGCCTCTCATCATCTTACAATGCAGGCCTAAAGCCGTTTCTAACTGAAATGTAACAATTGACTGAACTGAAAGTAAATTTGCGGGAGTAAATTTGAAGATTTCACCCGAAATGACAAAGTGGAGGAAATATAAGGTAAAAAGACCACACAGGCCCCGTCATGACTTATTATTGTTGTTTGATGAAGGGGAACCATTGCTGCTACTGGCTAAAGAGATATCGTTAGTCATGGGAAGAGCTGGCCTTTCGTGTTGGAGCATGTAGTACTGCCAGTAGTGGAAAAACTGGCCTTCTGTGCTAGAGGGTCCCATAGAACAACCGATGGTCATGATCCATTGTCTTGGACGTGGAATGCCTCTCTGCATCTTTTTCTCTGCTTCCTAGGCATGGAGGATCAACATCCTCGGCCTCGAGCCATTGTGATTGGCTAGGTGAGGACCTGTGTTCATTAAAAGGCCGTGAAAAACCTGCACAGACAACAAATAAATTAAATAAATCTTGCGTTTATGGTTTGACTGCTTCAGATGGCTCGGGTAAAGGCAGAGGAGAAATGCGAAGGCAGTAGATGTGGCGGAAAAGGGTCTCACGACGAAAAATCATGAAAACCAAGGTTCAAAACTGTATTTGGTGCAAAGAGGTGCAATGGCAGTTTTCGGTAATATCGGAGGTGGTATTCGCGCGGGGTTGAAGTGTTAAGCGGTTTGGGGCTAAATGGACGCGATACGGCTTGATGGCTGACGCGTGTCTTTTACAAAACTGCCCATTTCGCGTGGAAACAACGTGATCATGTCATTTGGTGAAATGAACGCGAAACTGAATGGGAGCCATTTGATCTGGGCAATCCAGATCAACAGTTGCAAATGAACGTGACAGACAAACCTGCACGGTCGGTTGGGACCGACGATGACATCAACAACCCTGTCGTGTAGCGAAAAGCTATTGGGCGAAGTTGAAAAGAGGGGATCAATGGGAGCCATTGGATCACGAGGATCAACGATGGAGATCACGAGGAAACATGATGAAAGGTCCTAGTGTGGTCAGGTGGGACCAGCGGGATTATATGGAAAATTGAAAGAAATTACGCATAGCGGGGGCACTTGAGGTACAGACAGGTTTGCGGGTCGGGTGCCCCCGTAGTAAATCTGGACCGTCAGATGAAGATCTCCCATAGCCCGAGTAGTCAACTGTGGGGGCACTCATATGGTTGACCTTTGTGCTGAAAGTGCCCGCGGGTGGAAGAAGAGGTGAATCAACACGAGTCGTCGGATCTGTGAGATGGACGGCGGAGAATGCATCGCGGGATCGACAATCGGCTAAGAAGAGGGTTTGGGAAGGAAGAATTTAGAGGTTGCGATATGTCGATGGCCGATGGAAAAGCAAGTGCCAATGAGCGATGAAGCGATGGAGCGATGGAGCGATGGGTGGGAGGCCGTTCGATGGAGCAAGGAAGCGCCAACTGTTGGATCTAGGGGAGCCAAATCAACGGTTCAGATTAAATTGGCGGGGAATGGACATCAACGGTGAAACATAAAGTGGATATGAATGGATTTGGGAGTCAGCAAAGTCCGATGGCTGAAGAGGGCTTAAGGACTTTTAGCCGTCGATCATAAAACGGGGTTATATGAGAAATGAGGGCCAAGGGCTTAAACAGGAAGGTGCTTAGAGGCCTGATATGTTAAAAAGAGCGCTTTTAAAGCCAAAAGGTGGATTTTAAGCCCTTTCAAAGGTTCCCATAGGTGAAAAGGAGGCTTTAACAGTCAATGCGGTCATTATGATTTTTGCTTTGCAGTATGGGGCCCCTTATCATTAGGCATCCCAGCTCGACGGGGGATGTCATAACAACATTGGCTCCACTTGGGGATGACCCATTTGTCTTTGAACGCGTCGAGAACTTCGCAGACCATCTGTTAGGCTTCTTCCTTCTTCATGACAAATCAAAACAGTAAACATCATAATAAAAGCAACTGAATAGTGTACAATATCATACAGCAGACCTTTCGGCCTGAATCAATACTGGAAAAATGGTTTTAAGAATTGCCCATTCATAGGGGCTTCGAGCAGATCACCCTGCAAATTTTCCAGTCTAAAAGTATTGTTTCCTCCGGCTTTTGCGATTCTGAAAGGTCCGAACCATAGAGGATCGAACTTCCCATGCTTTCCTTTCTCAGCCCTTCTTATATCCCATCTTAGCACCAGATCTCCAACCTGCATCCCTTTATCCTTAGCATGCTGATCGAACAGGTCTTTCATTTCCTCCTGGTATTCAGTCAACCTCTGATTCACTTGACTTCGAGTCTCTTCCAGCTCTACTAACTAATTTATTCTTCTGGTAAGATCGTTTGGTTCCTCTTGACAATCCTGCATGAATCTAGCCACAGGTAAGGCCAATTGTATTGGGAAAACTACTGCTCTACCTATACCAATTCGTATGGGGATTTGCCTGTTGACCTCTTACTAGTGATTTTGTTGGCCCATAGCGCGAACTTGAGCTGTGAATCCCAGTTCTTTTGGTTTTCATTTATGGCCTTCTTCAGTGCCCTTATCAGAGTTTTGTTCGAGCATTCGGCTAATCCATTTCCCTGTGGATAATAGGCAGTAGAGTGTCCTAATACAATATTATATTGTTGGCAAAAATTGATAAATTTGACAGACTTAAAAGCTTGAGCATTGTCTGTGACAATCTTAGCAGGGCACCCAAACCTTGAGATGATGTTATCTTCCAGAAACTTGATCACCACTGTGTCTGTAGCATTCCTTGCTGGCATAGCCTCAACCCATTTAGTGAAGTAATCGGTGGCTGTTAGTATCCCCTTGTGTTGCCCGCTTGAGGCGAGATGAATTTCGCCGATGAAATCAATTCCCCATTGTTGGAAAGGTTCTGCTATGTGTACCAGGATCATAGGCAGAGTGTAAAAATCTGCCTCTCAGCAAATTTCTGACACTTTTCACAGGCCCTTACCCTAGCATAAACATCTCTGAAGAGTTTGGGCCAGAAAAAGCCCGCTTTCAGGATCTTGTGTGCCGTGGCCCTCCAACTATAATGGCCACCACAGATGCCCTCATGGAATTCTGCCATCACTTCTTCTACTTCATTTTTTGTGAGACATAAAAGTAGTATGCCCAATGGGTCCCTCCAGTACAGACGACCATTTGCTAAGATGAACTTCTGAGATTTTAGCCTCAGCGTTCTATACTTTGTTTTGTCGCAGCTTGGAGGACATCTAAGAGTCAAGAGGTACTCTACAATTTCTTTGTACCAGGCACTGAGAAGGTACTTCATATGAGTCTTTTGTGTAGCAGTCTCTATCCTGCGCTGATCATCTGCGCCTCCAGGCTCTTCGTTTGCCACCATAGACAAATTTATCCCCAAAGCCTGACAGTTTGATTCAGAAAAGATCTTGGCTAATCCCTGTCCCTTTATTAGCTTAGTGGGGCGTATCTCCAACTCATACTCCTGTATCTTGGCTATCCATTTGCCTCTCTTTCCTTCACTATCTCCCTGAATCAAGATGTCTTTTACAGCCGCTGTGGGTACAAATGCAGTTATAGCTGACCGTAAGACGTACATCCGGAAAGCCTTGAGGGATTTAACCAAGGCATAAGCCTATTTCTCCAGGATGTTATATTTTAGCTCAGCATCGCGGAGCACTTGGCTGAAGAAGGCGATAGGTTGCTCATGCCCCTCTTCATTTTTCTGCAATAACACTGTTGTGACAGTGTGGGGAAATGCAAATGAAAATATCATGAAGGGTTTAGCAATATTCGGTCCTGCCAACACTGGGGCCTCTGTGAAAGCATTTTTAATTCTGTTAAAAGCTTCCCGCGACTCAATAGTCCATTTTACTTCGTTATCTTTCTTCAACATCTCAGTTATGTATCGAACTATCTCCACATAGTTCGGTATGAATCTTCTCAAGAAGTTTATACGTCCAAGAAAAACTTGGACCTCTTTCTTATTTCTGGGCAGGGATATACCCTTTATGACTTCTACCCTTTTCGGATCAATTTTTACCCCTGCCTTTGTTACAATGTGCCCCAACAGTTTACCCTCTTCTAAAGCAAACAAAGATTTTTGGGGGTTTAAGGACAATCCATACCTGCGACACTTGTCAAAAGTCCTGCTCTAATGTTCTATATGTTCGGCATCATCCTTTGAGAAGACTGTGATGTCGTCCAGGTACACCACCACGAATCTGTCTTATTCCCCCACGAAAGCAATGTCCATGGCCCTTTGAAATGTAGCCCCCGCATTGATCAATCCAAATGGCATTCGAGCATACATAAACGTTCCCCAAGGAGTGGTGAATGCGGTTTTCCTTTGGTCCTCCGGAAGCACTGCTACCTGATTATACCCAGAAAAACCATCCATCATGGACATTCGTGAAGATCCTACCACCTTCTGCAATATATGGTCCATCTTAGGCAATGGATAGTTATCTTTCAAAGATGCTCTGTTCAAGTTCCGAAAGTCAACACACAATCTTATTTCTCCGTTCTTCTTTCGGACTGGGACTACGTTGGCTACCCATTCAGAATATATTAATGGCACAATAATCTTTGTCTTCAGCAGTTTCTTAATTTCCTTTTCAATGGAAGGAAGGAGTAAAGGATTGATCTGCCTTAATTTCTGTTTGTGGGGCTTAGCATCTCCTTTTAATGGAATCTTGTGCTGGATAATTCTAATGTCAAAGGTCTTCAAATCTTGATAGGACCAGCCAAAGGCGTCTTTATATGTCTGAAATAGCTCCCGATATTGCCCTTTGTATTCATCAGGCACCTTATTGGACAATTTCACGATTTTGGGATCAGCCTCTGTGCCGAGGTTTAGGTCATCTACTTGATTTTCTTCAACCACCTTACTTGGCCAGATCGGGACATCATTCTTATCAAACAGTCTCTCCAGGGGGACCAGTCCTCTGGGTATTACGTTCCCTTTGAGCTGCAGCACCTTGTGCCCAGCCATGGTATCCTGCCATTTATTCTGAGGAAGGTCCTCAGTCTCTTCATCACCAATATCTATGTCCATATCGGAGAATTCCCCAACAGTTTCCATGAATCTTTTGACTTGCTCTTCGTCTTCAAACACCTGCCAGTGTTTTACATTGTCAGGGATGGAAGGACGGTAATGGACCTCTATCTCGTACATTAGGAGGGGATTCTGAGGTGGCCGAAAAGTGCTTGTAGCTACTGCAAGAGAGTCTGCCATTCCATTCTGGTCTCTTGGCATGAATTGAATATTAAATGCTAGGAAGAAATTCTCTACCAAGTCCCATACCTCATTTCTGTAAGCCCTCAGTCGTGGGTGCTTAGCATGACATTGATTTCTTACTTGTCTCACCACTAGTTCTGAATCTCCCAAAACCTTCAAGCTTTGTATATTCATATTCTTTGCTGTTTGCAGACCCAGGAGCAATGCTTCATATTCGGCCACATTGTTTGTGGCTTCATACTCCAATTTGAACGATAATGGGACAGTTGTCCAGTAGGGGAGATAAGGAGAACCCCAGCTCCATTCCCTTCCTTTGAGTTGGCTCCATCAAAGTGCAAGGTCCAAATCCCACCTTCTTCATTACTTGAAGACAACATGCTCAGTCTTCACTTGACAGAAAAATGGCTCCTACAAGTAATCTTGGTCTTCCTCAAGCATTAGACAAGAGAACTCACCCTCTTTGTTGTACACTGGTGAATTCACTGAATTATCAGCTTTAGTGACCATCTTCACAAACCTTGTTTCCCGGTATAATCTCCTTTCTTGACCTCCAAACACAGGGATGGTCGCATAGGTTAGGTCCAGCTTTATAGATCCTCCAATATTTGTACCCCATGATCTTGATAACAACATTCCAAACCAAGCTGGGATGTTAGCCACTACTATGTCCATTACCATGCTCTTCGCTGGGATTTGGGCTAGATTTACCACCAAATCCTTGATCATCCCCAGGCATTTGACTCTCTTGGAATCAAAAGAGTAGAGATCTTTATATGGGTGAGTGATCTGCAGCCCCAATTTCTCCATCATCGACAAAGGTAATAGGTTATGGGATGCCCCGGAATCCAGCATGCAGTTATGCAATAATAGGTCGTGAATTACTAAGGAGACATAGAAAGGGGGGGTTGAAGAATCTAGTTCCTCAACATGAGGACCAAACACAACCATGGGCCTTTCTTCTTGGAGGTTTAAACTATCTGGGATTGGAGCAGCTCCTTGAGGAAGCATGAATGATGACACTTGAGCCTGATAGGCTGGTTGCTTCAGGAGTTCAATCAAAGGGACTGGAATTTTTACTTTTTCTAGCTCTTTCTGAAGGCTAAACACGGGAGGAGGCTTCTCTACAAGACTTTCTTTTGGTTCTTTACTATTGGCTGGAGGTTTTCCTTCCTTTTGGATGGGTTTAACATTTGCATTTGGATTAGAGGCCAACTTAGAAGAGGAAGGAATAGAGTCATTAGAATGTAAAGGTTAAGTTATAGGTCTCTTACCTTCATCTTCAATTTTCTGAGCGACGGTATCCTTCTGAGGCATCTCTTCTTCTTGTTCTTGTGTGCGCGTCCTCTTCCTAGAGGACCTGAGATCATATTTTCTATTGAACTGTGCCTGCATGAAGTCCTCGAATTGCTTGTAGTAATCATCGATCTTTGGATCTTCAGTAGCACATGTTTTTTTCTTCTTCTTCTTGCAAGGAAAGCTCCACTCCTTCACCTTCCGAGGAAGCAAGATATTGATCATCTTGCCCATCGGGGATGTCTTCGGCAGGGCCATCCATCTGCCCTTCCAGATACAGCGGAGGTTGTATGTGGTCTTGCTGCTCCTTCCGATCTCTTTGTAATATTTGTAAAGGAGGCTTTTTGTATTGGGGATTATAACCTCTGTTCGGAGCAGCTTGGAATGGCTTGGAGGATGTGTTCTTTGCCTCAAGCTCAAGCTTCACCAGCTTGCTCGAAAGGTTCTTGATCATTTTGCTCATCTCCTCTATTTTGTAATCTGCTACCTCTCTATCTTGACCAGAGGTAGATGCTTCTTCTTTCCCTCTCCATCTAGCTTCCTGATCTGATCTCCCTTTTGATTTACCCGTAGAAGCAAAGTTGGCTTTCACTTCCAATGCATCGGTCTGGGCTTCATCCCGGGTAGCAGACTTCCTTTCCCTTAAAGAGAATCCGAATTCTGAATCAAAGGCTGCTACAAACACCACTTTAGTAGCAGTCTGGTGAGGCTTCATTTCGGTTGGGAGACTTGTATATAATTTGTTAAACCTCTTGATGAATTCAGACACACCTTCATTATGTCTCTTTCTAAGTGCATTGAACTCTGTAAGACAGTATCCATGGTCCTTCTTCTCTCCCCATTTCTTGATAAAGGCATTTTCCATTTCCTCCCAGTTAGTAATGGAGCGGTCCCCCAAAGTCTTGAACCATTTTCTTGCCTCTCCATCTAGAGACTGGACAAACAACCTCAATACCACATCCAGATGTTCAACATTAAAATTTTTTGCGAAGGCGCAGAAAACTTCTAGGTGTTTCTGAGCTTCAGTATCATTTTCTCCATTGAAACAAGGCAGGATATTTAAGTAATCCTGAGGCATATCATTCAGGATTTGAGGCAATGCCAAGGGGGCATATTTGTTCAATAGGAAGCCAGGAATAGCCATCGGAGGTTGTGGAGGTGGTGGGGGATTCTGATGTATGAAAGAAGGTGGTGGAAGAGAAGTATGTATGAAAATGGGGATATATTGAACAGAGGCTTGAGGGGCTGATTGAACTGCTGGAATATGAGAAGTGGAAAACTATGTGACTTCTTTAACTTCTTCGGCTTCGGGAGTGGGATGCAAAAAGAAGCTCGTGGTATCTACAGATTCAGCCTCATCTTTTACTTCAATATTTTCTAGGGAGGTGTTATCAGAAGTATAATCAAGAGTTCTTGTAGTAGAACTAGGACCTTGATCTTGAGCTAATTGAGAGGAGGATGGAGAGTCTTCCAGGGAGACTTTGGGAATATCTGTATAAGCTGGTTGTATTTCTCTCCAATTTCTCTTGTGTAAAATCTTCTCTGGATCAGACACTGAAGGCGTTTTCAACTGGGATGTATCTGACCTCAGGTGTGGCTTTCGGGAAGCCAGGACTACAAATGGATTTATCCTTTAAATGACAGTGGAGTCACCAAGGTGAGGGATCTGCAACTCCCAACCCTTCCTGCTCACCTATTCTGAAGGGTGGATGAATATTTGTCGAGGCCCAGGGATTTAGCTCTTCAAATTCTTTCCCCGGCAACGGCGCCAGAAAGATGTTGTAGCTCCTAGAGACAACCTTGAGTTGTATAAAGACCAGTGCCTAGGACATCTTAAAAATGCAAGGAGCATATGACTCAACTGATTGCAGTTGACAATGTTGGGCTCTCATGCAACTATCACTTGGATGAATGGTTTTAATAAGGGTGGAACCAAGACCCCAAAGTTAAACATAACAAATAGGAAACTGCAGAAACTGAGTACAAACTTCAAAAAGAAGATGCATCAGACAACTTTAAGACAAAATTCTGTAAAGGGGGCTGACTTCTCAAATGAACACACAGATATCAAGTAATATATGTGAGCGATGACTATGACAGAAGATGGAATAAGATATCAACTATAAATGGGCATATTCAAAGATAAGAGTCCATATATACTGGGCCTATGCAGAGATAAGAATCCATATATCTGAGCTCGTTCAAAGACAAGAATCCACTTTAGTTAATATCAGAAGAACAACGAAAGAGTGAGAAAATGAAACAAAGTATCCTACCTGAGCCATATTTAAAGCGCTATGTATGAGTAAACATGAGTATCCGTAATGATAAATTCACATTTAAACATTGGAGCACTCGCATTCCAGAGCATGAGATACAAGAGATGTGGAGAGGCATGAAATGAACATTTATATTTAAAAACAAAGAGAAGAGTTGCAAACTGTGAATCATCCAGAGCGGAATCCCCAATTCCAGCAAAGCTTCTTATTACTGAATCCCTACAAGCTCTTCAAACATCTAATATCAGAGTTCATACAAAATACATATAGAGCACTTGAACTAGTGAGTCCTTTGGAAAATCTAGAACCTTTTCTTAGTGTTTGCTTCTTGCCTTTATAACCACTGATTCCTATGCGTGAGAAGATATTTTGGGAAAATATATTCTTCGTGTGCTGGTATGCTGTTGCAGGTCTAAATCAAAACAGAAATGATGATGAGGAAAAACTGCCTCTCATCATCTTACAATGTAGGCCTAAAGCTGTTTCTAACTTAAATGTAACAATTGACTGAACTGAAAGTAAATCTGTGGGAGTAAAACTGAAGATTTCACCCGAAATGACAAAGTGGAGGGAATATATGGTAAAAAGACCACATAGGCCACGTCATGACTTATTATTGTTGTTTGATGAAGTGGAACCACTACTGCTGCTGGCGAAAGAGATACAGTTAGTCATGGGAAGAGCTGGCCTTCCGTGTTGGAGCATGCGGTACTGCCAGTAGTGGAAAAACTGGCCTTCTGTGCTGGAGGGTCCCATAGAACGGCCAATGGTCATGATCCATTGTCTTGGATGTGGAATGCCTCTCTGCATCTTTTTCTCTGCTTCCTGGGCGTGGAGGATCGTCATCCTCGGCCTCGAGCCACTGTGATTGGCTAGGTGAGGACCTATGTTCATTAAAAGGCCGTGAAAAACCTGCAAAGGCAGCAAACAAATTAAATAAATCCTGCATTTATGGTTTGATTGCTTCAGATGGCTCGGGTAAAGGCAGAGGAGCAATGCGGAGGCAGTAGATGCAGCAGAAAAGGGTCTCACGGCGAAAAACCATGAAAACCAAGGTTCAAAACTGTATTTGGCGCAAAGAGGTGCAATGGCGGTTTTCAGGAATACCGAAGGTGGTATTCGCGCGGGGTTGAGGTGGTAAGCAGTTTGGGGCTAAATGGATGCGATACGGCTTGATGGCTGACGCGTGTCTTTTACAAAACCGCCCATTTCGCGTGGAAACAGCACGATCATGTCATTTGGTGAAATGAACGCGAAACTGAATGGGAGCCGTCTGATTTGGGCAATCCAGATCAACAGCTACAAATGAACGCGACGGACAAACCTGTGCGGTCAGGTGGGACCGACGATGACATCAGCAACCTTGTCGTGTAGCGAAAAGCTATTGGGCGAAGTTGAAAAGAGGGGATCAATGGGAGCCGTTGGATCACGAGGATCAACGGTGGAGATCACGAGGAAACATGATGAAAGGTCCCAGTGTGGTCGGGTGGGACCAACGGGATTATATGGAAAATTGAAAGAAATTACGCAAAGTGGGGGCACTTGAGGTACGAACAGGTTTGCGGGTCGGGTGCCCCCATAGTAAATCTGGACCGTCAGATGAAGATCTCCCATAGCCCGAGGAGTCAACTGTGGGGGCACTCATATGGTTGACCTTTGTGCTGAAAGTGCCCGCAGGTGGAAGAAGAGGTGAATCAACGCGAGCCGTTGGATCTGTGAGATGGATGACGGAGAATGCATCGTGGGATCGACAATCAGCAGAGAAGAGGGTCCGGGAAGGAAGAATTTAGAGGTTGCGATATGTTGATGGCCGATGGAAAAGCAAGTGCCGATGAGCGATGAAGCGATGGAGCGATGGGTGGGGGGCCGCGCAATGGAGCGAGGAAGCGCTGAACATTGGATCTGGGGGAGCCAGATCAACGGCTCAGATTAAATCGGCGGGGAATGGACATCGACGGTGAAACATAAAGTGGAAATGAATGGATTTGGGAGTCAGCGAAGTCCGATGGCCGAAGAGGGCTTAAGGACTTTTAGCCGTCGGTCATAAAACGAGGTTATATGAGAAATGAGGGCCGAGGGCTTAAACAGGAAGGCGCTTAGAGGCCCGATATGTTAGAAAGAGCGCTTTTAAAGCCAAAAGGTGGATTTTAAGCCCTTTCAAATGTTCCGATAGGTGAAAAGGAGGCTTTGACAGTCCATGCGGTCATTATGATTTTTGCTTTGCAATATAGGGCCCCTTATCATTAGTGTAAGATTTTGTAGATGTTCTATGCTTGATGCAACTTTACTTTTATCAACAGCAATCACATGAATTTACTAGTAAAATGCAGATAGAACATATCAATGATCCTTTAGATGACAAGTCAAAAACAGATAAAGGTGATGGTGCGTTATGGCGGTCAAAAGGATGCTTCAACCAACAAAGACTTCACGGTCAACCAACCTAGCATGTGTCACAACAGTCCTCAAAACAGTCACACGGTCAACTTAGAAGTCAACCTCAGAAAAGTCAACACTGCCCAGAAAAGTCAACGCAGGGCAGCAACACTAAAAGTCAACGTAGCTCAACTTTTGGTCAACCTTTGACCTCGATTTCTATGCCAAAGAGTATGGCCTCCTTAGATCGAAGTCTCCTCCAAAATTCAGCCCAATCGAACCATGCGTTGACCAAAGTCAACGCTGGTCAAACTTCCCTAGAAACCCTAACCGCAGATTTCTGGCTACAGTGAATTTCGTCCTTCTTGCTACGGTAAACTTCGTCCTTCTTGCTGCGGTAAACTTCGACCTTCTTTCCCACATGTGAGATGAAGTTGCTTCTCAGATGCTTATATAAGAGGAGGAGATGTGTGTTGAGATGATTGGAAAAATGCTCCAATGTTGACCCTATAAATACCAATCATGAGAGGTGTGTGACACATCTGCTGGGGGTAAAAACCTTAAGGCCGACATGCGCTTAAATTTGTTATAAATAATAAATTCAAAATAAATGTTCTGCTCATCAGAGTAAAATCAATTTTAAATCGATTTTACACCTCTCTGAAAGAGGAATCCAATACAAATATTGGAATCTTCATCGGAGCATCACAAGATGGAGTTTGGACCTAGTTGTCCAAATTTAACACTCCCTCTCAACTAGGGAGAACTCCATCCACCAGTGCAATCAAGCATTGTGCGTCATCTCGCCGTAACTTGCTTTGTTGGCCTCTTTATTTCAGAACAGAAGTGGGTCAGTCACAAAGACATCATTCTCGGCTGACAGATTCAACCTAGAGGTCAAAACCTCTATCGGACTCACAAAGAGTCTCCAACCTCCAACCAACCCGAAGTTGGTTCATCTGACCCAAAGTCAGGTGGAGGTCCGAGACCTCACTAGACTTGATCCCAGATCAAGTGGTTGGACCGTGCCATGCTAGATAGAGAGTACGACAATCTCTGATGCGTCCATCAGTCTTTGCTACTAGCTCTAGCTTTTCCCACCTCATTGGCCAAATGAGAGGTACTTCCCATGAGCCCTAAACTCAATGGGTAGGATGCATACGGGGCACAGATAATGAGAGGTGAAACAACTCAATAATCACAACGGTGGGGTCCAAGCACACCAACAAGGTTTGGCAAGCCTAGCCTTGTCGTTGCTCATAGCTCCGAGAAGCTGTCCCCAAAGCCCCCCAGAGCTCCTCGAGCTCATCATCCAACAAGAACCACATCATAGGGTCGTTCCACGATACCAAGTCTCTCACAGAAGGTTAGGAACTTGACCTTCCCCAGGGGCTTAGTGAGAATATCTGCGACCTGCTCATCAGTTCCTATATGATCGAGCCTTACGGTGCCTCGTTGTACCATATCCCAGATGAAATGGTACCTGATATCAATATGCTTGGATCGGTCGTGGAACACAGGATTCTCAGTCAAGCGAATCCCACTCTGATTATCACAGAGTATCACCGTGGTATCTAGCACATGCTCGAACAGCTCACTGAAGAGCTTTCGCAACCAGACTGCTTCACAACAGGCCATACTTGTTGCAATGTATTCGGCCTCTGCGGTGCTCAAAGCCACCAACTTCTACTTCCTGCTCAGCCATGAGATCGAAGCAGAACCAAGGTTGAAGCAGTATCTCGATGTGCTCTTACGATCCACCACACTGCCAGCCCAATCGGCATCAGTATAACCAAGGAGTGTCACGCTCCCGACAGTGTATCTCAGCCCATGGTTTATTGTGCCCCGAAGATATCTCAGAATATTCTTGGCACCAACCCAGTGAAAGTGATGAGGCTCAACCATCTGTTGACTCAAGGTGTTCATTGCAAAACATATATCCAGACGAGTGTTCACTAAGAACATTAGGGCCCCTACGAGTTGACGATACTCAGTAGGATTTGCCAATATGGGCCCAGCAACGCTGCCACTCAACTTCTTAAAGTTGAGTTCCATCGGTGTCGACATGGACTTACAGTCCACCATTCCAGATCTTTCCAGAAGCTTCACAATATATTTTCCCTGAGAAAGGAAAATCTCGCCAGGTCTTTGCCAGACCTCCAGGCCTAGGAAATAGTGCATCCGTCCTAGGTCCTTCATCTCGAACTCAGCAACGAGATCCCTCTTGCATTGATGAATGAGAGGGTTAGCACTTATCAGGAAGAAGTCGTCCACATACAACACCAGAATGAGAGGCTTCCCCTGGAAAACCTTGAAGTAAAAGTTCGGATCAGCATTACTTCGACTGAAGCCCAACTTCATCAAGTAGCTATCTATCCTCTAGTACCAAGCTCTGGGTGCTTGCTTCAACCCATAGAGGGCTTTCTTCGACCTGTAGACATGGGTGTCCCGATCCTGGACTTCAAACCCTAGAGGTTGTTCTACATACACCTCTTCCTTTATTGCACCATGCAGAAAAGCGGTCTTGACATCCATCTGATGAAGACTCCATCCTTGCGTAGCAGCAAGGGCTATGATTGATCGAATGGTGGTATATCGTGCCACAGGTGCAAATATGTCATCATAGTCTATTCCTTCCTTTTGAGAGAATCCACGGGCAACAAATCTTGCCTTGAACTTTTCAGCACTTCCATCAGATCCATGCTTGATCTTGTAGAGCCATTTCGCAGTGACAACTGATTTGTCCTTCGGTCTTGGAACCACATCCCAGACATCATTCTTCATTATGGACTCATATTCTTCGTGCATAACATCCTTCCAGACTTGATGCTTTACGACTTCCTCAAAAGATCCAGGTTCAGATTGTACAATAGTACTCATGGCAGCCAGATACCCTTGGTATCTACACGACTTCTTCCTGCGGTTCTTCTTGATTTTCAGGCCTTGCTTCATGATTTTCCTCAGATCTCGGAAGATCTACTACTTTCTTCAGGGAAGCATCTTCGTCAAAAGTGACATCATGGCATATCTCTACTTCCCTTTGTCTAGGTACATAGACTCTATAGGCCTTAGAAGTTTCACTGTAGCCCACAAATATTCCTTTCTTCCCAGAAGCATCCAACTTACTTCTCTTTTCTTTGGCACATGAAAATAAACAGGACATCCAAAAACTCTAAAATGTGAGACGTCAGGGTTCTTACCAGTGAAAACCTCTTCGGGAGTTTTGGAGTCCAGAGCGGAATGACGGCATCGGTTTTGAATGTATACAGTAGTATTCGCAGCTTCTCCCCACAGAAACTTTGGTAGACCCTGGTCACATAGCATGGCACGGGCAGATTCCACAATGATCCTGTTCTTTCGTTCAACAACGCCATTCTGCTTAGGAGTATAGGTAGTAGTGGTCTCCCTCTTAATGCCAGCTTCTCTGCAAAAGTCCTTGAACTCATTTGACTCATATTCAATGCCATTGTTGGTACTTAAAATCTTGATCTTCTTCCCTGTCATATTTTCCACCAAGGCTTTGAAGGTATGGAACCACATGAAAGCCTCATCCTTCTTCAAGAAGTATATCCAAGTTTTGCAGGAGAAGTCATCAATGAATGTCATATAGTAAGAACATCCTCCCAGGGATGTCACGGGTAGCATACCAGATAGATCAGAATGGACCAGTTGCAAAATATCAGATGTCTTTGTGACACTTGAGGGGAAAGGTCTCCTTGTATGCTTTCCTTCGGCACAACCCTTACATACACCTTCATGATTATTTCCAAATTCGGGCATCCCTGTCACCACCTTCCTTGCTTCGGGAAGGGCCTTGTAATGAAGGTGTCCAAACCTCCGGTGCCATAGTTCAGTTTGTCGGATAGTATCACATGTCATAGCTCCCAGTGGACTTCCTCCAACCTGGTAGAGTGTTCCAACTCTAAAATCAATCACGATAGCTTCCTTGAGATTCTTCTTCCATATAGATTCTTCTTCCACATGCACACCTTTCCATCAGTGAATGCTACATTGAAACCTTTGTCTTCCATGGCTGATATAGACACAAGGTTCTTCTTCAATTTTGGTACATAGAGTACATCCTGCAAATGTAGGACTTGTCCTTGAGACAAGTGGAGGGTCACAGTCCCTGTCCCTTTCACGGGATATGTGGCATTATCTCCAAGGATAATTTCCAGATTAGTATCCTTCTCAACCATGTTAGAAAGTGCTTCCTTGAACCCAGTGATGTGTCTTGAGGCACCACTATCTATCAGCCAGACATCCATAGTGTCGGGCGGGGATGCAGCAGAGAGGGCAGATACAAGAATGTATTCATTTCTTTCATCAACAACATTTGACTCCTCATACCTGGAGTTTCTAGACCTTTTGAAAGGTTGATTGTTTCCGCTAGAAGGAGCCTTCCTCTTTCCTTTGGACCTGTTGTTTCTTTGATTTCCATTCCTCCGGTTGTTGTTGTTGTCATCACTATGGGGAGAATCCTTCTTGAAAGGACATTCTCTAGCATCATGACTAGGCCTATGACAAGTGAAACACTTGCCCTTCTTTCCTTGGTTTTGGCAGTAGCAGTAGCAGTGGATGGAGGTTCTTGTATCTTACCCAGTACATACTCCATGAGATCATGGTCTTCTAATTTGAGATCTAATATCATCTTCCAAGCATGGAAGTCATCCCTTCCAGTCAGCTTGTCATCCTCCTTGAAGCCATAACTTGTGGAACCCATTTTTCTCTTTTGGTGATTGCTATAAGTTAGGGCTTGTCTTCACCTCAGCTCCGATACCATGTAAGATTTTGTAGATGTTCTATGCTTGATGCAACTTTACTTTTATCAACAACAATCACATGAATTTACAAGTAAAATGCAGATAGAACATACCAGTGATCCTTTAGAAGACAAGTCAGATAAGGGTGATGGTGCGTTACGGCAGTCAACAGGATGCTTCAACCAACAAAGACTTCACGGTCAGCCAACCCAGCATGTGTCACAACAGTCCTCAAAATAGTCACACGGTCAACTTAGAAGTCAACCCCAGAAAAGTCAACGCTGCCCAAAAAAGTCAACACAGGGCAGCAACACTAAAAGTCAACATAGTTCAACTTCTGGTCAACCTTTGACCTCGATTTCTGTGCCAAAGAGTACGGCCTTCTTAGATCGAAGTCTCCTCCAAAATTCAGCCCAATCGGACCATGCGTTGACCAAAGTCAACGCTGGTCAAACTTCCCCAGAAACCCTAACCGTAGATTTCTGGCTGCAGTAAATTTCGTCCTTCTTGCTGCTGTAAACTTCGTCCTTCTTGCTCCTTAGATGCTCATATAAGAGGAGGAGATGTGTGTTGAGATGAGTGGAAAATGCTCCAACGTTGACCCTATAAATACCAATCATGAGAGGTGTGTGACACATCTGCTGGGGGTAAAAACCTTAAGGCCGACCTGCACTTAAATTTATTATAAATAATAAATTCAAAATAAATGTTCTACTCATCAGATTAAAATCAATTTTAGATCGATTTTACACCTCTCTGAAAGAGGAATCCAATACAAATATTGGAATCTTCATCTGAGCATCAAAAGAGGGATTTTGGACCTAGTTGTCCAAATTTAACAATTAGGCATCCCAGCTCGGCGGGGGATGTCATAACAACATGATGCATCTATCACTCGATTCATGACTGATGCTAGTCTTTGCACTGTCACTGAAGCCTCTGCATTGAGCCAATTGCATTGCTGCCAACTTTGCACTACACTAATCAGTCTCTGATTGCTACTAGTTATCGCATCTGTCACTCTGGCACCTGACTGCACCAACTGCCATTGGTCCATCCTGCTACTGTGTGCTATGGGCTCTTGTAGCAAGGTATTGATTCACGAGGTGGACCTGCTCAAGAATCTTGCCCATTCTGTAGCTCTCTGGTGCTACAAAACCAAATCACCCCACCTCACTCCTAGAGGTATATCAATGATCATGGCAAACTCTTCCTCCAGCCTAGAGGACAACCTGTCTATCTCCGTAGATGCAACCTATTGATCCTGCTTCTCCTATTTTTCCTTCTTCCTAAGAGGACATTGAGTGTTGTAGTGACCAAGTTCACCACATCTGAAGAATTTTACCTTGGAAAGGTCCTTCTTCCTCCTGCGTTGCTCCAGCTACCCCTTTGATGCGAGGGCCACATTCTCCTCCTCCTTCACTTGCTTCGTCCCACTACTGTTGTTGCTACCACTGATGGTGCTCTTCACCAAATCTCGCCTCATCTTTTGCTGCTGCAGATCAACCCACATCTGGTCCTATTCTGGTAACTTGTCTCTACCCAGGATACTCTGGACAAAGACTTGCTAGTCTTCGGAAATGTTGTTAAGAGCTAACCGCACCAATTCCGTATGTTGGGGTGCTGACCCTACAATTGACAGCTGATCTCGGACATCCTGAAGCTTAGTGAGGAAGGGGTCTATGTGCTCTCCCTTCTGCATACGAGTACATCTCAGCTTCTCCTCAAGATACATTTTCCGCTGCTTAGAATATCCCTGGTATACCGTAGTGAGAGCATCCCACTACTGCTTGGAAGTGTCTATGCCAGCTATGTGTGACACCACAAGGTCTCAAACCCCATCGAGAATCAGTCTCTTCGCTTTTGCCATCTCCTTCTTGTAGGCCTTAAGATGATCTGGATCCATGGGTACAACTACCACGTTATCAATGTAGGCTTTGAAATCATATTCATCTAGAAGACAAGAAATCCTTTCCTTCTAGATCACGTAGTTGGAGGCTCCATCCAACCGATCTTGATCTCTCAGCCCTGCTGATGCCATCTCTGCAAAAATGTCAAACTCTTCCTATTCTCCTCTGCACAGCTGCTGCTAGGCTCTGCGCACTCCTTGCTGGAGTGGGAAAATCTGCTCACAACTACTGTTGCTCTGGAGTGAGAAATCAAACTTTTGGGCTAGAAGTTCCCTGAGGAAAGAATTACCTCACTGTGTATTCTTCCATCCTCCTGACGCTATTCTACTCTCCCTGCTGGAGTGGGAAAATCTGCTCACAACTACTGTTGCTCTGGAGTGAGAAATCAAACTTTTGGGCTAGAAGTTCCCTGAGGAAAGAATTACCTCACTATGTATTCTTCCTTCCTCCTGACGCTATTCTACTCTAGCAAACTAATGCAGAATAACTGCGTCCCAGCTGAAGATCTGCTCTATAAGGAAAATATTGTTGCTCCCTCTACCTTTGATAAACTTTGATCTGGAAAAATCTAATTTCTCTGTCGACTCTCTCAGAGAAATAGACTTTCCTCAAAAAATGACCCTCCTGGCCAAATGGAATGTGTAGCCTCTGGGGTTTTGAGCAGCTACTTACGTAGTGCTTCAAATCTCCCTGTTCTTGTATGCAATTGAGCTCTCTAGCTTCTATCTGCGCTCTGATACCTTGTGAAAATTCTGCTACCCGGAATCCTACTACAACAACTGATATAGTTTCTTCTATTTGTTAAATAAATTGAACAAGTTATTTACTTTTTCTACGGTAAATATCGAAATTAATACACTATATCCTTCACAAATAAAATAATGTGGAAGAAAAATGACATTGGAAAGATAGATGCACACACACACACAAATACACAGTTATTTTTGGATTAAGTCCCCAGAAAAACCCAACTCGGGAAACCAGTGTAGCAGTTGAGGGTTTGATTATTATGCAGTAGTAAATCTGAGTACAAGACTATGGATGCTTAAATCTAGCAACCCATACAAAGATATGACTAACAATAAGTCTAGTGAGAAAAATCTCACTCCCATTGGTGATCTGACACTGACCTTGGCTCAAGTTGAGCTGCTCTTTGTTGCCTTTGCGTAGTCACTACATCAGCCTATGTAGTACTATGTCCCCACAACTCGGAACTGCTCCTCTCGTTATCTGATCAACTTTTTTCTGGAAGATGGATCCTCCTGACCTCTAGAATGTCTCTCCGGATTCTGGCACTGTATCAACTCTTCTCACCAGCAAAATATAGAATCTCCTCTAAAGCACTACGTTGCCTCTGTGTGGCTCTACACTACCTCTTTGTGGCACTCATTGCCTCTCTGCAATGCACTCACTAGATCCATAAAATATTCCTCTAGCCTTACTATCCCTGCCCCTCTCTCACTACTTCGAGCTCACTAGCTCTCTCTCCGGCAACTCAGCGTTGCTACTCTGGAAATTGATCTGCCAGTGAAATCGAACTACTCAAGTTTATTTTCCAAGCTCCATCAAGTTTCTTCTTATAATCTTCCGTTGAGGCTTCAATGATCATGATTAAAACTTAATCGATGGCTAAGATTAACTAGAACTCAATCCATGTCTTTTTCTAGAAGATTCACACCGACTTAATTAATACCTTTTAATTAATCATATTTCCTATGTTTAGACTTAGGAAATATTAAAAATTGATTAATTATTTTAATTAAGTCGTCTATAGGTGGAATTTCCAGAAACGATTTTTGAGTATTGGAGAACTCATGTATTGTAGTCTCTCCACAAAATTTCAAGGCTAGAACACATCCGATGCTACAAAAACTAACAGCTTCTTGAGAATCAGCCAAAAGTAAAGAGGAAGTTGTATTGAGGTGACTGATATAACTCTTATCCATTACCCCAAGGTGGTATCCATTGGATTGGGATATTCCACTTAGATGCTAGTTACGGTGGTAACAGTTTCCATTTTCTGCTAAAGTGTACTATGGTGGATGACAAACCATATAAGGACAAATTTCAAATCACCTAAGGCATAATAGCAAAAATTCCCACTCCCTAAACTAGACAATATATGGCCCTGCTTATGATAATAAATTTTTGACAAGATGAAATACTTTATCTAGAATTCATACCATAATAGGGTCATAATTTACATCTACAATTTACTGTGGAAGATTCATGATATATAATAATAATCATTAGTCAATGCACAGATTTATAATATTCACTAACGTCCAATGAATCTCAACCTACTCATAGGTCATATACAGTCATCAGATCATATGGCAGCCTATAATCATTTTATATCATCTCATAGTGTCAAAACGTAAGCTATATAAAGTTATATACATCAAACAATACCAAGTCGTCCACCCATCTCAAATGCCCTCAAAACAATGATAATAAGTAATAAAAAGGCTCAGTAAAATGGGGCATTACAAGAGAGTTCCCTTTCTACTTCAAATACATATGATGCAAATCCTTTGGCCACAGGCTCATAATAATAGAAACTCTTCTTTTCATACCAAAAAGGAAAATGCAAAACTAAGGTAGATGTCTAAGATATCAGCCATTGCCAATGTCACTAGGTTTTCCCTTGATCTTCCTAAGCCTCTAATCTACTAGAAAGATATTAGCCATTGAACAAGATTTATAAATCTCCATGCGATGTTTTCAAGGCAGATTGGTTGTTGTTGAAATGTGACTAGTGTCTGTATCTTGAAAAGTTATTAGACAAGATATATAGTAAAGTTGTCATGACTCATTGAGCATCAAGAACAAGAAATAATTGTTTACTTTTTTAAACAGATGTATTGGCTAGCCACTGACATGATTGGTGCCATGTACCATCGAAGTCCCATTGTGCAATAATTATAAAAATAAATTGATGGTATCATTGTCTCTCTTTAGGAAGCAATGCTTGTGTAACTTTGAAAAGGAGCCCCTTGTACAATATAGATTTTTCTCCATATAGTCATGATGTTTGTTCCATATTTATTGCACGATGTATGGAGTTATTCTTTTGTTAATGAGAAATAAACAGAGACTGTTGTGTTTCTGATTTTCCAGATTTATGGAGCCATTGTTGTCACACATACCAATGATGGTTCTAGGAGGAAATCATGACATAGAACCTCAAGCGGGAGACCTCACATTTGCATCATATAGCACCCGGTTTGTAGTTCCCTCTGAAGAGTCTGGATCCAACAATAGTCTGTATTATTCCTTCAATGCTGGAGGGGTACACTTTCTCATGCTTGCAGCTTATATAGATTTCAATAGATCCAGTAAGTTATGCTTGTTTAATATCATTTTTGTTGTCCTTTATAACTAAATAAATAAAGCAACTAGTAAATTTTATACACATTACTTCTTTTGTTCTGTTGAACTTGGAATCTGCTATTCAGATTGTCAGTCTGCAGCTGGAAAGCCTAGACTTGATTGGAATAATTGAACTTGTTTACTACTATATATTATTTATGAGTGCAAATGCAACCCATCGTATTCTGAACTGTAAAATTGGCATTTCAACAGTCAGATTTCTTGCTAACATGTCATTCATTTAATTGTCAATTAATGCAAGTTTCTTTGATGGATTAGGTGAACAATATGCTTGGCTCAAGCAAGATCTTGAAAATGTAAACCGTGAACTGACTCCTTGGTTGATTGCATCATGGCATTCCCCTTGGTATAATAGTTACACTAACCATTATCAAGAATTTGAGTGTATGAGACAACAGATGGAAGACATCCTATACGAATATGGTGTGGACTTGGTGTTCAATGGTCATGTAAGTTATCTAGCATTTGTCATATTAAAAAAGGTGAACACGCTAATAATCATGTTACTGTGGTGGCTTGCTGCAGTCAAAGCTCTGAATTTTCACATATTGTAGATACAAACATAAATGCTTGGTTAAGAGTAGTTTTATAGCATCCATCTTTCTACCTCAAAATTTAATCAAATCTTGCTACTATTATATTTGTGACAGGTACATGCATATGAGAGGATGAACAGAGTTTATAACTATGTCCTAAACCCATGTGGTCCAGTGTATATCACAGTGGGAGATGGTGGAAACATTGAGAAACTTGCAACAAGGCATGCAGATAAACCTGGAAATTGTCCAAAAAAAATACATAACCACGACTTTGGAGGGGTATGCCCTTTTAATTACACCTCTGGTCCAGCAAAGGGGAAGCTTTGCTGGGACAGACAGCCTGATTGGAGTGCACTTAGAGAATCCAGCTTTGGGCATGGCATATTAGAGGTATGATTGACATTGAAAATCAAAATGAAATGGTCCAAAACGAACTTCTTGGATTCTACACCATACAAGCAAAGATATCTTATACTAATTGCAAGAAAAAAGGACTACAAATCAAGTTCCCTTCCTTGGTTATATGTTAAATACATGCATATTCCGACACCTCTATGGTAGAAACTAACTTCCCCCCAGCCAAAACCAACAATTAACTCCCCTCCCACAATCAATCTCACTTGAGCCAATCTTATTTTACACCTATCAGCCAATCATTTGCCTCAACACTGCTGCATTTTAGCCAACTTTCCCTTAGCCACCACCCACCTCTCATTGCATGCTCTATGTATCCTTATTGAGTGACTAGCATAGATACATGTTAACCCTGGATCTATTAAGTGTCGGTAAGGATCAAAATGTATGAGGTGCAAACCTCAATGTTTTGTTATCCTTCTTGACATGTAATAGATCCAAGGTAAAGATGGATCTATTTTAATCTAAGTCACCTGATACGGCGACACAGGGTACGGGGATACAGGGATTCGATGAATCGGATTCGGGTATGGTGACCCCCGGAACAGGAGACTTCTAGGATACGATACGTTATATATTATTTTATTAAATATATATATATATATATATATATATATATATATATATATATATATATTAAAAATTAGATATTTTTTGCACAAATTCATACAAAATTCATTGATTCAAACATAGATACTCATGAGTCATACATGATCATTGATCATTGATACATTGATACACCATACATGATACAATTGTCAAATTTACTCAGAAAGACAAGATTGAAGATAGTAAGATAGTAGATACCGTAATTTTCTCATTAAGTCATCAGAATCAAAATGTGTTACATAAGTATATTGCCAATGGCAAATACAAATAGAAAATACAAAAAAAACTATAGTCTAGAAGACTACAAGCCTGAAGCCTCAATGAGTCAGAGTCATCAATCCTCATCATCATAATCAGCATCACTGTCCTCATCCTGATCATCATGCTCACCACTGCTCTCCTCTGGCTCTGATGCATCCTCCTCCTCTATCATTTCTGCATCTACTGGTGTGGAGGATGACGCCTCTACTCCATCATCAAGTGTGACAGGCTCTAGCACTGGCGCATTGAGATCCAAGTTGGCCAATGCCAACTCAACACTGTTGTCTAGACCCATATCATCAGGAAAGACATCCCACATCTTTGTCTTTCCCTTCAACCAATCCTCCCTCTGCCTGTAGATGAGACGAAGGTTGGTGTGCACATACACCATTGTCTCTGCCCTGGACTGCTCAAGCCTGCTCTTCTTCACACTATACAAATTCCCATAAGTGCTCCAATTCCTCTCGCAACAAGAGGATGAAGTCACCCGAGAGAGGAGCCTCATGGCTAACTGCTGTAGAGGAGGGCTTGCTGCCCCATCAGTTGCCCACCAAGAATGGGACCTCTTAGCCCCCCTGTCTCGAATCAAATCATAGCCTCCAAATCGCCCCCTGGCAGTGGAAAAATCTGCAAAGGCATCCTCCACCTCATCAAGGGATGCCCTATCCTGAAAAATCCTCCTCAATGCATCTTTCCTCCCTTGTGAGATTTCAGCATCCATGTGAGGAGGGAATCTGCGGGAAGATCCACCATTCAGCCACTCATGGTTGTAGTATTTTGGGTTCAAGGAGTGAGCCAAACAATGTAAAGGTGTGCAATTCTTGTCCCATCTGCTGACAAGAATATCATGTATGACGGTGAAGAAGGCCTCAGGTGATGTCTCATACTCTGGGCACTGACTCTGTAAAACAATGGTCCTCACAGACTCAATCATGGAATCCCATCCCTCATAAACCTCTCCTAGGATGGGTTGGTCTATATCTGCAAATCAGAGCAAGGAAATGATAGGCTCCATGATCTGAATAACTAGATCTACCTTCTCCCACCATATATCATCCAACACTGTGTCCTTCACCTTCTTTGAGGCTGCTTGATCCGTCTTTCTCCAAAAAGACCAAAACTTTGAAATAACCATGGACCCAAGAGCGGTCTTGACCTCCCTCAACCTCTTCAACATGATGAATGAAGAGGCAAACCGTATATCTGCAATCTTCAACAATGATAGATTGTTGTACTCCTTGTAGATAGTGAGGGCATTTGTATGGTTTTGTACAAAGTTGCGGATATGTCGTGCATCCTCAATAATGGCTCCAATCCAAAGCACATCAGAAGCAATAGATTTCAGTGCCAAGTTCAATGAATGGACAATGCAAGGTGTTCAAAATACGTGTGGATATTTTGCTTCCACAATCATGCCAGCGACCTTGCAAACAGGTGTATTATCTATAATGATTTGCACACAACAATCCACACCTACACTTTCAATAACTTTGAGAAATAACTCACCCATATATTGTGCATCCTTGTACTGTCCAAGTGCATCCACTGATTTCAAGAAAACTGGACCATTCAAGGATGACACCATGAAGTTAATGAGTGGGTGGCATGCTGGATCTGTCCATCCATCAGAAACAATGCTAACCCCAGATGTTGGCCATGTTGATTTAATAGGTTCAAGCATTTTGTCCACCTCTTTCTTTGCCTTTGTCAACAATGTGGTTCTGAGCTTCTCTGACCTAGGAGGCACATACCCTGATGAGCCCCATGACTAAGAGCTTGACACATCTCAATAAATAGAGGTGACCCTGCAACATTAAAGGATATGAAGTTCTGATAGAAAAAAAATGCAATGGTGAGATCAAGCTCTTCCCTCTTCTCTTTTTGGAAAATCTTGTCCATTGGATCAACTGCAGTTTCCTTTCTCTTTGCTAATTCTCCCCTACTAAAAGTCTCAAAAGGGAACTTGTTGCTGCTTTTCCTTAAGAATGGAAGGGGGTCATCATTCTTGTTTTTTTTTAAATTTTGATGCCACATTTGCCTCACCCTGCTCTTTCTCCAATTCCTTCCTCTTTGGTGATTCAATTGTTGTACAACATTTAATGCCACAACGTGGAATACCCAACAAATGAGCTTTCACACGGAAATATGTGCAAGTGAAATGGCCATTGCAAAAATTGCATTTCCATGAACAATTTTCTCCTCCTCCCTTTTTTCCTGCCCCTCCCTCTCTTGTCACATATTTCCACAATGGGTATTTGGGGTCAACAATTTGTTTTCCCTGCACATTTGAAGTTGCTGTTGCAGCCCCACTTCCAATGGATGGAATACTTGCAGACCCTGATGAAAGAGGGACAGGAGGGGCATCTCCAATGGAGACATTCTTCCCCTTTCTTTGCCCCTGTCTTGCTGCCTTTGATTGAGCCATGAATATTGTAAAAATAAACAAAAATAACCAAATATATAAAACATATGCATATGCAAACACTAACAACAAACAAAATGCAAAATATAGAGGGACAATGCACTTACCGGATGCTCGAATCTCTTCGAAATAACTCCCTTTCTCCTTGCTCACACTAGCTCTCCTTCTCACTTCACAAAATGAAATGGGTGAGAAAGAATGAGGAAAAACCTCACTTTATAGAAAAGAGCGTTTTTTTTAACATGCGGGCCCGGCCGTATCCGGTTTCACTGGGTACGGCGTATCCGAATGGGGTACGGTCGGGATACGCCGTACCCGGTGAATTGGGGCTGAATCCGGTATGAATTCGTACCCGATACGGGATTCGCGATTCGTTGCCCCTTTTGGACGAATCCGGTTACTTAGATTTTAATTTATTTATTGTTTATATATCTAAGTAACATAAAATCTATCTTGGTTGCTTTTCATTTCTTTAGTGTTACAGATATGCACTCACATACACACACACAGAAGTGTTGAATATTTCATCCCAACCAGCCTGTAAACTTTAGAGCACCTCACTTCTCTGCATGCAACAATTGTCTGCAATTTATTGATATTAATGGAAACAACAGTAACTTGGTTCTAACATAACTATATATATGTGGTTGTGTAGGTAAAGAATTCCACTCATGCACTTTGGATTTGGCATCGCAATCAGGATGCTTATGGAAATGTGGGTGATGAAATTTATATTGTAAGACAACCTGAAATTTGTGCTCATAGGACGGCCTTCCTGTGAAAAATAAGGGGAGAAATCTCCTTTGTTGAAAGCAAAAGTAAGCAGTGGCAAATACATAGAACACCCTAGTCTCAACTTTACGGATGAAAAGGATTTATCTCTGAGAACATCTAGCTATCATTGCCATAAGCAAAATATTTGCATAAATATAATTATGTGATTTGAAAAGATATTTTACTTTTCCATAGAGATGTGTTGATATTTCTTTCCTGTGTTTTTACAAATTAATCACTTGGTAGTAGGTACTAACAGTCGATAATCTCAAAAATCCTCGACATATTAATAACATCGGTTGTAGACTGTAGGACCTCAATACAGTAAGATAGATTAAAGTGTTGTCTGATAGACTTATGTCTTTGAGTGCATATGGGAAAAACCATTTAGGATGCACATACTCAATGCAGTGCATTTATACCTCTGTTCATTAAATCACACCATTACCAGCATCGCAAACCAAAATTAAGTTGTTGCAATCAGACAATTAGCCAACATTTGATCCTCATCCTATGAAGCAAATTGTCCTATGTTTGAGACATTCCATCTAGTAATTATTGCAGATAAATGTTGTGCATTTTCGCCACACAACCTAGTGTCTCATCTACTTCTTTTGCAGTTAGTGCTTGATGGACTGTTTGCCGACTGTGTTAGTGTTGAAAGTGGAGATCTGTATATAATAGTATTAGAAACCAAGTTATTATATCAATTGTTTACTAAACAATCTTTAACATCAACATGAACAGAACAACAAATATATACAGTGCCTTATCCAAAATGACATCAAGTTAGATATCTTATACTTTAGGATCTACCATTTTTTAAGAAAATGCTTCCTTCAACAATTAATAAAGCAATGTTTGTACTCATCATTATGATAAAAATAAATGTGGGTTGCAAAGGCAACCACCATACACACTAGGTTTGAGGGCAATAAAAGTCCCAACATCTAAAGACGAACTGTCCTAACTACAATATCTAGCGAATATGTATCATGTTGCTATCTTGCGCCAGTACAAAAATTAAAATGCCTTCACGGTGGATACAGTCTACATAATAAGAAGCACCAATATTGTAAAAGAAAACAAAATTATTCTTTTGTAGGTGCTATGTCCTGGCAAGAGTATCACCGCTGTCATTATTACATGGCCAAGCAATCCATCTATATGAGGTTTGGGATTTCGGACCTCAATTTTCCACCTGTCATTCTCCTATTGTTGTCAGGAAATGTTCGGGTCAACATGGGGAATTTATCATTTTGCAGCAGGTTATAGGGGCTTCAAGGTGGCATGGTATAAGGGGCATTCATATCACCCCCATTATTTAGCAAAAATTGCCCCCAAATTTGGTAGGAACTTTAAATGTAGTCAGCATTCCACCTCATTGTTGGAAACTTTGACCACGGAATTTTGCCCCAGGAGTTCTGGTCCATTTTATGATGACACAGGTCAAAGGATTTGTGAAAAGAAGGGAGCAGAAAAAGAGGAACTTTGACTCGCCAGAAATTTGGCAATTTGAATGCCCCATATACAATGCCCATCAAGGGCGTGGCTATGGTGACACTCTGATATTCTCTAACCACTTGACCAAGCTTGTGCCTGCTCTAGCCACTGTTTAGGTGGGACTGCTACAAGAGGACTGGAGGAGCAGCAGGCTCCTGGCACATGGTACAGGTCCCAGGGGGGGGCCACCCTAGTAATCATAGAGCTTGTGGACGCGGTTGATATCTAAACTCAACTTTCTAGACTTGAATCTGATCTGCAAGAACAGATTGACACACACAGCCACCTGATCAGCAAAAACATTTTGACATGCAGAGCCAACTGATCAGCCCAATAAAAAATCTATATGAAGGGTTTTTCATAGAAATTGTATTGTCCTTTTTCCATTTTAAAATTCAGGCTTCAATTCTATCAAGATTCCATGCAAATTTCTACAAACCAAGGCGATTTATCCCTCAGAGATGTGGCTTGCTAGGAAATGGGATTGGTGATAGATGGCCACAAAAGGCCTATACCCATCACAATGCAGACTTGGTAAATGTATAGAACTAGAACAAGAGTTTGAATAAATCTGGTCAGTTATGGGAAAGACACTTGGGAACAGGAACTTCTAAATGAATAAGATGACTAGTAGTAAAGCCAAAAAAGGTGTCCTTGGGTTTTATGGGATATTCTTAAACTACCAATAGAAATTCATTGACTTGGAAGGCTTTGGACATGTTCCAGTGTAAATTTTTCCTCCATTTAGTATTTACCATCAAACAAAAAACATTATTGTTCTCAATTGAACTTTTTGTTTTAAAAATGGACATCATAAGGCCTGTTGGAATTATAGAAAGTTGTAGTGGGTCTTGTTACCCACCATTTTGTGGGCGATATCCCTAGGAGAAAATTTTCTCCAAGATGGTCCTCAGCGATAAGCCAACAACCCCTTGCAGCCACCAATTAGCTCGTTGTGCTATTTCTCCGCCACCTGAGCTAGCCATGTGGTCCCTCACCAATCTGTCATGATCGTATGTTTGAACGTGGGTCTCCCAAACCTAAAGGTATGCCTTGTCATTTGGTAATTGAGTATTATAGTTTACTTATCATGAAAAATTTTGGGCATGGATTAATGGGGGGATTCGGCGGAAAGAATGAGCTAAGTCTGTACTTTTGTCCCCTAGACCTCTTTGAGATGTTACCCTTGGATCTTAGTCCCGCGGGATCTCTTTTATTGACCTTTGGGCTTTAGGGATGGTACTACATGGGAAACCCTAATTTTGGTTGCATGGTCCCACTCCTTCATCCACATATATCACCCCCTTTCCATTCATTACAACCCCATTCATCATTTCTCCCACATGGGTCCACATCCCTCCATTGGGTCCACAAAGGGTTAGCATCCCCTTCTCCTTGTCCACACCTGGGTTGGGCCTGAAACAATGCCCCAGAGGTTGATGCAGCTGAAAAGAAAAGTAAAATCATAATTGGCCACATTCAAGAGGAAAATGTACCACAAAATGCAAAATATGGCCGAGACAAACACATTTAACACCATGAAAAATCCTAGATCTGGATTCCTACTACAACAAATCTAAATTACTTCTCCTATTATTCGATAATTATTTCATTACATTGAAATACCAAAGTAATTACTAAAGTAGTCTACACAAAATAATAATGCAGAATAAATCTAAGTGCTGAAACAATCTAAACAAAACTCAATGAAAAAAAGCCACATTGACACAGTTATTTTTGGACTAAGTCCTCGGAAAAACCCAACTTGGGAAAACCGGTGCAACAGATCTGAGGGTTTGTATTACTAAGCAGCATAATATTGAATACAACTAGGGTACCAACATTTGGAAAACCCTTTAGAGAAATCTAGACAACAAGAATAACTGTGAGACCTCACTCAGCAAGTCTCCGGCTGATCAAAAACAATGCTGATGAAGCCCTTACTGCCTCTGCGTCACTGCTTACGCTGGATCTGCGTAAGTTTGCGTAGGCAAGCTAGAGGGACTGCATCACCCCTTCTTGTAGCTAATTTGGCTGATCTGAAGCTAGAACTTGGCCCTCTTGGCTCGGAACCCCAGCCTCTATCTTTCTCCGGACTGACTCCAAGAGACAATGCGTTGGCTCTGCGTGATTCACTGCAGTAACTACATCACCCTAGCCAGAAACTATGCTATCTCTCTCCTGCATTGATGCTACCTCTCTCTGAAATGTATTCTTGGCCCTCCTGACCAATTTCTACTTCTGCCCCTCTCCGAATCTGATCACTGAATCAAATCACTTAGCAAACCCAACCCTAGTGATTTGTTCTTGATCAAAAGTTGTGTCTCCTCACACAAATTCGAAAATGCTCAATGGCTCAAGTGTCAAGTGTATTTTCCATAGGCCCCTCACCCTCCTTCTTATAATCTTCCATTGACTTTTCAACGGCCAAGATTAAAACATAATCAAGAGCTAATATTGACTTGGAGGTGATTCATGACTTTATCTAGAAGATTCACACTTGATTTAATTAATACCCTTTAATTAATCAGTTTCCCTAAGTTTAGACTTAGGAAAACATTAAAAAACGATTAATTAATTTAATTAAATCATCTCTAAATAGAATTTTCCAAAACCACTTCTGGGTTTTATGGAATACATGTGTCTTAGCCTATATACAAAGTTACAAGGCTAGAGCACATCCAATGCTACCATAAATCAACACTCCCTCTTAGCGAGGAAAGTGCTCTAGCAAAACACCTCACTGTGCTGTTGATCTGACTTCTGGAACATCTTTGCTGTGTTGTTGATGCTGTGACCAACACTGCACAAAAAAAATGCTGCTACTGTACTGCTGCTGACTCTGCATGTTGCTGCCAACTGCCACTGTACTGCAACTCCCTCTAAATTCTGCAACCATGTTGTTGTACTGCGTGAGCACCACTCTACACTGCGATGCCTCTCTGTGCACTGTGCTGCTGCTCATATCTACTGCTGCTGCACCATTGCCAATTGCAACAGAAAAACATCCGAAATTGGACAAGAAAATATGCAACTGAAAATAGGACTGGCTGCTGCTAGTTTCTGGACTAGCTCTTTGAAAATACTACGTTGTTGCTGCTCTGCACTGCGCTGCTGCTGCCTCTTCTCTGCGCAGATTAGGCTTTAGTACTGCTAGCCACTGCATCATCTCATCATCTTGTGCTGCAACTGTCCATCCTGCTACTGTCTTTTGGCTGTCGTAGCTCGCATGTGATCCAAGAGTTCAGAAATACTCAAGGATCCCGCCTCCTTGTAGATTCTGGATCTACAAATCCAAATCAACCCACTTTTCTCTCTTTGGAATATGAGCTAACATAGCACAATATTTCTCTGCCTCAATCTTGGCAGCTCCTGCATGTGGATCTTCCTTCTCCGCTTTATCCTTTTTCTTAAGAGGACATTGTGTGGCATAATGCCCCATTTCTCCACACCAGAAGCACTTGATCTTGGATAGATCTTTCTTCTTCTGCTTTTGCTGCCCTTTTGATGCAAGGGAAGTGTGATTTTTTTCCTCCTTCTTGACCTTTTACCTACTACTTCCATCCTCCAAGTGGAATTTTAGGAGATCTCTCCTCAACTCCTCTTGCTATAATGCTGCCCACATTGCTTCCCATCCTGGAAGCCTTTCTCTACCCAATATACTTTGGATGAAGACTTGATAATCTTTTGAAACAGAGTTCAGCGTGAGCCTTACTAGCTCTGAGTCTTTAGGAGCAGATCCTACTGCAGACAGTTGATCTTGGTTCTCTTGAATCCGAGACAAGAAGGAGTCAAAACGCTCTCCCTTCTTCATCCTGATATTCCACATCTTCTCTTCAAGGTACATCTTCCGCTGCTCGGAAGATCCTTGGTACAACTTTTCTAGCCCTACCCACATTTCTCTAGTTGTAACGACCCATTCCCAATTTATACCCAAAACAATATTAGCGTGTGAACGATATAGGCATTTGATAGCTACACCTGCCTATACCGCCCACATCGCACTAGTACACCCACCTAATATCAAGATTACATAGATTGGGAACTTAATATTAAGATTACAGATCTATATATATTAAGATCATCTAAGTATAGATTTTATGAAAAGAAGTAATAAAAGAAATGAAATAATAAAGTTAATCCTTAAGTTAAAATGAGTATGCAATATAAAAAAAATTATTAATTAATATTAAAGGAACTTAAAATAAAGCCCCAAACTCTATAAATAAAATAATTATATCATCCCACCTTCATAATTGTATATTCGTACTCATCTTAATGTGGATCACCCACCATGAAAAGAAACATTTAATATGAACTTAGGGATGGATAAGGCCTCGAGAGGTTAGAGGCGGTGGGGAGGATTGTTTAATTTATATTCCTATCTCAATTTAATGAAAAGTACAGCATCATAAATACAGAAAATATCACAATTAATAAGGGGAAAAGACCTCGAAAGTAGGAGGCGGTGGATGGAACTTATTTAAGGGAGGTGATATGGAGGTTTTGGGGGAGAAAAAGAAAAGGAATTCTGCTGAAGTTAGACCGAATTGTGAGATTGCATTGCCTGGGAGTCTCTGTTCTTCTTGGATATCTGGGCACGGGGGCAGAGGAGACATCCTCTGGGTCTGGGATTGTTCCCGGATTGGCTGGGAGGACTTGGTTGTTTCGATAAACTGTTTATCTATCCACAGCATCTGCATCACGGGAGGAGAGCCATCATCAAAACCATCAACTGTGTACCAGGTATTTCTCTTATGTATTTGATTGTTTCTCAATTAAATTTCACTGCTGATTTCATTAAAATACATTACTGTTGTATATAATTTGTCTGCAATTAATTCTCTATGTATGGAACTTTACATTTCATGGAAATACATCACTGCTTTTTAAATAATTTGTCTGCAAATTAAAAGTCTGTGTATGGAGCATTACATATGGTATCAGAGGTGTAGTTCAAACCCTCTTACGACCTTATAGGCCCATTAAAACAAAACAAAAAATCCTGCTTCACATGAAACAGTGATGATCTCCACAATCTGGACTCGTCTACTAATGAAAGGTCTTCCCACAACAAAAATATAAGTTAGAAAGTTGTAATGGAAAATACAACTAAAATCTGTTTCCTTGAAGATTCAGATGTACAATAAGCCCCAGCAATGATACCTAGTGCCATTCGTCGTGCTAAATCTAAGTCTGTGTATGATGCAATAACTTAGCCAATCGAGAGGTACTGCCTCCCAAAAAATAATTAGATCCTCGGTATACCACTGCCCATAAATTGACAAATTCAGCCTCCAAGTATGCAAGAATAATTCAGTTCTGTAAGTGATGAGATTCAACCTCCATGCTCGCGCCTCATTCAGATAAATAGGCTAGAACAGTAGAAAGGGAATTCAAGCCCTCCCAAAGATGATTGTCTCACACAAACGATGAGTATAAGCTTCAAAAATCAGCCCTCACAGAAATAATTTGACATCCCAAATAATTTAGATTTGATAGCAATAGAACTCGACCCTCACAGAAGAGAAGCTCGACCGATAAATATGGTGGAATTCGGCCTTCAAGAGAAGAATCTCATTATTTAAATGCCGAACTCGGTCTTCACAAAGACAGATCTCGGCCCCCTTAACAATTTAAACCTGACTTCCATGTTGAAGAAGAAACGCCTCCAAATGATAATGTTGAACTCGAAATGATGCCAACAATTGGGCTCCCTAATGGAAGATGAATTTACCTTTCGTAATGATAGATTTGACCTCAAGAATAATACTTCCTGGAAAAAAGAAATATGAACTGCCTCCTAAAATAAATAGCATCTTCGAGTAAAACTCAACCCTTGGCGAAATAATCTCTCGGCAAATGGTAATAACTCGGTGCCCAAGAATTGTCCCAATAATCTCGCACTGAGGATCAAATGAAAATCATGGTGATTTCAAATACTAATCGTAGAAATTTAAACTCCCATTTTCTAAGTTTATTCTAAGTCACTGTTAGCCTTAGACTTTGCCTCAGAAAACATCGATCCGGCAAACAAACACCTGTGTTCACCAAAAGCTTCCAACCCTTATCGAACTGATAGCGTGGCAATCCAAAGTTAAATAAATGGACAGCGAATTGGATAGATGGCGGTGGAGCAGGTAAATGGCGTGGCACCAACTTGATGCGGTGGACTTCTTCGTTCGAATGGCGATTGTTGAAAGGGCGGGTTATGGAATGCCACGCACGGGATTTGAAATCCAGTCGGGGCTCCACCGGTCGGCGCGAATGGTTTAAAAAGGTTTAAATGTGAGGTAATTATATTGCAACAAACTTTGGGATATGCTATTGTAACCATACGATATATCACACGACCGCCGGATGGAAGGCAAAGGTTTATAAGGTTCAGATTAAATCATATGCCAACGTTGAAAAACCCAAGGTTCACGTATATGGTAAAAACTTGGTGGTAATGGGCGTGGGCTCGAGGTTTGAACACCATACCTCGGCCCTAATAGATGTGCGCCCCACCAATAGGCCGTCGGCAATGTTTTAAAGGCGTATCAGTAATGTTGCCTACACCGCCGGAACCATATATATATATATTGCTATATATATTATACACATAGTTAAAACGTGCTAAATATCATAACGAAGCGGAAGGTCGGGTGGGGGTATGGTCGAAAGTAATTAAATCTGATATATATATATACTTAGTTAAATTCTGGTTTTAAATTAAATTTCTGTGAAATTGCAGGGCTGTATTTCCCTCGTATATATGTTTTGCGGGCAATATTAAACCTTTGTTACCCGCTCCATATTTAATACGACAATATATAAATATATATATATATATATATATGCCTTGTCATTGTCATAAGATACCCGCGGACTTTACAATATTTAATTTGCCATCGACTTTAATAGTTGAGCCTCCACCGTAATGTATGATTTAGACCCACCACTCAATTCAAACCATTCGAATTATATTCCACTTATATGCAATCGGAACTATATGTTAATGAGTGGATTTGTAACGGTTAATAAAATTCGAACTTGGATTATAAATATTAAGTTTGAAATTATATTAATAATATATATCAATATAAATTAATATAATATATGACATTAAAAAATTCATATATATATAGCAGCAATCACCATTTCATTTTTTTTTTAATTATCGTAACGTGGTTACGGATGAAAGTTAGAATTTTGATTATATTTCATTTATTATATAAATTTAATTAAATTATAGGCCATATAATTTTAAATTAAATTAAACAAAAGTAGGGTAAATTAGAGTTTGAAGCGGATATTTTATAGGCATCTAAACTAAGGTGACAAAATCTTATAATATGATATTAAGTTAAGGATCGAATGATAGCATTAGATATAAAAAATAAAAAATATAAAAAATTCAAGTGTTTGTTAGTCATAGGTAGCTGAAATCAATAAATCCCTTCTATCACTGCATATAGGAATAAAAAATTCTAGACAAGTTTATAAACTAACACTTTGATCGATGAAAACCTTGCATTCCACTCTAGATTTAGTAAGCATACTTTACCCTGCATAGGACAAAGAGGTCGCGTTGCCACCCTCCTTGACCTCGGTACCAGTAAGACCTGCTTGCAAGTAAAATAGCAAAAGAACTATACCCGTATGCCAGCTCTAATCTTGCGAAAATTATATTTTGTCAGTCTGAAAATTTATCCTCTCCTCATGAATTTATTATTATGTATTTCAGGAAAATTACCATGTTGAACACGTACCAAAGGCGACAGTGCCAGCGAAATGCAGCGCCGCCACCGCCACCTTCACCATCGCCTTCACCACCATCAAGATCGCCATCAGCACCTGTTGCTCCGCCTGATCTCACTACAGTGATGAGCTCGCGAGTACACATAGAAACCTCGAGTTATCGTCGTAATATCCCCAAAGGGAAATAACCGGTAATAAACAGAAATATGCCAGACAGATATAGAAAATACAATACCGAACCAGATCACTGAATCATGACACATGTAATACCAGAAACTGAGCCATTTTATTAATCAGTCTCTGGAGGACGAGGTGGAGAGCATGCCGAAGCATGGTTGGAAGGGATGATCCGATGCTTTGCATTAAGAGAATATTCTTCAACTTCTAAAACAAAGATCGTTGTATTCCAACTCAGAGGGAATGCTCTCATTTGGTGGGGGAATATGGAAAAACAACTGCATCTGACATCGGATACCGTTCCTTGGGAATTGTTTATGGACCGCTTCTGTGCGAAATACTTACCGCCTTTCTTTCAAGAGCAGCAAGTCAGAGCCTTCCATACTCTAACCCAAGGGAGTAAAACCGTGGAAGAATACGAGACGAAGTTCATGGAACTTGTGAAGTATGTCCCTTATCTAGACACGGATGAACGCCAAGCCGAGCATTTCATATTTGGGTTAAATCCTCGGATCAGAGCCATGGTAAGAATTTGGAAGCCACCGACCGTGGCAGAGGCAGTGGAATGTGCTCGTTATGCAGAAGAACATCTGGGGATAAAAAGGGATTTCAGGCCAGCTGAATCAATACCGCAGGCATTTACAGGAAAGACTCCCCGAAATTTCTTCCGAGGAAATAACTCGAGACCACCTCCTTATGGTAACATATTTACCCCAAGAGGAGCGGGGGCAGGAGCTCCCAGGACCATAAATGCAATAGCTTTCGGGTCTTCAAACAACAGTGCGTGGAGGTCTCGAGGAATTGGTAATCGAGGAAGAAATGGGAGAGGAAGCAACACCAGGGGACAGAGTTCTTGGTCGGGGATTTCTCAGTTAAACGAAAGAGGACCAACCCGAGTGGACTGTTGGGGATGTGGAGGACCCCATCTTCGATGGGATTGTCCGGAGAACTCGTGGCAAGCAGGAAAAGAACCAGAGAACTCGCGGCGGACAGGAAAAGAACCGTCATCAGGTGCTCAAAGCAATCACAGAATCCATGTTGTCGTCAACAACAACCAAGCAGCACATCAATCAACGGTAGTGGAATCTTCAGGTACAATCAATGGAATAAAACTCAAAATCTTATTTGACACTGGAGCTACTAATAGTTTTATTTCATCTTATGCATTGAACAAATGTGGGTTGGCAGCCTGCAAACAAGACGATTTTAGACAAGTAGAAATGGCTTCAGGAGACCTTCAATCGGTAGAATTATGTGTGGAAGATTGCAAAGTTGATCTAGGAGTCTGTTTGACCAAACTAAAAGTTTATGTCATAGCCCTAGGTACTTATGACCTGGTGATAGGAATGGATTGGTTAGAATCTCATCGAGCATGGGTAGATTGTTCCGGGAAAACAATACTTTGCGTAAATGATATGGTTGAGACAATCCAAATTCAAGGTATTAAGAGAAAAGTATCCTTGCGTTTCATCTCTGCGATGCAAATGAAACGGTGTTTAAGGAAAGGTTGTCAGGTATATGCAGTTCAAATGGTGAGCAAATAAAAAGGGCCTTCCTTAGATCAATATCCGATTCTAGCATAATTTCCGGATGTTTTTCCAAAGGAACTACCTGGACTGCCTCCTAGGAGAGAGCTAGACCTCACCATTGAATTGAAACTTGGTACGAAACCTATATCTAAAACTCCTTACCGAATGACCTATTTTTAAACTTTAAGCAGTTGCAAAGATGTACTATGAGAACTCATATTTAAAGGTTATTCTACCTTGTTTCACCATATGTAAGTTTCGTAATCTTTGTCAAGAAGAAAGATGGTTCATTACGACTGTGTGTGGACTATCGAGATTTAAACCAGGCCACGGTAAAGAATAGGTATCCAATGCCTCGCATTGACGACCTTTTTGATCAAATGAAAGGAGCTACAATGATTTCAAAGATCGATCTACGATCAGGTTATCATCAACTCAGGATTAGCCAGAGTGATGTTTCTAAGACTGCATTCTGAACTCGTTTCGGGCATTATGAATTCATTGTGGTGCCATTTGAGTTGACCAATGCACCTGCAGTCTTTATGAACCTTATGAATAGCGTTCTCCGCAAATATCTCGACAAATTTGTACAAGTTTTCCTAGACGATATTCTCATTTATTCTAAGAATGAGAAGGAGCATGAAGAGCATTTTCGGATAGTGTTATTTTGTCTCAGAGAACACAAGTTATATGGAAAATTATCCAAATGCGTTTTCTTTCAAAGGAAATCCATTACTTAGGTCATATCATATCTCAAGTATGAACTCCCCCATAGATCTCAAAAGGTAAATACAATCAAAGAGCAAATGATATTTTGTTATAGCTACAACAACAAGGCGTGAAGCTCTTATGAAGCTTTGTTAAAAGTTTTTACCGAAGGTTTGTGGAGGATTTCTCTGCACCGTAAAACCAATCACAAACCTTCGAACAAGGGTGGCAGTAAGGCACTGGACCCAGGAATGACAAACATTTTTCGAGCTAATCATACGATTGAAAACTACTTTGAGGGGTAACTTAGACAGTGAGCAGCATTTTATCGTGTACCGACTATCCAAACAAGTGGTTAGGTGTGCTTTTACGTGGTGAAGGAGGCGATAGCATATGCTTCGAGAAAATTAAAAACTCATGAAGAACTTTATGCTACGCATGATTTGGAGTTAGCCGCGATGATCTTAGCTTTAAAGATGTGGAGACATTACTTAGTAGGGAGAAACTTTGTGCTTAAAAGTGACCACCAAAGCTTGCAGTATTTATTTACTCTTATATCTTAACGCGACAGTGCGATTTACGTGAGCGAACCCTGCTTGGTCGATGATTTTTGCGATTTCACAATGCGGGAAGGAGAATGGGGCACAGCGTTTGCAGAAGGCCTCGAATATTCTCCCTCGTACCTATCAAGGTGAACTTGAGAAATCAAGTGCTTGAACATCTTTTAAGAGATATTTGGTACTTAAAAGTAAGGTCGGGACTCGAAAGCAACCGTTCAAAGGAACCTAAGTTCGAAGGGTATGATTTGGAAGAGGACAGAATTATACGATTTCACAGAAGGATGTATATACCAGATAGTGGAGATCTCTGAAACACCATCTTGAAGGATGCACGCCGAGCAGTATATTGTGCACATCCTGGGGTAAAGAAGATGTATGCTGACACTAAGAGAATCTTCTTCTGGTTAGGCATGAAAAACGACATTGTCAAATTTTTCACTAGGTGCCTTGAATGTCAGCAAGTAAAAGCTGATCATCGTCACCCAGCAGGTCTCTTACAACCTCATGACATCCCTATGATCAAATAGGAGATAATTTCTATGGATTTTATCGTTGGGCTACCTCTTACACAACAAAAGCATAATACCATTCTGGTTGTGGTGGATAGATTAACCAAAAGTGCCCATTTCATCCCAGTAAGAGATACTCATGAAGTAGTTGATGTAGCATGGGTATTCATAAATGAAATTATCAGATTTCATGGAGTACCTAAGAAAATCATATCCGACAGAGACCCCCGGTTCACATCAAGGTTCTGGAATAGCATGCAGTCGGCCTTGGGAACTCAGTTAAATTTGAGTACAGCCTATCATCCTGAGACTGATGGACAGACAGAAAGGGTAAATCAAGTACTCGAGGATATGCTAAGGATGTATGTTATGGACCAATAATCACGCTGGGAAAAGTACTTACCCTTGGTAGAATTTGCTTACAAAAATAGCTATCATAGTTCAATCGGGATGCCGCCATTTGAAGCATTATACGAAATACCTTGCAGAATGCCATTGAGTTGGGACAGGTTAGAAGATCGAATAATCATCGGACCAGACTTGATCCAAGAGATGGAGGATCAGGTAAAATTGATTAGACAATGGTTAAAAGAGGCTCAGGATAGACAGAAAAGTTATGTGGACACTCACAGGACAGATAGAAGCTATGTGGTAGGAGATCAAGTTTTCATCCGAATCAGACCAAATAAGAGCAATTCTTCGTGAAGGAAGGGGGACAAAATTATCTCTTCGAAGCGATGGGACTGCTTAAAGTCCCAAAGCGACCAGGCGCGATTGCCTTGCATCGCCACCCCACCGTAATAAAATTTTACATGTATTTTCATATCTGCCTTTACGACATATTGTCGTATAACTTACAATCCTTCATAATGGAAGAAATCATAGTATTTGACGAGGAGCCCTAACCCGTCGAACCGTTACGTACTCGGAACGAGGGTTCGGGCGCTCAAAGAACTGCTTGACAGACCATGAAAGTCCGTTGGGACAAGTATAGCCCCGGATCAACGACTTGGGAGATGTCGAGATCCTTGTTAGAATCATCTTCAGCTCTGGCATAAATTTTGAGAACCGAAACTTTTATGTATATAATCGTCTATTTTGACACAATATTTTGAAACATCGTGTAAAGATGCGTTTTTACTTTGCTGGTACATGGATACCCATAAAGCTGGAATGCTACTCCACTCTATTGATACAGGATATATGCTGTTTGTTTAAAATTCACTGGTGCATGGACACCGATATGCAATATGTCATTTAAATTAACATTGCAAGAATGTGAAATCATAGATTAGGCATTATAGACGAAAATATCTGTCAATTTATTTCATTGCATTTCAAATATGATTCAAGGAAAGGAAATAAAAGAGTAACTACATTTTGAATATGAAAACATATGGGTATGCAGATTGAAAATGGTAAAGCAATGCATCATAAATAGAACATGAATGAACGAAACAAAAGCAGCATCTGAAATGAGAAATTTTATTGAACATATGGATACCTATGTGAACAAATTTTCTTTTTAAGTTCTAGGATTGATATCATACATATCAAAGTATTTTGAATATGAAGAGGTTGTTATATGGGTACCAGTTGGTTGTGAACAATATAGATACATATGCTGTAATATGTGTACGAGTGTTTACATTGCAGATTATGTATCAGTGAGTATCATGCAGAAAACAGTTACTGAAGCAATCTACGTGATGACAGATTTTCAAGAACAACTGAGACTCCCCGAGATCCCACGATAGGGTGTTGACCCTAGTCCTACTGGGAGGAGTGGAGGTGTTGCCCACTGTTTATCCTCCAATACCTGGAGTCATGGGAGGACTGTGCGAGTCACGCTCCCCTAGACGTGTGATGATGACTACCGGATGCCTACCAGCATGTCAGGTCGACGTAATCGACACTGATATCATTGAGGTCTATGAATGGATTAGTAAAACTGATGCCATGGCATATTCCTGTAGAGGACGGATAGGATGGGAGGGGAAGAGATTAGGAACGATCGGATGATTTTAGAATAGTTTGGAGATTCGGTGAAGATAGGAAGTAACACTTAAATTACAGATACATACTTATTTAAACGGAAATTCAATCTTAAAATACAAGCATCCTACAATCACCCTAATCTCTAAAAAAAAACACAATATTGATATGAGTATATAAAACCCTAAACTTCGGGACGAAGTTTTCTGAAGGGAGGAAGTATGTAACGGCCCATTCTCGAGTTATACAAAACGATATTAGCATGTGAACGATATAGGCATTTGATAGCTACACCTGCCTATACCACCCACATCGCACTAGTACACCTACCTACTAATATCAAGATTTCATAGATTGGGAACTTAATATTAAGATTTTAGATTTATATTAAGTTCAACTAAGTATAAAATTTTATGAAAAGAGGTAATAAAAGAAATGAAATAATAAAGTTAAATCCTTAAGTTAAAAATGAGTATGCAATATTAAAGATTAATATTAAAAGTACTTAAATAAAGTTCCAAGCTCTATAAATAAAAGAACTATATAATCCCACCTTCATAAATGTATATTCGTACTCACATTAATGTGGATCACCCACCATAACAACATTTAATATGAACATAAGGATGGATAAGACCTCGGGAGGTTAGAGGCGGTGGAGGAAGATTGTTTAGATTATATTCCTATCCAAATATAATGAAAAGTATACCACCATAAATAATAGTAAAATATCACAATTAATAAAGGGAAAAGACCCCTTAAGTAGGAGGTAGATGGAATTTATTTAAGGGAGGTGATAAGGAGGTTTTGGGGGGAGAAAGAAACGGAATTCTGCCGAGAAATTAGACTCAATGGGAGATTGAATTGCTCGGGAGTCTGCTTTTCTTGGTTATCCGGCACAAAGGCAGGAGACATCCTCTCGGGTCCGGGATTGTTCCTGGGATTACCTGGAGGACTTGGTTGTTTCGATAAACTGTTTATCTATCCATAGCATCTGCATCACGGGAGGAGAGCCGTCATCAAAACCATCAACTGTGTACCAGGTATTTCTCTTATGTATTTGATTGTTTCTCGATTAAATTTCACTGCTGATTTCATTAAAATACATTACTGGTGTATATAATTTGTCTGCAATTAATTCTCTATGTATGGAACTTTACATTTCATGGAAATACATCACTGCTTTTTAAATAGTTTGTCTGCAAAGTAAAAGTCTGTGTATGGAGTATTACACTAGTAGTGTTTTTGGCTGCTATGTGAGGTACAATGTGATCCTTCACTCCATCTAGGATCAATCTCTTGGCTCTAGCCATATTCTTCTTGAACTACCTCAGGTGTGCTGCATTAAGAGGTTCTGCAACTGCGTTATCTATGAGGGCTTTCAGATTGTGTTCATCAAGGAGAAATTATATCCTTGATTTCCAGATAACATAGTTGGAGGCACCCTCCAGTCTATCTTGGTCACGCAGTCCGTTGCTGGCCATCTCCTCAACTGTCGATACCTTGCTCTAACCCTTTGCTCAACTTTGACCTACGCACTCCTTGTGGAGTAAGTCACTTATTCTGCTGCTGTATGAGAAAAACTAAGTTTCTTTGAGTAAGAAACCCTCTGAGATCAAGAAATCCCCAACTGTGTTTTTTAGAATTTTCTGACGCTTATGCACCAACTCTTACTACTATGCAGCAACTGCGTCCTTCAGCTACGTTGCTTTGCTACGCTGCCTTTTCTGCACTGGAATGCCCTCCTGGTCTGGACAACGTAATTTTCTGGGAGGGTCTGTTGCTGCTTACGCAGATCCCAGACTCTACAACTCTGATCTGCTGGTTCTCTTCGTTTCTCCTGCACTTCAGCTTAAATAAGCTCTGATACCATGGGAAAAATCCTAGATCTGGATTCCTACAATAACAAATCTGAATTACTTCTCCTATTATTCGATAATTATTTCATTACATTGAAATACCGAAGTAATTACTGAAGTAGTCTACACAAATAATTCTGCGGAATAAATCTAAGTGTTGAAACAATCAGAACAAAACTCAATGAAAAACAACCACATTGACAAAGTTATTTTTGGACTAAGTCCCCGAAAAAATCCAACTTGGGAAAATTGGTGTAGCAGATCTGAGGGTTTGTATTCAGAATCTTGAATACAACTAGGTTGCCAACATCCGGCAAACCCTTTAGAGAAATCTAGATAGCAAGAATAACTATGAGATATACCTCACTCAGCAAGTCTCTGGCTGATAAAAAATAGTGTTGATGAAGCCCTCACTGCCTCTGCGTGACTGCCTACGTTGGATCTGCGTAAGCCTGCGTAGGCAAGATAGAGGGACTACGTCACCCCTTCCTGTAGCTAATCTCGTTGATCTGAAGCTGGATCTTGGCTCTCTTGGCTCAGAACCCCAGCCTCTATCTTTCTCCGGACTGAATCCAAGAGACACTGCGTTGGCTCTGCGTGATTCACTGCAGTAACTGCGTCACCCTAGCCAAAAACTACACTGTCTCTCTCCCGCGTTGATGCTGCCTCTCTCTGAAATGTATTCTTGGCCCTCCTGACCAATCTCTGCTTCTGCCCCTTGTTAGAAGTGTTGTCATTGATGGCAAAGGACAGCAGCAGAAGCAAAGGAGAAGATAGCAGGTTTTTGGTGAAAGGTATAGTAACATTTACAGGGAGCATGAGAAGAACAGAGGGAGAGTTTATTTACAGAGACAGGGCAGCAAAAAGAGAAGCAAAGCAACGCAAAGGAGGCAGCAGAGGCAGAGATAGAGAAAGGAGGCAGCAGAGGCAGAGATAGAGAAAGGAGGCAGCAGAGGCAGAGAGAAAGAAAGGAGGCAGAAACAGTCGAGCAGCAGAGGCAGAGATAGAGAATACAGAGGCAGGGCCGTTAACAAACAGTGAAATGATCAAGCAGAGGCGGAACCAAGAAGCTAAATAACGGCGGGGTAGATGTATATGAGATAAAGCACAATCTGTACATTTAAACGAAGTATGAAGGTTTAATAAACAATTGACGCGAAATTATAAAACTCCGAAACCCTGAGTCAAAGACGGAACCAGGAGGAATAGTGACGATGGTTTTGGGTGGAAGAAACAACCTGTATCGCGCTGCCCCTAAGCGGTAAGCTAAATTTACCTTTTTGAACGCGATGTATGTTATGGACTGACGCGTGGCCAAAAGTGGTTTGTAAAAACCACGTTCATCGCGTGAATTTGGAGCGTTAACACTCGAAGATTGAAAAAACGCGATAAGCGTTCTATCCGTCCGATCAAAAGTGTTGGGGAATCAACAGTGGTCACGATCGCGTGATGGACGAGAGTTAACTCAAGGAAAGTAGCTGAGGGGCCGACTTTTAATTTAATATATGGTGTTGATATTCAATGGGTGATATATATTTATATACTGTGATAATGTCGAAACCTATATGAAATGAGGTGCGGGCTGGGCTTATATTAAAGATAATACATTGGTCTTCACACTGGTCGGGGAATTATATATATATGTTAATATATATTGGTTGGTACAATATAATGGAACCATAGGCATGGAAGGGTATGGACTTACAATATATCATATGAAAGGCAAGCCTGGAGCATATATATATATATATAGTGGGTCGAATTCCGCTAGGGTGAGAACCTTTGGTTTATTGAGCTATTAAAGGTTGATTTCATATATGTATGTTGAAATGAGTTGGTATGCGGATATATAAGCTGAGGGCCCGAAACCTTATGTTAATGTTTGAATATAAACCAAAGTTAATACGCAAGTGGGACCCCCTACATGAAATTCCGAGAATCTTAACCCAAGCTGGAGGATACATTAAAGTTGAAGCGGAAAGTTTATATATATGCAGCGCTTTATATATGTTGCGCTTTATATACAAAGGACCAAAGCATATATATATTTATATGTGGCGTTCTATTGTTCGAGTTAAAACAAACGAAGTACCACATGGTGGGACCCTCGAGTATCGCATCGGAGAAACTAATGGCAGAAGAACATATTAACAAAAGTTCCAATGGAAGCGGACCCGATTCACTTATAAACTGTGAGACTTATATCTGTTTGAATTCCGACTTAAAGCACATCGGAGTGATTCATCGCATCGAAGGTGAAAGAGTATCGACCAAACTGAAAGTTCCGATTGCGACTTAGCGATTGGATGATAGCCGTCGGATTCACTGAGGGATGGACGACAGAGATGATTCGATTGACTATATGGTGGGCCTTTGCGAATCGCATCGGCGGAAATCTAAGGACCAAATCACAGGAGCAGTGTGAATGTTGCGATTGCGATTGAAATAAATGAGCGGAGTATAGTTGGCATGTGGGGTCCATGCAAAAGATAAGAAGAATACAGGTTTGCTCCGAGTTTATTAAACCAAAGCTAAAGAGGAAAGGAAAGCACAGCGGCATATATATATATGTTAAACGACACATACATATTTCCATATGTGAATAGTAAATCATCGCATCGGAGAAGAAGCAAAGCATCGGAACATATAATTGGAAGTTGCGATTGCGATTAATCGCAATCGGAAGTATTCGAGAGGTGATACATCGCATCGGAGAATAGAGCAAGTTCGGCGAGTGGGCCCGTAAGGGCATTTTATGTATTAAAATGTTTTATAATTGCTTTAACGCCGAGAGTTGAATTGCACAGTTACATATATGCGGCAGTTATACCACGGCAGAGAACAGGAGAGCAAGCAGAGTCGAAAAAGACAGACACAGTCACAGAAAAGACAAATACGCAGTAATCCAAAAGGCTGAATAAGTTGAGCTGGAGTTCTCATTGTAATTAAATGTAAATGTTTTAATTGGTTTATATTGTTTGTGATGCATTGGCAAGTCTCCGGAAGAAAACAAAAATCCCACTGTAATATAAAAATTGGTACATACAGTTATATTTTTCTGAGTAAGCTGGAGAAGAAATGAGAAGGCAGAAGGCTAAGAGGTATGGCTATCCATTTCAAAATCCCTGAGGAATACAAACAATCATAAGGAAATCTCTATAAATGACATCACCTTGATATGCATAGAGAGGTTAGAGAGTGAGGTGAGAGAATGCAAAGCATGAAGAATTGAGGCAGAGAAGATAAGAAAGGGAAGAGCAGAAAGAGATGCTACAGAACAGAGCTGATATCTAAGGTAAATCAACAACTATTTTCTTTTGATAAATTGAGGAAGTTGGAGCTTCCTTATCAAGTTGAAGCTTGATAGTTGTTAGTTGTAGCTGACTAAGGTTGGAGCCTCCTGTAGGTTGGTGCCTGCAGAAAAACAGTGGTGAGAGGGAGTTGGAGCTTGCCTTTGCATCACAACAATAATAAGATGTGGTTTTCTCCCTTTATGGGTTTCCACTTATATCTGTTGTCTCTGTGTGTGTTGCCTATGTGTTGATTTGTTCTATCCAATCTGCTTAATGTCTGCTGCTCTCATAATAAGTTTGGTGTCACATTAACTTAATACTTGCTGTTACATATTAAGACTGTTCACATATTAAGTTGGTTATAAAATTAAGCTGTAAATAAGCTTGATGAAAAGTTTAAAAAGCTCATGTATGTGTTAAATTGATTCACCCCCCCCTTCTCAGTTTAACTAAAGATTCAACACCCCTCTCTGAATCTAATCACTCAATCAAATCACTTAGAAAACCCAACTCTAGTGATTTTTTCTTGATCAAAAGTTGTGTCTCCTCACACAAATTCGAAAATGCTCAATGGCTCGAGTGTCAAGTGTATTTTCCATAGGCCCCTCACCCTCCTTATAATCTTCCATTGACTCTTCAATGACCAAGATTAAAACATAATCAAGGGTTAAGATTAACTTGGAGGTGATCCATGACTTTATCTAGAAGATTCACACTTGATTTAATTAATACCCTTTAATTAATCAGTTTCCCTAAGTTTAGACTTAGGAAAACATTAAAAAACGATTAATTAATTTAATTAAATCATCTCTAAGTGGAATTTTCCAAAACCATTTATGGGTTTTATGGAATACATGTGTCTTAGCCTATATACAAAGTTACAAGGCTAGAGCACATATGATGCTACCATAAATCGACAAACACGTGGGAAAAAGCCAAATGCATGATTTTTAACCCATACCCATGGTCATCACCCTGGTTCCTGTAGGCCCTAGATGAGCCTCCCTTATCATTCAAGAACCCATGATTGTCCCAACCCCTGGTGGGCGATGAAACACTCTACCTTAAAGGGGATATCCACTGCTATATCTTACACATCATGCTCGTATCCCTTGAGCCCCGTGCAATTAATCAAAGAAAGATCATAAAATACAAAATGCATATGAATAAGGGTGGAAAAATCAAGGCCGGGGTATCTCATGCACCATGATTGCTCCCTCCTATACATTATATACCCAAGTGCAGGCTTCTGTTTATTAGCTACCCTTGTACTTCGACATGTGGCTCGAGATTGCCCCTTTCATTTCCTATTCCATTCATTTCTTTATCACATGCCACCACCATTTGAAGGATGTACCTTGGACATATTGTCCCCTTTAAAGGTAGAAATCACCTAATAGGGTACTTGGTTAACCCCCCTTGGAGCTTGGAGACATTAGCACATGCCAAAGCCCACTATGGAAGGACGTGCCATTATGAAGTGCCCACTTGTTGTCCATGGTTTGTAAGCTCTTTAACTCAATTTATTTAAATTAATTATTGTACTGGAAGGCAAAGGGACACATTGAATCTTATGAAAGATTGTAGATGGTCTCTCTATACGGGGTCCTAACCCTTTAGAGGGCTACATTGGCACATGAAGGGTGTGTACAGAGCCATGGTCGTCCACAATAGTAGATATCATTCCATGGATCCCCATAGATGTTCAAAGATTGCTCGAGATTCACCTATTGGACGAGGAAGATGCACTTCGTTCACCATGCCCAGCCAACCCCACAATTATACCACGCACTTGGAAGCGACCCAAGACTTGTATGATGATGTGGCATCACTTGCATCATCATCTAATCCCTTGCAGATGGTCTATAGGCATCTTCGATCTATTTGGAGACCCATGAGGTTACTTGTGTGCCCCCACACCCACTAGGAGCACCACAAGTTTATTATTTGGAGAACAAGGGGGCCAACTCCTTGTCCACTACTTTTGGGAGGCATATTTCACATCATGGCACCTATGGACTTCACCATGCCTCTTATAAGGCACAAAAACATGTGCTATTGATCATTCAACCTCTTGAGAGGCTTATTCTTTTGTTTATGAGCTAGTGTGGTGGGCTTGTCACCAAATCTTAGTTATTTTGTACATTATTTTATTTCAGGGGCTAATTAGGCCTAATTAGCTAATCGAAATAATTAGAAGTGTATAAATACAAGTGATGTTATTTCATTTTAGCATCATCACTTGGATTGTACTTGTATCTCTTTAGAGAACTTCGCTATCCTTCTTGGAGGACAAATTTTGGGAGCATGGAATGAATTTTGATGTTTGGATTATTTTCTCTTGTCTTGGAGCTTCTTGATTGGAAAAGTTTTGATGGTTGGATATACTCTTAATACATGTAAGTGCAACTTAATGCTATTTTCTCTTTTTATTTTGTCACATACATTGTTGTTGGGATTTCACTATACTAGGGCTAATTTACTACATCCATTTATGCAAAGTTGTGGAAATTTGGTTTCTAGATAGTGATGCTTCATCTATGGGCCATGTATTATGAGTGAATGTTCCTAGAGATGCTTCTTCATTGAAATTCATCTTGATAATCCATCTATTTTTGAAAAACGAAGTATAAAACTCTTGAAGTTGCTTTTGTTGTTGCCCTAATGCTATGTGAAGTTGCCTTTGAGGCCTCCTTGACATAGAAAATTTAATATCCATAGTCATAATTCCTCTTGACTCCAAATCTCCCCAAAGTATTAGGCACTGGTCCACCATAAAGGTGGTCACCTTAAGATTATTTTCCTTCTCTCATCTTTTCTTTTCTAGGTCCAACCCTTTAGGTCTCCTCGGACATCATTTATCTTGCAAACCACCCACTGAAAAAATTCGATCTCTTGGCATCCTGTGCATTGGGGTTTCTCATAGGCACCCTCCAGTTTTGAAGCAATTCCGATTGTGGGATTGTGAGATACCTCAAGCCCTAGCCTCAAGGTCAATCCCTCCCTTGGTTTCCTTAGGCTAAAATACCTCATTGGGATCCTCACCTTGCCTTGTATTGAAAATTCATTCTTTGGTCCCTTTCTCTCTTCGGATTAGGTCAAGCATATCATTGGTTTTCAAATCCTCTCCCTTTGACCTAACCCTGGATCCACTTGGTCTTGTGTGGTCCCATACGTTATTGAGGATAATTCTTCAAAGATCACTTGGAATCCAAGCCTTCACAAAAATTTTAGGGTTTGAGGGCCTCCATTATAAGATACATACCCTAAACTTAAAACTTGAAATTCTCCTTGAGCCCTTCCTTGAGAGCCTTCAACCTTGCCTTCCAAAGCAAGCGAGATATACACTTGAGCCTCTCTTGTGAATAGGCCCCTTAGGATCACCCCTCACCCTATCATTGATTTATTTATTTCGTGGTTCTTATTATATCAGGTCTCCTCCCATCGATGAAAGTTTGTAAAGAGTAGGGAGCCATAGCCGAGGTGATGGTGGGCTATTCCTCCATTGTTTCCCTTAATATGGTAGTAGCCCTCCAAGGATCCCCTTTTAGGACCCTTGCTAGTTTGAGCAGTAAGAGGACCATAGGAAAAAATAAAAATGTTTCCAGATTTGAAGAGAGATTATAATGGAAGACGAGAATATATACTCGTCTCCTACCAATTTGAACAGTTATAAATTACAATCCTATATCTTGATTATTCAATATCATAAATAATTGTTGATATTGTATTTCACTAATTATTAGTGATATAGTAATTTATTTTCATTTTTCATTTAGTCATCTTTTACTGAAATATTCATTATAATCAACTATCATTGGTGTCGTTTTAAATAATAGTTATATAATAATATAATTGGTACTTTACCAACTACCCCTCGAATTTTTTTTGGTCCTTTGAAGTGTGATCGCAGTAACAACTTCTATAAGCCAATAATAGGATGGTATATAACTTACAAATATTTTTTCAGTCATTTAGAAAATCAAAACACTTATAACTAAGGGATTATCACAGTTATTTTATGTATAATATTGATATGCTATAATCCACCTTATGGTCCCGAGGTATTGTTTTAGTTGTTCACCATTAATTCCATGGAGTAGTCTAAATGAAAAGAGGAATAGACATGATTTGTTGATAGAGTAGTGATAATCATTTAATATCCTCATTGATGGTTTTAGTGATGGATGCACATTTTATTTTACTTGATATTGCATTTGTTCATGAAAAATTGATCAAATAAATAAATACATGCTTGACTAATAATACTTGATACTACAATTGTTAGTGAAAATTTAAATTTTAGCAAATAAATGCATGCTTGAATGATAACACTGATTAATGTACGAATACTTCTTTCTTGGTCCAAAACCTTATATTTGTGAATTTTAATTAATCCACAATTTTGACCTGGAGGAAAGTTATCTTTATTTTTGAATATCGTTAAATTGGGTATTATTGTTCCTATTAATGATCCTCTCTTCATATTGATTTCCATAGATTTACAATGACCTTGCACTTGATTTCAAGGATCTTGCACTTGATTTCAGGTTGTTGAATTCTTGAATTTGTTGCAGATGTTAATTTACTTTAGGATTATAGTTGTTAAAATTACTTTAGAATGTTCATTGTTCAAAATTTGACCCTTCGGATTCCTGATCATTCTTATGATCATTGCCAATTGCTTAAGTTCATTTTTTTCATTACTTGTATGCTAATTCATCATCACAGATACTGATAAATTTGGTTAAGCCACCGTGTATATTTTTCTTTTGTCCCAATTATATCTAATACTCTCAGATTTAAGATACTATATTGAAATAAATAGGATTGTAAATTTCAATTTATATATAGTCCATCTAGTATCAAAGCTTTTTTGCGGAAACTTTGACTCACTCATATCATGCAATATTTAATACTATCAACCATAGAACTTTGAAATGATGAATGCTCCTCCATGGAAATGATGTTTCCATAGGAGTATGGTTGGTTCTTGGAGAGTGAAATATAAAAAACAACACAAAATGCATGCTCGTGAAAACTAGAACCTAAATAGACATCTACTTTTATTGACCAAGCCAACCAAAGACTAGGTTTCTTGAGACATTTTACAATGAAGCTCTTCAAGTCTTCAAAATAGGTTCCATCATATCAAATATCAAGGGTTGCTAAATACTATGCACCTGTAAACCCATCAATGACTCAATCAAGGTTATCTTAACAACTTAGTATGACCTATTCAAGATTAATGTAACATCTCCACCTTTAAACTTGACCTGGGATAATCATCTACCTCCCTCAAAGTTCATTAATTGGTTTTTTGGGAATACAAAATCCCCCCTATCACCTAAGTCTACATATAAACTTTATATCGGTAAACCATTAACCTAGGGATAGCATGCCTAAAAAGGTCTTTCAACCATATGCCCATTTACATATGTGATAAAATCCAACTACATTAAAATAATGATAATTGTATGCTTGAATACATGATGTTAGGAAACATCAACTTGTTCCATTGCCTACATCCCTCTTGATCCAAATACAACCATAAATCAAGTACTTCTTGATAATGTACTTACCATTGTATCCTTGAGTAAATGATGGAATAAGCATTTATATACTTCTTTACCTGTATCCCCTTTGCTCCAAATACAATGAGCCAAATGAGACAATCCTTAATCGAGTGCTTCTCCTTTAACTCTACATCAACATACTTCCACCTATGCTCGATATTAATCCTTGTGATGCTTTTCTCACTGCCATTCACCAAGGTTCATATACCCATAAACCATCAAAGCCCCACATATATAAAAATAATACATGTAACCATTCTCCCTTCCAATTAATGGCTATGCCATTTAAAATAATAGTAATGTGCTAGAAGTTAATAAAATGCCCATTTCACCAAAGTGAATACACAAAGACCAACATATCAAGGAGCAACATTAATTCCAGCATGACATATTCTATTTTACACTCTCACCATGCCAATGATGGAAAATATTAGATTTACACAACATCTTCAAATTCACGATCCCAAACCTCAAGTAGGTTGATCATCTTACACAATCATTAAAGCAACCACAATATCAACACTTAACTCTATATTGGGCAGACCCCAATGCCTCCCTACACATCAATTCCATGTTTGATGCCAACCTAGAGAGCATTGAATAACTTTTTATATTCATGAACCTAATGGATAACACCCCACTTGCTAGCTCTAAGCTCCCCAACTTCCCCATGCAGAGCTTTGGGACCATTTCTTTTCCATGCACTACCAAGTTCACCATGGTCATCAACATCCTTCAATTCCTATTCAACTTAGGAGGTTTTTATAGGGATATTTGTGACAAGGCGATCCATTTTGTCTAGCATCTTGTTTGGTTAAGTCTCTATTGTTGCAACCATTATAGTTAACAAGATTCGGGCATGAACGCAGTCAAAATCCCAATATCTCTATGTTGAATAATTTATACAATAATCCTAATTCCCATAATTCCATCCAATTGATCCTTCCCTTACTTGGATATCCTTTGCACATGTGTCTTTCATCACATCGCTGAAAACTATGTAGTCACTTGATCACATGGTACACTGCTCCTTTTGGAAATTCACATTTTCAACTATTATGGATCTTCTATCTTGGTTTTCCAATTGCATATAACCAGACTAGTATATTCACAATAAATCAAATTGACGAGTTCTCACTAGAGCTAGTTTGTGTTTTACCTCAACCATGGTCTTGTCGAAATAGGCAACTAGGTTCAGTCTTCATAATAATAGATGTAATTATGATTTTGTGTATTTAATGAAAAGAGATTTTTTATTATTGTAAGTCTTGAGGCATGGGTTTCATGCTCAAGAGAATTTATTTTATAGGTCAAAGCACCCATTGAGTGCTTCTATGTTTGTAATAAAGTCATTGAGTCATTGTCATGTATGAATGACCCATTTGGGCATGTTACATATTGTAAAGAAACATTTATTGAGTCGCAATCAAGTCAAAAGACCCTCCAAGTCCTCGTCATGGCACAAAGTTCAAGTCGGCCTAAGGAACCTTCTAGTCGGCCTAAAGGAAGCAATTTGACCCTATGTGAAACCTATATAAAGAAGACCTCGGCCTCATTTGGAGAACACGCTCTCACTCACACAAGTTCGATCTTAAGGACGAAACGAAGTGTAAAGAAGAGGAAGAATAAATAAGGAGAAAAGTTGATGTTTTGGATTTGGTTTTGGGCTACTTCTCTCCATGCGTGCGAAGGAATTAGAACACATATTGTTGGAGTGAAGTCGGGTTGAAAAATTGAAGTTAGGTCACCAAGAAGAGTTGTTCTAGAAACCTAATTCTCTAGGAGAGAGAATCTACCCAAGTGATTCTGGTTGCAGTTGCAGTTGCAGTTTTTAGTTGTTGTCGAAAATGTAGTTTCTGGGCAAGTCAAAGTTGCAGTCGAAGTTACAATTTCCGGGAAAATCAAAGTTTCAATTTCTGGGCAAGTCGAAGTTATAGTTGCAGTTGCAGTTGCTGAGTAGGTCGAAGTAGCTGGAAGGAGAAGCTACTCAAAGAGGAAGCTTTGACTTGGTCCTGAAGGGGTTCTAGGTCAAGTGTCTAGGTCTTGGAATTCATCAATTGAAGATTATATAAGAAGAATTCTTATGGGTTTTCCTCTCAGGTTGGAGAGGTTTTGGCCCTGGCTGATCCCCTACATCTTGTTTCCTTTGTCTCATTGTTCTTTATGTTTTTGTAGATGTTTGATGAAGAAGAACACATAATAATAATCAAGTACAAGAATAACCTAATTAAGAAAAGTAAAAATTCTTCACAATCAGTTATCATTATAAGTGAAATCATCTAATATCTCTGCCCTATTTTTCTCAAAATGGTATCAAAGCTAAGGTGACAAGTCAAGGAAGGGCAACTCAACAAGGGACAATCAAGATCTCAAAAATCAATGGTCTAGAAGAATATCAAGGGAATCAAAGAATCAATAAGGTTCTCTCATCCCCAAGGCAATTTGAAAAAAAAGGCTACTTTGTTATCTTGAAGTAAGTGTAAAAAACCCTAGATCAATCAAAGATGGAAGTTCCTAGTTAAAGGATTCTTGGGATTGACGCTCAAATCATCATCTCAAGGAAGGAGACCTCAAAAGACCCTATCTCTACTGAAGAAAGAAAGGAATTCAATCTAAAAGCATCTTGAATATTACTCATCCAAGGAAAGCTAGATCAAAGGCAAAATCAAGAAGCATCAAGGCATTATCAAGAAGTTATCCTGAATCATCAACAACAAAAGCATCAAGTTGAGGATTTCATATTCACTTGACAAGTAAGTATTTATACTTCTATATCTAAATCTAGTAAAATGACTCCATTTTGCAAGGAGATCAACAAATTGGTTGGGTCATCGAACTTCCTTGCATGGAAAAGAAGGATAGGTTTAGTCCTCAAGGAAAATGAAGATATTAATCATGTCAAAGTCAAAGTCTCCAAACCATCTGAAGAGAAAGCAATATCTAAATATATGAAAAAGGATCTAAGGGCTCAAAGGATTCTCACATAATCCATCACGATTCTCTCAACCCATATGTAGAAGGGTTTGAGAAATCAAAATAGATATATGATAAGCTAGCAGATTTATTCTTTGAAAGCTCAACATGGCAAGTTGTATCACTAAGATCTGAACTATACAATTTGAAAACATCAAAGGATGAAGGGATATCTACATGTCTTACTAAAACATCTCAAATAAGGAATCAACTTCAATATCCAGGAGAAACAATATACAATAATTACCATTGTTCTAAATTATCTAATTGATGAACAAGGTAACCTTGTATCAGAGGCCTATGAAGAGGAGAAAGCTATCCCATTCAACAATTTGTTGTCACTATGTAAGATTGAAGAAAACAAGTTGAAGGAAAAAAATGATACAAAATCAGATAAGCAAGTTCAAACATTTTCTATCATGTCAAGAAGCAAAGGGATATTTAGCAAGTTTGGTACTCATAAAAAGAAGAAGATCAATATGTCGCAAATCCAATGTTATGGATGCCAAGAATATGGGAACTACAAGAGATATTATCCTAATCTCAAGAAGGACAACGCCAAACGAAGAAGAGAAGAAGCCCATACCATTGAAGAAATAGAAGAAGCCGAAAAGAAGAAATTCAATATGGAGGAAGTAAAATATCTCTATTATTGTTGAGATAAATCTTTCTCACATATTTCTTTTCAAGTTTCTGTTTTTATATAACTATCATGGTAGGAATCATTAGAAGCATGTTAGTGTTGGAAATACTCATAGGGGGGTGAATCAATATTTCTTTTCAATTATTAATTTTACCAGTTAGATCACTTATATTTAGAACACAAAATGAACAATGATGGAATAGATAATTTTATTAATTTCTTCTTTACAATAAGTAAAGTACAATAATGATATAGGGCTCCAACCCTAGATGAAGACTCCAATCTTCCAGGCTCCAACCTGTATTGTGCCAAGCACCGACTTGGTCTTTCTAAGGCTCCAACCTTGTCAATTTGAGGCACCAACCTCTAGGGCTCCAACCGTATCTCTGGTACAGGCTCCAACCTGGTTTCTTGAGGACTCCAATCCTCTAGGTCTCCAACCCTATCTTCCAAGGCAATAACCTTGTCTCTATGAGGCTCCAACCTCTAACTTCAATTCGTCAAGATAGATTTGATGATTCTTCATGTCTCCCAATACCTTCTGCAACGAGCCTTGACAATGTCACCTTCAACATTGCCCTCAAACAATCTCCAAAGCACTTAGCTCATCAATGACAACTTGGTCTTCTCATGAAGGTGTCACCATTGCTCTTCATGTTACCCAAATACTTCTTTTCAAGGTCACCTCATGATGACATCAGCAATGCATCATAGTCTCCAATAGGCTTCTAGATGACTCTCCAAGGTCAGCTAAAAACTTCTCAACAAGATGTCTGCATAAAATGTCCTTCAAAGGTGTCTTCAATAATGTCTCGTCATCTGTTCAAGGGACTTATTCAAGGGATTACTCGGTTACTCTTCAAGGTCAACAAGACTTCTCTAAAACTCCTCTACAATCTACTCCAATAGTGCTTTGGACAAGTCTTCAAAGGAGATAACATTATCTTTCAATGTTGCCCAAAACCTTCTCCAAACATGAGGCCCAAATCTGCTCTAAGAGCCCTCAAATTTTGTCCAAGATAGTATCAAAATCTAGCTCTAAAAATTCTGCTGCTCCACCAAGTCTATTTCTCAAGACTGAGGTAAGTCACCACAGCACCATAGGTGACTAGTATATACTATATACAACAAATCAAGGTTTGTTCTCCTTCTAGTTTGATGCAAATTAGTGCTCTTCACTAGAGGCTGTCCTTCACATGGTATTCAAACTCCAAACTGCCTCCTAGCCACTGCAACTACCTTCCACTTGAGTGCTGCTCCAATGTGCTTAAGTTCTGGGTTGTTTTTAGTCCTCTAAATAAATCTACAACTCTTCACAACAAAGGGCTAGAGGTGAAGGTGTAATCAAAGAATCTGCAACCTACAGGACTATCCACACTTCTTGTTTCTAGAAATCTGAGCTATCAAATATGACTGTCCTTGTTCGAGATATATAGGTGTGCACCTTGATATATCTGAGCATAAGTCACTCCCACAAGACTTATAACATTCCGAGCTTCAACTCAACCTTTTACAGGACTACACCTAAAAAATTCTGAGATCTGAAGTGTATTTTTTCTCCACAGTTTGCTGTAGCATAGATAATCAACAATGCTCAGATTGCTGCTCCTTCTAGGGCTGCAGCTCAAAACAGGTCTTATATACAGGCTTTAATCCTTCGTTGTCCCTTAACTTGACTTTGCAGAATTATCCTCCAAGCTGTTCACCCAATCCGCAACCTTTATCCTTCTTGCTCATGAGATATAAACTCGATCCTGTAATGAATGCTTTGCTGATGGTTGGTCCAAATCAAGGAAAGTAATCACATATAAGTACACCTAATTTTCGACCATTCACCAAACAGATGCGTCCTTAAGTAGGCCGACTTGTCCTAGAAAGTGATGTCGGCTCATTGGACCAGAAATTATGTATTAACTTAAAAATTCAATAACTCTCAGATTCGGCTCCAACCCTATCTCTGGTATAGGCTCCAACTTGGTTTCCTGAGGACTCCAATCCTCTAGGGCTCCAACCCTATCTTCCAAGGCACCAACCTTGTATCTATGAGCCTCCAACCTCTAACTTCAATTCGTCAAGATAGATTTGGTGATTCTTCACGGCTCCCAATACCTTCTGCAACAAGCCCTGACAATGTCACCTTCAACACTACCCTCAAACAACCTCCAAAGCACTTAGCTCATCAATGACAACTTGGTCTTCTCATGAAGGTGTCACCATTGCTCTTCATGTTACCCAAATACTTCTTTTCAAGGTCACCTCATGATGACATCAACAATGCATCATAGTCTCCAATAGGCTTCTAGATGACTCTCCAAGGTCAGCTAAAAACTTCTCAACAAGATGTCTGCATAAAATGTCTCAATAATGTCTCGTCATCTGTTCAAGGGTCTTCTTCAAGGGATTACTTGGTTACTCTTCAAGGTCAACAAGACTTCTCTAAAACTCCTCTACAATATGCTCCAATAGTGCTTTGGACAAGTCTTCAAGGGAGATAACATTATCTTTCAAAGTTTCCCGAAAACTGCTCCAAACATGAGGCCCAAATATGCTCTAAAGAGCCCTCAAATTTTGTCCAAGATAATATCAAAATCCAGCTCTAAAAATTCTGCTTCTCCACTAAGTTTATTTCTCAAGACTGAGGTAAGTCACCACAGCACCATAGGTGACTAGTATATACTACATACAACAAATCAATGTTTTTTCTCCTTCTAGTTTGATGCAAATTAGTCCTCTTCACTAGAGGCTATCCTTCACAGGGTATTCAAACCTCCAAACTGCCTCCTAGCCACTACAATTTCCTTCCACTTGAGTGCTGCTCCAATGTGCTTAAGTTCTGGGTTGTTTTTAGTCCTCTAAATAAATTTGCAACTCTTCACAAGTCAAGGCTATAGGTGAAGGTGTAATCAAAGAATCTGTAACCTACAGGACTGTCCACACTTCTTGTTTCCATAAATCTGAGCTATCAAATATGACTGTCCTTGTTCGAGATATATAGGTCTGCACCTTGATATATTTGAGCATAAGTCATTCCCACAGGACTTATAACATTCCGAGCTTCAACTCAACCTTTTACAGGACTACACCCAAACAATTCTGAGATCCGAAGTGTATTTTTTCTCCACAGTTTGTTGTAGCATAGATAATCAACAATGCTCAGATTGCTGCTCCTTCTAGGGCCGTGGCTCAAAACAGGTCTTATACACATACTTTAATCCTTCGTTGTCCCTTAGCTTGACTTTACAGAATTATCCTCCAAGCTGTTCACCCAATTGGCAACCTTTATCCTTCTTGTTCATGAGATATGAACTGGAACCTGTAATGAATGCTTTGTTGATGGTTGGTCCAAAACAAGGAGAGTAATCACATATAAATACACCTAATTTTCGACCCTTCACCGAACAGATGCATCCTTAAGTAGGCCGACTTGTCCTAGAAAGTGACGTCGGCTCATTGGACCAGAAATTATGTATTAACTTAAAAATTCAATAACTCTCAAATAGCTTGGAGTTTCGGGCTGAGTAATAGCTTGTTGGAAAGCTAAAATTATGCTCTTCAAGATGGTGTAGGTCCCATGTTGAAACATTGCCTCTAATGTTGGAAAAATAGTTTTTTTTGTGACTGTCCTTAAATTATTTAGTGCAGAAAATGATTAGGACAGTATGGCTTCTTTGTTTGGCTTATCCATTGTTTTTCTTCTCCATTATTTGGCTTCTTCATCATCATAGGAACATGTAATACATCCTTGTCATCATGATAGTGTCCAACAATGTGTATCATCCATGTCATCACATAATTGTGCAGTAATATGCTATAGTGCAGCATCATTAGGAGAACTTCAAAATAGCTTTCCAACCTTCAAATGATATCTTCAATGTTATCATCTATTCTTTCAACCTTCATCAAGTGCCATCATCACTTGTGGTCATTCATTTAGTGTATGACATCATCAAGTGTATGACTCCATATGTCATCAAAGGTTAAGGTCTAGATCATCAAGGCATATGCAACATTATAGCTACTTCAAGGACTTCTTAGGACTTTTTAATTAGTGGTTTGACATCTTCATGGGTTGACCTCTTCATTGATGGCATCCTTAACACCTAGGGATTGCATGAGGTTCATTGAAATCACAAGAATATTTGCCATATCAACTATTGACATCAATGACAAACTTGATTAACAATCTCCCCCTTTGTCATTGATTGCAATATACTTGCCCTTCAACATTCTCTCCCCCTTTGACATCAATGGAAAAAGGGGTGCTCAAGTACTCCCCCTATCAAGTTGCTTCCCTTATCATATTTTCTTCGTCAATAGTAGTTCTTCATAGGTACGATGCTCCCCCTGTCATGGTGCTCTTCTTTCTGGCAGTGTGTTCCATGATAGATGTGTTTACATTTCTCCATGGATGAACCAACTCCCCCTACATGCATAAGCTCTTCTAGCTTCTTTAGACAAGAAAGATTGCTGCCTTGTGATCAAGTGGAAGTAATCTTCACAATTTCATTATTTTCTAAATTGGAGTTACTCCCGAGAGATGATTTGTCAAGATTGTCCAAGTGTGACTCATCATGGATTCCATAACACCTTTTCACGGAAGACTTTTGCAAGAATAGTCATGACTTACCAGCTCCCCCTAACAGTATGCATGGTCTCCTTTTTGGCAGAGTCTCATCATCAAACACTTGAAATATCACATTTTCCAAGGATGCCTTCATCAAATCAACAATATGTGTTGTTGGTTGGAGTGTTCAAGAGACTTTCGGATCCAATTTTCTTCCTTCTCCATACTTGTGTAACTTTCTTCTTTGGCTTGGTTTTCATGGTTTTAGGGACCCATGTCAAGTTACAATCACGAGCCATATGTCCAATGTCATGGCAATTGAAGCACTTCATCTTGTTCATGAGCGAGGAATCATTACTTCTTTTTGCGAAGTTGCTTCTATAATATTGATGGGGACCATTATATTTGTCTTTGTGATATGCCCTACAATCTTTTTCCATGTGCCCAAAGTTTGTACAAGAATAGCAATAACCAAGAAATATACTTTGGCGCCTGGGAGATGGTGTTTTCCTTGATGTACTTCTGAAGTCTTTTTGCCTTGGGATTCTTTGATGATATTCATTTCCTTTTGTATTCTTGACACCATTTGCAATTCTCCTTGGAGTAGAATTTCTTCCATTGTTGTCTTGATTCTTCTCCTTGCCTTTGCTTGAACTAGGAGCATCAACAATTATTTCTAGGTTCCTCACATATTCGTTGTTTGGAGCATTATCATTATTGCTTGAGGATTCACCTGCATAGCCAAGACTTGATTTATCAAGGGGAGACCTTTGATAACTTAGGATGTCATCTAGGGTTTGAGAGCTTTTCAAGTTCTTATTCAGCAAGTCAACATCCTTTTTAAGAAAGACAATTTCTCCTTTCAACTTTTCACAATCTTCATCTTTCATAGCTAGTTGCTTCTTCGTTTCTTCCATCATCCTTGTTGATTCATGTGCTTCGATTTTAAGGGAGATGATATTTGATTTCATTATGAAGACTTTTTCATTCTCCTTACTGCTCTCGAGATCTTATTTTATTCTTGTAGCTTCACATGTTTTAGCCTTGAGAAGATTGATGTTTGATTTTAGTTTCAAGATTTCATCATCCTTTTCTTCTAGTTGGCATATCATGGTGTTTCTCTCATTTTATGCTTCATCAACTTGTCATTCTATGAATGTCAAAGTTTCCATCACCTTCTCGACTCCTTGCACTTGTTTCCTTGCTTCTTCTAGTTGAGATCTAAGAGATGAGACCTCTTCCTTGTATTGACCAATCTCTACTTCAAGATTGTTTAAACTCCTATGTCTTTGTTGAAGGTGGCTTGACAAAGTTTCTTCCCTTTTCTTGCCTTATCCAATTGATTTGTCATAGATATGACTTCTTCATGATGCTTTCTTTTTATTTTGATGAAATTCCTCTTTAAGTTTTGTGAGATCCTCATTTCTTTCTTGTACTTGAAGCTTGAAAAGGTCAACTTCCTTATTTGTCTTGTCTTGGTCACCATATTGTGCTATCTTCTTAAGTTCCTCATTTTCCTTTTTCAAATTGTTAATCTCTTCGTTGGCATCTATAAGCTTAGCTAAGAGATCTTCTTCAAAGTCTTATTTGCTTTCTTCTTCTTCTAGGTCTTCTTTGGCCTTGATGTCATCATTCTTATTTTCAACTTCCATGACGGGTTCTGGATTTCCTTCTTTCTTTCCATCATCTTCTTGACTAGAGATCATGATCAATGCTCCTTTTGAGTGAAGATCATGAAGTTTGTCCCCTATGCCTTTTGCCGATGAATATTTTTCCAAATTGGCCTTCATAGAATCAGGTAGACCATTCAGGATTGCTTTCATTGCTCTTGTATTATACTCGGGTTCCCCTTCCATCATGCTATCATTAATCACCAATTTCCAGACTTCAATGCCTTGACTCTTCAAGAAATTCCTCATTCTTGCCTCCCATATATCAAAGTTTCCATTGAACAATGGAGCCTTCACAAATTGATTGACTTCAATTTCGATGGTTGAGGAAGGCACATATTTAGGAGGCTTGGAGTCTTTCTTTCGGCTTTGCCATTTGTGTTCTAAGGATAAAAGTTCAAGCTATTAGTCTTTGAATGAAGGTACTAGCTTTGATACCAATTGTTGGAAATACTAAGAGGGGGGTGAATCAATATTTCTTTTCAATTATTAATTTTACCAGTTAGATCACTTATATTTAGAATACAAAATGAACAATGATGGAATATATACTTTTATTAATTTCTTCTTTACAATAAGTAAAGTACAATAATGATATAGGGCTCCAACCTTAGATGAAGACTCCAATCTTCTAGGCTCCAACCTGTATTGTGCCAAGCACTGACTTGGTCTTTCCAAGGCTCCAACCTTGTCAATTTGAGGCACCAACCTCTAGGGCTCCAACCCTATCTCTTGTACAGGCTCCAACCTGGTTTCTTGAGGACTCCAATCCTCTAGGGCTCCAACCCTATCTTCCAAGGCACCAACCTTGTCTCTATGAGGCTCCAACCTCTAACTGAACATCAAGGTATATTTGATGATTATTCATGACTCCCAATACATACTAGCGAGCCGCTTAATGTCACCTTCAACAACAAGCTCAAACAATCTCCAAAGCATAGCTCAAATGGGAAAACAGTTTATCATGGAAGTGTCACCATTGCTCTTCGCTCGTATTGCAAATACTTCTTTTCAAGGTCACCTCATGATGACATCAACAATGCGTCATAGTCTCAATATTCCCAGGTGACTCCTTGGTCGATACTAAAAACTCAACGAGATGTCTGCATAAAACGTCCTTCAAAGGTGTCTTCAATAATGTCTTGTCATCTGTTCAAGGGTCTTCTTCAAGGGATTACTCGATTACTCTTCAAGGTCAACAACATTGCTCTAAAACTCCTCTACAATCTGCTCCAATAGTGCTTTGGACAAGTCTTCAAGGGAGATAACATTATATTTCAAAGTTGCCCGAAAACTGCTCCAAACATGAGGCCCAAATCTGCTGTAAAGAGCCCTCAAATTTTGTCCAAGATAGTATCAAAATCCAGCTCTAAAAATTCTGTTGCTCCACCAAGTCTATTACTCAAGACTGAGGTAAGTCATCACAGCAACATAGGTGACTAGTATATACTATATACAACAAATCAAGGTTTGTTCTCCTTCTAGTTTGATGCAAATTAGTGCTCTTCACTAGAGGCTGTCCTTCACATGGTATTCAAACTCCAAACTGCCTCCTAGCCACTGCAACTACCTTCCACTTGAGTGCTGCTCCAATGTGCTTAAGTTCTGGGTTGTTTTTAGTCCTCTAAATAAATCTACAACTCTTCACAACAGAGGGCTAGAGGTGAAGGTGTAATCAAAGAATCTGCAACCTACAGGACTATCCACACTTCTTGTTTCTAGAAATCTGAGCTATCAAATATGACTGTCCTTGTTCGAGATATATAGGTGTGCACCTTGATATATCTGAGCATAAGTCACTCCCACAAGACTTATAACATTCCGAGCTTCAACTCAACCTTTTACAGGACTACACCTAAAAAATTCTGAGATCTGAAGTGTATTTTTTCTCCACAGTTTGCTGTAGCATAGATAATCAACAATGCTGAGATTTTTGCTCCTTCTAGGGTTGTGGATCAAAACAGGTCTTATACAAAGACTTTAATCCTTCGTTGTCCCTTAACTTGACTTTGCAGAATTATCCTCCAAGCTGTTCACCCAATCCACAACCTTTATCCTTCTTGTTCATGAGATATGAACTCGAACCTGTAATGAATGCTTTGTTGATGGTTGGTCCGAAACAAGGAGAGTAATCACATATAAATACACCTAATTTTTGACCATTCATCGAACAGATGCATCCTTAAGTAGGCCAACTTGTCCTAGAAAGTGATGTTGGCTCATTGGACCAAAAATTATGTATTAACTTAAAAATTCAATAACTCTCAAACTGCTTGGAGTTTCGGGTTGAGTAATAGCTCGTTGGAAAGCTAAAATTATGATCTTCAAGATGGTGTAGGTCCCATGTTGAAAGATTTCCCCTAAGGTTGGAAAAAATATTTTTCTTTGTGACTGTCCTTAAATTGTTTAGTGCAGAAAATGATCAGGACAGTATGGCTTCTTTGTTTGGCTTCTCCATTGTTTGTCTTCTCCATTATTTGGCTTCTTCATCATCATAGGAGCATGTAAGACATCCTTGCCATCATGATAGTGTCCAGCAATGTGTATCATCCATGTCATCAAATAATTGTGCAGTGATATGTTATAGTGCAGCATCATTAGGAGAAATTCAAAATAGCTTTCCAACCTTTAAATGATATCTTCCACGTTATCATCTATTCTCTCAACCTTCATAAAGTGCCATCATCAATTGTGGTCATTAATTTAGTGTATGACATCATCAAGTGTATGACTCCATATGTCATCAAAGGTTAAGATCTAGATCATCAAGGCATATGCAATAGTATAGCTACTTCAAGGACTTCTTAGGACTTCTTCACTAGTGGTTTGACATCTTCATGGGTTGACCTCTTCATTGATGGCATCCTTAGCACCTAGGGATTGCATGAGGTTTATTGACATCACAAGAATATTTTCCGTCTCAACTATTGACATCAATGACAACCTTGATTAACAGATAGGATGCATCATGTTAGGATATGGCATCATAGAAGCATATGATTGAAAGTAAGAGCTCGTAACATCATCATGAAGAAGCATGAAAGATAGATGAAATAGAAGTCTGTGGATGTCACCTATAGAAGGATGCATCTCTTGGTAACCTCATTAGAAGCATAAGGAGTACTTATGGGAAAAAGAAAGTTATCTAGTATAAAAATCATCATACATCACTCAATAGGAGCATTTGCCAAAGGAGGATGATCAAGATCCTCCGTTGAAATCTTCATTGGAAGGTTCACCTATTGATAAGAGAAAGTGTTTCACCGAGAATTCCACCTTGTATGGGATTCATGGATTAAAGGTATGATGTCATAAGATGCGAAGAAGGTTAAGGTGAATGAAGTTCATTCAATTAAGAAAACTGCCGAAGGAAGTCTAGATGGCCAAAAATAAGAGATGAGGTATGTGTGCATATATTTGGATAAAAGTCGAGTCATGTCATATGGTTGCAGGGATAAATGATCTACCTCATGACCATGATCAAAAGAAAGGATATCCTCCTTTGGAAAAGATGCATGAAGGCATGGGTCATGCATTGACTAGATGAAATCAACATAATATGTCCTCATATCAAATATGAGGTGGTTGACAAAAATTGGAGGAACTCCGATTGGAAGTTCCTGGAAGGATATGCGTGAAGAAAGAAAGGAAGATATTATGAAATATGCGGCTATGAATAAGGAAATAAACGTCCATGAAGTAAAGAGGTTTCGACTATGGTATCTCCATGGTAAAGATATGAAGATTCCAATGAAGTTTGAAAAAGGAAGAGATACTTAACATCGTATATCTTTTGGAGACATGTCAATATGTACGCAATATGTTGATGCAAATAAGGGGATGTCATGATGAAATACCATCACAAAGGTAATTAATATTTAATGTTCATTTCTTATTTTTGAATAATATATTGATGGGATTATGTAGAGGTGCCAAGGGAAGAGATGTGAATGTCTTCCACAACTGATGCCCATGTAGCAGGATGAAATATTCTTAAGGAAACATGGCATGAAGTAGGTAGAAAGGCATGAAGAAAGGCCAGATATGGACAAATGGATCACTTTCTGATGAAAAGAAGGATGACATGGCTGACATGATTCATGAATGAAAGTGATGGATGGTATGTGCCCTACGAATATGTCCCAAAGGATGAAGAATCTTGAATAAAGAAGAAGAAATTCATGACATAAAAAGAAGGAGTACTACAAGAAATTGTTTTTCCCATGGTCTCCACCTAAAGAGATGTTGGAAGCAAGTCCTTGGTTGAGAGGGAGCTTCGTAAAGTCCCTGATTAAGAGGGATCTTGGATGCATTCCTATTTATAGTAATGGGTACATTCCTTCATAGGAATGGGTATGTCCTCCCTTGTTAAAAGGGAGAGATAGACTCATCATTCTTGTCTTCACTTGGGAAGACAGAATGGAGGATTGGGTAAACATTTGGCATCCGATACTCTTTGAGGATGAGCTAGGGAATATGAGATAAGAGTAGTTTTAGAGGACCAATATTCTTTGTGGACTGGGAATCCAAGATAAGAATAGTACTGGTGGAACACACTCTGAGAACCTGGGTAGGGTATGTTCCGAGAGAGACAATGATTAGGATGTCTATAAGTCATTGGTATCACCAGCATTGTGTTGTGATCTTGTGGAGAGATAGAGATGTTATTCAAGGCCTTGCTATGTGACAATGTTGGATGATATGATGCTATACAAATGGATTACCAATCTGACTCTTCTTATGAGAATTCTTCAGATTGAGAATGTCCAAGTACCTTGTATGGATTATGAATACCTCCCTAGTTAAGAGGGAGTGTTGAAATATGTAACTAGGTTCGGTCTTCATAATAACATATTTAATCACGAGTTTATGTATTTAATGAAAAGATATAAATAAATTTATTATTGTAAGTCTTGAGGTATGGTTTTCATGCTCAAGAGAATTAATTTTATAAGTCAAAGCACCCATTGAGTGCTTCTAGGTTTATTATAAAGTCATTGAGTCATTGTCATGTATGAATGATCGATTTTGGCATGTTACATATTGTAAAGAAACATTAATTGTGTCATAATCAAGTCAAAAGACCCTCCAAGACCTCATTATGGCACAAAGTTCAAGTTGGCCTAAGGAAACTTCTAGTCGACCTAAAGGAAGCAATTCAACCTAATGTGAAGCCTATATAAAGAAGACCTTGACCTCATTTTGAGAACACACTCACTCACACAAGTTTGATCTTAAGGACGAAATGAAGTGCGAAGAAGAGCAAGAATAAATAAGGAGGAAAAGTCGAAGTTTTGGATTTGGTTTTGGGTTACTTCTCTCCACACACGCGAAGGAATTAGGGAACATATTGTTGCCGTGAATTTGACTCTACAGAATTGAAGTTAGGTCACCAAGAAGTGTTGTTATGGAAGCCAATTCTCTAGGAGAGAGAGTCTACCCAAGTGAAGAAGAGAAGTTGCAGTTTCTGAGCATATTGAAGTTGCAGTTGCAGTTTCTGGGCAAGTCAAAGTTATATTTGTAGTTGCAGTTGCTGAGTAGGTCGAAGTTGCTGGAAGGAGAAGCTATTCAAAGAGGAAGCATTGACTTGGTATTGGAGGGGTTCTTGGTCAAGGGTCTAGGTCTTGGAATTCATCAATTGAATATTCTATAAGAAGAATAATTCTTATGAGTTTTCCTCTAAGGTTGGAGAGGTTTTGGCCTTGGCTGACTGCCTACATCTTGTGTCCTTTGTCTCATTGTTCTTTATGTTTTGGCAGTTGTTTGATGAAGAAGAACACATAATAATAATCAAGTACAAGAAGAACCTAATTAAGAAAAGTAAAAAGTCCTCACAAACAGTTATCATTATAAGTGAAATCATCTAATATATCTGCCCTAAATTTCTCAAAAAATATAATTAGCCTCAACTAGTGGATTTATTTCTTATATTTCTTGTAAGTCCATTGAATCTAAACACTTATTTCCCATGCTTTCAAATTTGGCATGACGACCTTTTTTATTGACCTTTGCTTAATCTTTGGCTTATGGCTCCATTGCATTGTCTACACAAAAGGACACATGACTCATGCAGTTCGTGGCTATTAACAAGCATCTTCAGTATAAATGCCATCGTTACAATTCCAAATTACCAATCTATACTTACAACAATCCATACACCCATACCAACAATGTATCGAATCAAAACCTCAAGAATTTCATTATCATTCTTTGACCAATCTCATGAAACAATCTAGGCTAACTATGCTCTGATACCAAATGAAATGAAGCATATGTACATAATATCTCCCTACTCTTATCCATGGGAGAAGAATGTGCATAAACATAAAACAATAAATGAAATAAACAACAAACCATTAGACAACTATTTCCTAATGAAAACCATTTCGAGAGAAAAACCCTACATTCTAAAGCGCAATTGAAGTATTATTAGCAATTAAATGGTTAAAATACATTGCAGAGTCCGCATGCTCTCAACGAGAGTGTTCAATAGTGTGCTTCATCCCTACATTGTGCACTTCATGACTATGTTGGTCACTTAGGCCAATAAAGATCAATAGGCCAACTCCTAAGGCTTAGGGCATCTAAGTGATAGATCTATCCATCCACCCACAAATCTATGCTTCTCCATGCATGTCAAGGAAAAACCATACGATTCAAGCTCACTCTTCTTTGAAGTATTGTTGTGCTTGTCGTTTTTTGGAAACAAGTTCTTATTTTGCATTATCTCCCACTCAAGTCAAGATTAGATCAAAAAATCATGTCCCTAACACCTTGGATTCGAGGTGATTAGGCTCTGATACTAGATGTTAATTCCCAGGGAGAAATTAGGACAACACAAAATACATGCACGTGGAGTCAATATTTACCCTAAAAACCTTCAACGTACAAAACCAACACCCAAATAGATATCTATTTTACTTGGCCAAGCTAACCAAACACCATGGTGTTTGAGACATTTTACAATGGAGGTTTTCAAACCTTTAAATAGGCTTCATCATATCAAATAACATGGGTTGCCCAATACTTTTAAACCACCCATAATAAACACATCAATAATTAAATCATGGTTACCTTAACTACTTTATGACCTATCCATAATTAACCTAGCAAGTATGTGGATGTAGGAACATGATATCTTTCTTGTAGTAGATCTATATGTGCAAAAATAATAGTCTTTGCAATGGATATAAATTCCACTGTAAAAAGGTGTAATGCTTAGAGAAAGATATGTGTTACTGAAACTTAATAATAATAGGCCTATCATAACTTATTATAATAATTATTGTTTACACCATTGTTCTATACCGTAAAAATAAAAATACAATAATTTCGTTTGCATAAGAAAAAAAAGGGAAAGTTAAAATCATTATTGTGATTTTTAAACGAAAAGGAAATTAATTGTTTATTTTATGAGTTTTATATTGAATTCTTTGGTCATTCCTTATAATTAGAAATGAATATTCCTTTCATAGAAGGAAGTGAATGCATTTTTTTATAATTAGAAATGAATATTCCTTTCATAGAAGGAAGTGAATGCATTTTTTATAATTAGAAATGAATATTCCTTTCATAGAAGGAAGTGAATGCATTTTTTCTTTCCATAAATGACATTTGACTAGAAATTATAATAACAAAAAAATTAACATTTATGTTTCAATCCCTAAATATTTGTATGAAATATGAGCATTCCCCACGCCTTTTTGGAATCCATGGTTGCTTCTATCGATTGGTAACTAAATTATGTTTGCAAAATAAGGCTTTAGCCTGGGAAAGTACTTGTCAATAAAGTTTCTTCCTAGTAGTGGCACACATAAGTAATTTACAATATGTTGTTTTGATTTTGTATAAAATAGACCTCATCTAGATGCACCTTATGTGAAAGTATTTATCAATAAATTTTATTTCCTAGTAGTAGCACACATATACGATTTACAAAGTATGTTTACCTTTTTTATGTTGTTTTTATATTTCATTAAGTATGCCTCATCCAAAAGTAGGTTTTGCCCACAATTTTATCTCAATGAATAATATCGTTTTTTTTCATTAGATTGCAACATGTCATAAACTCAGTTTTAATGTTGAATAAACTAAATTCCAATTCCATATTATTTATAAAATTGGCCTTTAGATTCCAGTTGTCTCCCACCACAACTACTACATACTAAACCGTTGTTTATGCTATTATAGATATCCAACTCTATTCATTCCATCTAAACTATAAAAGTACAAAGTAAGGGTTTTCACAATCTGAAAAATAGACTTATCTCATGAAAAATCAAATTTTAAACATAATAAAAGAAACACATATTCCTTCAGCTAACTAAGAGGAATATGCTATAATTGTTATTAAGAGTTTCTTATAATTGATCTCACAATGACAATTTCATAAACATGTGTATGGAAAAAGAAAGATGTTGAAAAACCTATAATTCAAGTGAGACCTTAATCAATGATCTGGAAAGGGTAACACAAAAAATATTCTATAATTAGTGTCTGGAACATAAAGCCTGACTTATCAATTTTTGGCATTGTGTATGTGGTTTATAAGAATGGCCTAATTGGCAAGTAATACATATGATGACAACAAAAAATAATGGAACACAAAACTTAAGCACAACAATTTGCATCATACATCATGCACTAGATTACCTTTAACATAAATATTAGAAATTAATGTTAATACTTTCATTTCTATTATAGCTATGACAATTCTAGCAGTTACAAAATCATGTACTAAGCTTTACAAGTATAGCCTATTATATGTGTTTCAACTATAATTTGCATATTGTTTTTGCCCATTTCATTAATAAACCAATATCCACACAAAGTTAAATCTATATTCAATGCACTCTATAATGTAATTAGCTACTACAATATGTTCCAGTTGAACCAAAAGAGCATATGCTCCATTGAAGACCAATTTGAAGGCTCTCAAAAAATTTGTGTAGACCTTCCAAGTGAATAGATAAATCCAAAAGGAAATTCAAATGAACAAAGCATATCATTACGAGGAGAGTTGTCCAATGAAAAGTGGCCTAGGATAGCAGTGCAAGGACATTGTGTAATGATCAGTTGCATCTAGGTGCAAGTGGTATATAAGGGTTAAATGGAAATATAATACATATAAGGAATCTTAATCAAGACAACCAACATCAGTAATTGGAGTTGCTACCACATAGCCACTGTTATTATGGTTTTTGTTCACCGTGATATTCAATATCATAAAAGTATTATTCCATGAAGTAACAACATATTAATACATTTATTGACATTGTTACGACTAAAACCAAAATCAATGTCAAACCAAAGATCTTTGAAGATTTAATAAACCAATTTTCATTGTTTTGTATGAAAACAAAATCAACATCAACATATGAAATCATTGACACTGAATATGTAAGTGGAATTATTAGAAACCATAACACAGAAAGATATGCCAACATGCATACCATAAAAATTTTCACCAATTTTCAAATCAATGGGTATCTACTAATCATTTGAAGAAAGATTAAATTGATATGTTACATGTTATGGATTGATTTTTATTTTAAAAAAATGTTATATTACTTGGGTTTATACAATGCAATGAAGATTAAAAATGTCATTGGAACAAATTATTGTCACCGAGAATGGATAATCATGGTTGGAGTCTCATTGGTTGAGTAGAACTTGACTAAAGATTTGTAAGGAAGGGTTTACCTGAAAGATGGGCATTAACATTTGTGATCACATAAATACCTATTAACAATAAAAGATATTTGTATTTGAAATCTTGTGCATGTTCCCTTTATTCATCACAAATGTTAGGCATGCATTTGCAAGTTCTACACGTTCATTCTAATGTAGGCATTCTCGCAACATGTCAATACACCTGAACTTAAAATGTTGTCTTTTATAAATGTTACATGTTGTTTCAAAGATCAATTTAAGAGTCGATAATAGCATGTGTTGTAATTATTGTTTGTTATGTGAACAATTGGTTGTAAAAGATGCATTTGCTACATACAAGAAATATCTATGAGATTTTACTAAATAATATTTTACATTAAATTGGGAATTCCAATTGTAAAACATCCTTACTAGGGAAGGTTGTGCCCTCAACTGATTACTAGGCTCTATATATCATGATGGGATTGTACCCTTGTTAATATCTTTGAGGATGGAGGAAAAAAAAGAAAACTAGAGGAAATTTGTTTTCATCCCACCAGCCCCAAATTACAGTGAAGACAAGCTTGGAAGAGTCTCAAATTAAGGTGCCAATTAAAATTCATAGATTTCCTAGTGAAAAAGTAAAATTAATAAAGCTTTAATATGTTATAATTGTACATGCACTCTTATTTTGTGATTAAACATGTTCTAAATTGAGAATTGATAAAGCAACACATTTTTTAATCCATTTGCATCTTAAAGTATTTACACAATGTTCTCTTATCTTTTAGTTATGTTTGTAGCATTATTTAATACATTTATTAGACAAAATAGTTCTCATTATATCAGTATTGAGTACAATCCTGACCCAGTTTTTGATTCCTATAGATAAAAAAAAACATAGTGTTATTTACATCTAAGATAGTTAAATTCCTATGATGTTGTAGCATATAGATTTCACACTTGTACTCACATACATTTAGCCATAAAATATTATCATAGTGTGACTTACTTATGTGTTTTTTCCTTGGATGATCCACCCATTGATTACTTAGTTACTTCTCTCCCTTTCTTAGGAATGCTACTTTTTATGTGAGCACGCTCTCTTGAGTTGCTTTTCTTTAGTCTAGACATATGACCTCTTAGGTATTTTTAGTGTTTCAATAAGGTTTCCCTCTTTCTTTATCCTCTATATTGGTCCTTGGTTTTCCATTGGACTCTAATAAAATTTTGGGACACTTGTTTAGGGAACTTGCATTTTATGTTAAACCATTGCAAACTTGGTTCACAGTTGTTTTGATGCTTCATTCTAGGTCCTCAAAGGACCATATCCATTTTTAGTTTCTTGATTGGGGTTATATTTGGTCTAATCTTACTTAACCCTTTCCACTTTCTTTGTACCAAGTGGGACACAAGTTCCTTAACCGTATTATGATTGTAAGTCATGACTTGTGATTTAAAGATTTAATTTGGAATAAAATACCTTAATTACAGGTTAAAAATAGGTTGTACTCAATCAAAGCCTATCATTCAAATATTTTGTACAGAACATTCTACCCAATAGTTAATTTGGGTTTCATTGACACCTTGAAGTCATGTGCATATTTATTTATATTGCTCCTCTTCTATCTATAAAACTCTTTATGCCCTATCTCCATCTTTGAAAATTTTGTCATAGTAACATTTTTATATACACACTAATTCTTAATCTAGACCTCTAATCATATTGCATGATCTTTGCTCATTTTTTCTTGTCATCTTAACACCTCTATAGGTATCTCTTGTTTTTTGCTAAATTTTCCTTTGAAGGCTCATTTCTTTGTCCCAGGGTGTCTCCATTTGTTTATACACCTCCAATACATTAAATTATTCAACTTTACTACCTTAAGGGAGGTTGAAACTTATCTAGGGAAAGATAAGTAACCTTTTTTAGGGTTATTTGGGCCACCACTTGGCACCTAATTGTTTGATTATTTATATAGTATATTTAGGTGTTTTTGTTACAATGTATTGAATATTGGGACCAATTTTGTTTTGTAGGAAGGTGTAGCAACATGTGTAGGATTGTTCAAATGGATAAACCCTTTCTTGGAGGCCTATGGCATATCCCATCTTCAAGCAAAGAAACATAGACAACCACAGCAACATTTTTCCAAGTGATTTATTTCCTTTTCACTTATTTTCATCTTCAACATGTAGGTTAATTAGCTCACCAAAGGAGATTAACAAATTAACCGTAATTAGCTTGTATTTCCTTTGTTAACTCATCATTACTTTTATCTATTGCTGAGGCCTGATTGAATTATTATAATTAATCTATAAATCAACTCTATATAACTAATTAACAAGTGCTCTCCTTTCCATCTCTTTTATTTCCCTCTTTCTGCTCTCCTAGCATTTTTTTTCTATAAAATCAAATTATGACTATAGTTCATCCTTCCTCCTAGTAGTAGTGTTGTTATTATCTCTAATCATCATGCTACATTTGGAAACTCCATTGGTGTGTTCGTATCAACCCTTCTTCCTTTCCTTCCTTCTATTGGATTACTACTTGAAGTAATCCTTTCCCTTGGATTATTTCTCTCCTTGATTGAGTTGAAGGTTATCATAATTAACATTATATTCTATATAGCTAGCCATGATGTTTCCCCCCCTCTCTTTCATTTGGCACTCCTCCAAGGTGTTGAACTATAATTCTTACCAGGCATTAAATTTCGTGAGGTCCTTTCATGTAGATTCCAAAAATATTACTTGAATTGATACTTAGACCTCTTTTGAGCATGAAAAAATAATTTTCTCTCAATGAATAATTGTTACCCTTAATATGAGCCTCGTATAACTTCCTCAATGGAGTTTCATGTTGATGGTTCATTTTTCTTCCCCTTTTCCTCTTAAGTGGTTCCTCTAGTCCCTAGCCATAGGATAACTAATTCACGTAGGTTCTCCCTTCAATAATTTTCTTGTCATTTGGATCCATGAGTCTTGGTACTTCTATAATGTTTTTGTGAACTTTACCTCAAACTTATATCCAAACAAGCCAAAGTAAATATATAACCTTGATAGAAAAATTCTCAAACCCATCCAAATTTCATGCAAGGGAATTTCAACATCCCATCCCAAAACCATCAACCTCTACTAGGATTCCCTCATTTTCAAATTATCCATATAATAAAGGACTGAAATGAAAACCAAGTATTCATGGAAACCTGTACAAAACCTCAAAGACAAACAAGCATACAACTATTATCCCAAAAAATTAGATGAGCATTCATTCCAAAAATGACCTAACCTCAAAGTTCAACTTTCAAGGAAGTTGTAACCCAATTATCAGCATGTTCAACACCCCTATTTCTTATTACATGGTACCATACCATCAACCAATAATGGGAAGTAGTAAAAACATCTTAATAGCAATGTACTCCCTTATGGTGGTTATCCTAGTCAAAACTTACGCCCTAATTATGGAAGAAGGCATACCTCATCTAAACCTTCCTATACCAAAATACTTAAACAAAATTTCTCTCAAATTTTTGCAACATGGCTTCCTCCAAACCTAACCAAGTTATCTAAGTTCATTGGTGTTATTGGGAAATACTTAAAGTGTCACTCAGAAGACTTTGTTCTCACCTAAGTTGATTTTATTCATGAAAATAATATGATTGACTACTAAATATTGACACAAATTTCGATGGTTCTTTGTCTTTCTTGCGATAAGGTTTCGTAGATATAAGGAAAAAAGTATATTTCATGAAACGCCATTTCTGGTGCAGTAACATGTTTGACCCCTTTTGATTTGTCGAAATTCTGACGCAATCTGTCGTCAAAGCGCCGACAAATGTTCATTGCAAGCTCTTGTCGAAATTTACCATGGTCACAACATTTCTACCGTTGGAAATGGCATCACAAGACTGACAGATCTAAAAAAAATTAAAAATATATTGTGACGATCTCGTCATGGTCATGACATTGCTGTTGTAAAAACTTGCTTCGCAGGAACAAATGTATCTCCATTTTTTTTAAATATATTGTGACAAAATTTCCATGGTTGCGACTTTGCCGCTGTTGGAACCTACGTTGCAATATCGACATGCTCGCCATTTTTTTTAAAATTTATTGCGATGAAATTTATGTGGTTGTGATGTTAATATCATCGGAAGGTTCGTCACAAGACTGCCACACTCGCAATCTCTTTTAAAATGTATTGCAATGAACCCGCCATAGTTGTGATGGAATTTAGATGGAAGTGACATCGAAAGACCGACAATGTTGGCAATTTAAAACAAAATGGCACTTAGAATTTCCATAACATACATAACACCATCCTTACAATTTTTATAATGTCTATGATGGGACGTTTGAATTTTCCTCCCCATATTCCCCATTAATGATTATAACCTTGAATGGGCTAGCACTGGTCTATCATCATCATCTTAAATGACCCAACAGATGAAAATTTACCATGTATGTCATCATCTCTTCACACTATCTCATAGATGACCGCTTCTACAGATTGTATGCATGTATTTCTTGTTTGCCATCCCCTATACCTCACCTATGATTAATTGTGACAACATGTGAATAAAGGAAAATTTATAAGCAGAGGATTGCCACCTGTTTTTCCTCCTCAATACACACAATAACTAGAAATTTCCTAATTTTCCACTTCCAACATTATATTATGGAAGTTCATTTTGGTAGCTAATTCTATTAATAGTCACAACACACCTGAAAGTAAAATAAATTGTCATATATATTGCTAAAATTAATTAACTCTACATTTTTTGTTATTGGAAAGTCCAATAACAAATAACGTAGAGTTCTAAAATTAACTAACTCTACGTTATTTTTTATTGGAAAGTCCAATAACAAATAATGTAGAGTTTAATAGTTTATATGACAATTTATTCGACTTCCAGGCGTGTTTTGAATATAGATAGAATTAGCTGCCAAAATTAATTTCCAAAATAGAATGTTGGAAGAGAAAAATTAGGAAATATCTAGCTATGGAGTGGATGGAGGAGGACAAACTGATGGTGATCCCCTGCTTATCAATTTTCCTTTATTCAAATTCTTTCACAATCAATCATAGGCTAGGTAGAGGGGATGGTATGCTACAAATTCATGCATATAATATGTAGAAGGGGTCGTTTATGAGATAGTGTGAATTTATGTTGACAGACATGGTAAATTTTCATCTACTAGGTCATTTTGAGATGATAATGATAGATCAATGCTAGCCCATTCAAGGTTATAATCATTGACAAGAAATGTGGGCAATACAATTCATACGTCCCATCATGGAAATTACACACGTGTACTTAAATTGTCATCATAATCACAAACTATTGTGAATTTGCAAAACATGTATGTTAGAATTTTGTTAGACTAATATAGATTAGAAAAGGAAACTAAGATATACTAAAATTTTGCTAGATTATCCATGATTTAGACTCCGATTATTTGGTGAACTCCAACCATATAGAACTTGAAGATTATAATTTAGAGCCATTGCGAATATCTTGGACTCATGTATTTACAGCCGAAATGCATACAAAAGACTTCATAGAAAGACATAGGACATGCACAACATGTGTTGAAAAATGTATTGCATTATCTCACAAGCCTTTGGATTGGGGAAAATCATCCTTTTCAAAATCATGGAGCCCAAATACTCCTCTTGTTTGGTGGGTGAATTATTATATTGCTCTTCGTGGACTTGTAATTAGTAAAACAATAATCTAATTTTATGGGCTTGTTTACTTGCTTATTTTTTTATGTTGATGTTAGCTAGTTATGTCATTTTGTCTCAATGTTGCCTCTGGTTTTTTTTTATTGTTAAGTTAGTCTATGGGGTGGAGCATTCCATACTCTCGTTTTTTTTATAGACCTATTATTAATAATTTGATAGTTTTGGTGTACCTATTCTCAATCCTAAAATTTTGCATTGGTCTAGTTTACATACTGGTAGGCCATGACACTCTAAGAAACTTGCTATGTGATGTAAATCCAGTGTTAATTAAATATAGTATATGAGTTTAAAAAAATAAACCATTACATATTATCTCATAATTAGTCTTGTATCTATGTTCCCAAAGTGAATTACAATATACATTAATGGGATATTTCTTGGTATCTGACATGCATCTGATTCACACTCGACCTATTGATTGGGAGAGGGAGATAGTAGTAGTAGTCGGACGAGTTCACAACCTAAAGTTGTGATATCTAAGGGACTATCTTAGGTGGTGATGGATCAAAATGAAGTATTTCTAAGCCTGGTTAATATCGATGGTGGAATTTCACTTCTTAGTAAATCTGACCTCCACTTCCTTATTCACCTGGACTATTGGGATCCCATCTTTATCCTACCTAGTTTGCATTGTTGGCAGGGTGGGTAACACCTAAATTATTAGGTCTACTATTCCACAACCATTTTTTTATTTGGAAATGAAAGTTCCAATTCTAATTGCAAGTAGTATGTTGAGGTTGGTCATGAGGAACTTGCATTTTCTTAGCATGTCCTTCATTTCTGTACCATTTTACTCATGTTATTGTTGAAAAGTGTAACTAGGTCAGTCTTCATGTTGACTATGTGATTATGTATTTATGAAAATAAGGAAACAAAGATAATAAAATGTATTTTTCTGTACTTGCTTCATGAGTTTCATGAGCAAGATTTTATTATGTAGATAGACTTATTCTTGATGTCTATTAGGTTCTTGTCCTCTAGGTATAAATAGAATTAAGTGTCAAAATCATGAAGGATCTGGTTCAGATTTATATGCTCCAAGACCTTTTAAAGAAGCTCTCAAACAACCCTCAAAATGTGTTGGAAGATAAGCTCCAAATATAGTGAAAACAACCTTCAACAATGTTGGAATATATGTGAAGTAATGCCTCATAAAATGCCGGAGAAAATAAACTACAAGTCGGCCTAAATATCAACAGACTGGTCGGCCTAATAGCTGGATCAGTCACCTATATATATGACTGTCCTGCGGCTCATTTGGAGGAGAATAAAAATGCGGATCTATCTGAAACGAAGGTACAAGACAATACAAATTTCAGAAGGTAGAAGAGAGTACATATTGCGGAAGGTACATGAGAGTACAAATTGCGAAAGGTACATTAAGGTACAGATTGCGAATAGGTACAACAAGGGTACAATTTTGATTGTGGATAAGTGCAGTTAGGATGATTAAGGGTTGTTGACCTGAAGAATAAATTTGTGGTAATTGAGACAATATTCATAATGAGGAGAGACAACCATAGTGAGGAAGGTAAATATTTGATTTACCTTCCTACTGTTCAAGAAATTTAATAATCATATGTAATGTGAAGATCAAGATCTCCAGTGCTGAAGAAAAACTAAGCAATTTGGTGAAGAGAAGATTTAAGATCGAAGAAGTTGAACCAAGCTCTTGGAAGCATGTCTAAGTCTGGGTCATGGTACTTGTCATTTGAAGGTCTATAAGAAAAATTCTTTGTGGGTTTTCCTCTCCAAGAGAGAGAGGTTTTGCCCTGGCTCTAGGAGCCTAACTTTTGTGTCTTGTGCATTTTGATAATTGACTTGATGAAAGATTAACTAAACTAAAAGAAGAAGAAGAAATAAGTATCTCCAGTAAGGTCACAAGTAATTATCAAGAAGAGAATTTTATTAAACTACAGCCCTCCAAATTCTCAATAGTTATCCCGTTCAGGATTAGGAGTAGGGATTTGGGTTGTATTTTGCTGTTCATGAGAAGTACCCACAAAAACATTAGCATTAAGAAATGGTGGAGCCACTTTAGGATTTCCTATGGGAGTTGTGTGAGTGGTGTAGCTAAAGACATTTAGGGTTATTGTCTAATTGTCTAAGTATGTAGGCATTAAAGAAAGAGTATGTAGCACCTAAATTAGGGGTGTGGGAGTGTATGGTGGAGTGGGATAGGGATACAAAGAATTATATGCTTATAATTGGCATGCATTGTGTCAAGGCTTAGTTTAACATGGGAATCTAATTATAAACTCTTGGTGTTACTAACAAAATTAGTTGACTCATACCATGAATTTATCAAAATTTTAACCATGTGTTTCAGTTTTTCCTGGAAGATATATATACATACATACACACACACACACACACATGCACACATATATGGTATTCTATACCCTCCTTGTATTTTGGGTTAGTGAACATGGGTTATCAATCCTATGTGGGATAGCATGTCCCTAGTGTATAAAGGCTAACCCTACTTGTATCTCTATCTTAATAGACCAAAGTATCTACCAGTCTATCTATGCTAGCCAAGGTGGAACAACCTATGAATCTATGATGATTGTATTGGGAGACAAATCTATGACTGGTCCATCGCATCAATATGTAATTGAATCCATGGCATGATCTGAGCTCGAATAGGGGTCCACTATTGTTGGTAAACTGAGAATGATCAACCCTACTATTAATATCTTAACATAAGTGATTGCTATTTTAAATTTGAAGAACGATCTGAATCTATGACATTATTAGTTCAAAATCCTACATTGCAAGGAGCTAATTTATGTCTCTTTGGAGAAGCTTGAGTAAATTATGATTCAACGCCATATTTGAAGGAAGAAAAAGAAGGAAAGCATGCTCCCTATTCATGTATACCCTACTTCATTTCATCAATACTTTTCATAATCCAATCAAATATATAAAATACATTTAACAAAGTAATTATGATTCATAATTCAATCTAGAGTCCAAAACTCATTGATGAACTTTCACTTCAATACACTCTTGTCATTTTCTGTCCCACTAGGAAAACTATTAAATATTGATATGTCCACATCTCATTAAAATCATAAAGAAAATAAAATCATGATCATTGAAGTAGCTAGGATAATTCATCATATGTTATCTAAGCATCACACAAACTAATAATTAAACCATAAAATTATCATCAAATACTCATTATAAAATAAAATATTTGGTTTTATCATCATATTAAAAAACACAAAAATAGGTCATTTATAAACCATCACCCTCAAATAATAAGTCTAGTTTTTCATAGTAATTAGAAAAAATGGATCACTATAGCAGTACTCTTCTGCTACTAGGTTAACAACTCACATATGATGACCGATGAGAAGACAAGCTCTTGGTATTTAAATTGTAGATTCTTTAGTGTGTATTTTGATTGAGTTGACTACTCAATTTCCTAGTTCATCACAGACTTTGGCTTGTATAGTAGAATTCCAATATAGATTGCCTCATTCTTAAATGCCAAGAGTGCATGGCTCTAAATTGCAAATTTCAGAACACGTGGATCTCAAAATGAAGATTGTAAGGCCAAATTAATTCACTACAAATTTGTGGGAAACCATACTTTTTTAAAGTAAGAATATTTCCTTATCAATTTATGGATTCCTATAAAATATTTCATTTGAGTAAAGGAATACAACAATCTAAATGAATTTTTATGTATTGTTGTGAGAGGATGGGGTTTCCATAGTAGTTTTTTTGTAGGAGTAGCCAAGGTGGATGTAGGGTGAAATTTCCACCATTGATGTTAGACTTAGAACATATGGAATACATCATAGGGAATTAGGAGGAAGTTGTCATCCTCACTAAGAATCCTTTGAAGGCTTAAGCGATTTGGTCTAGAATTAGTGTAGGTCATGTGGATTCATTATGAGATTCGAAGAAGCTACACCACTTGGGATCCAAACTCCTTGAGAATGCTACCATGGAAATTTTAGGAGGGTTGGCATGAGAGCTAAGTGTATAAGGTTCTAGAACCTTGGGACACATGGAGAATAAGGTGACAAGACTTCTTGATGATTAAACCAAGGACCATAACTACTTAAGTGCATAACATATAATTCAGATTATGATCTTGAGAGTGTTGCACCAGGTTTGACAAGTAGCACATTCAACTTGTGTGAAGCTACAAGGAAATATTTACCACCAACCTTGGGAACCAAAATTCTAGATGGCGCACTCCACTGTGTGTAGGATGTATGATTATAATGATGTGCGTGTTAATGACATGATTAAAATAAAAACCACAGTTATGGGAGAAGTTGAGCATGTGATGGAAAACTTAGTTATCAAAACTAGTTTACTTTTTTCGGTTTTCTTCAGGAATGTATTGGATTGGTGTCCCTAGAGGAAGGCATGCAGGTTCATGCCTTTGCAAGAAAGACTAGAATCAGGTCATAAGTTCAATTAGTGACTAGAGAATTTGGAGAATCAAAGTTAAATTCTACTAGATAGTTTGTATATGACTTGGATTTCTCTTATTGAAGAAAGATTCTATAAGGAAAGGATTGCTAGGTTTCCCCCTTATGGGTTTTTCCATGGCCTCTGGCCTAATTTATGGTGTCTCTTCTCTCTGATTTCTTATGCACTGTGATCTTTGTTTGAATGGATAAATTATTAGTGTATAATTGTTTGATGAATTAACTAAACAAAATGAATACTAAGAGAAAACCATACAAATATTTGTCACAAGTAGTTATCATGATAAGAAATTCTCTCTTGCACTGAAATTTCAACAATAAGGTCCAGTGCTTGAAGATTTCAAGATTTTGATAAACTTGAGCAAGAAAATAAATATTAAAAAAATATAAAACATAAGAATAATAATAGCCCAATCACACATTATACAAAATATTGGGATATATTTTATGAAATGAAAAATGTAGGTTTTACACTTGACAGGGAATGGATACTAAAGAGGAGAAATTCATCCACTTGCTTTCCAACCATGTTACATTTGTGGGCGAAGTATTTCTGGATTAACAATACTTGCAATGCACATAAAATATGTTAAAGGTAGATAAAGAATAAGAAAAACAATAAAATAAATTAAGAAACACTTTTATGATTAGATAAAAAGTAGACATGACTGAGGCACATGAATACTTGAATGATCTCCTCTTTGTTTCAAGAATAATTTATTGGAGTAGTATAATCTTGTAGTAAACATTCCTCGATTTGACGGAGCAAAAACAAAGTCAAAATTGACTTAGTTGGTCGTTTGCTAGAAAGAGGGAGGTTTTATCCAAGACTATCCAAATCCTAAATCATTCTCTATCGAACTAGGCCAACCACATGAATATGGAAGCTCTTGTGGCCCCTTATCCGATCCCCACACATCACTCTCCATTCCCCAGTGCCCAATCTATCTACTATAAAAAAATTGATAAAAACACATTAAGATTCATGCATACACAACTAGCAAAAAATAAAATTGATAAAGAAACATGTGTGGTTTTGTACATAAAGAAACATATAACAAGTTAACATATAACATTAATTCAATCATTAATACTTCATCTCAATAAATTTTATCATCAAAAATATGTTTTCATAATATGGTATGTGATGTTTCTAATGATATAACTAGTACACTCATTTACTTTTCTTTTTCTTTATCTTTGACGACTTGGTCATGTACTCATGATGTCATTGAGGTTGTTGCAAGAGCGGTGGATCATTAGTTGTAACAAGAAAGAAATGTTAAATTGATATTTTTTGTTTTTATAATTACAAGTATTTCATTAATAAAAAGAGCATTAGAGTTTTCTTTACCTACTTCAGTAGCAGAGGAAAGAGGAGTAGTTTCAGATGCAGCCATATTTTCATCTTCTTGTGTAGCCTCATCCTCTACATGCTCTCGAGTTGAAACAAGAAAAGCTATAATTAATACACCATTTGAAATTAAATATTTTTAATTGTAATCCTATTTGTACAAGAAGATAAAGTGAGGCTACCCAATGATGCAAAGAACACCGTCAAAGGAAATATCATTAAAGTATTTCATTAATACTAAAAAATGACTTTGCAATGTAATTATTTACCTTTTGCACTAGTCCACATCATTAGAATGGTTTCCCTGTGCTCCTCTTCTAGTAGAGGTTCCTCATGTATGACATCCTCTACCATTGAAAGATGGCTAATAGTGGTTGTATGTTGTGGTGTGATCTTTGCCAAAAAATCCTATACAAGAAAGAAAATATTTTTTCAATTATATAATGTAAAAATTAAAAAACAAACATTCATAATTGAAATTATGACATAAAAGAAAAGTTCACTTTAAAATATGGTTATTAGCTGATATCTCTAAAGATGTTGATCCTATATTTAATCTCAAGAGTTTTATCTCTAATGTGAATCAAACAAACAAATTATTTGTTCATTCAAACCACAAGCTTATTGATCGTTACAATTGGGTTGGGAGAAATGAACAACTCATCGTCATAAAACCAATAAATATCAACATGGTCATGTCCCCCAAACTATATATTTCAACAAAGAAGATAGTTATTTTGATTATCTAAATAAATAAACAATCTCACATTAATTTATTTCAATTATTTAAAAAAATAGTCTCCTACCTTATTTTCAACCCTTATCAATATTTTTGAAATATATCTTCATCAAAAGAAAACATTTTATTTTCCTATCATAACATTCCCGGAAGAAGAAAAAAAAAAAACATTTCCTGTCATAAACATTCTTAGAAATAGTGAGATCAAATAAAATAAATATGGTAAAATTGTAATATCATTGCATAATCAAGCCAAAGTAATTTTTGTCTTAGATTATGTAAGTGATGAGTTTGCTTCGATCCTTTAGTTAACAATAAATTCACATTCTAGTTAAAACATATTAATTCAAATTGTTTTATTTGTTGTATTAACAATATTTATAACCATTTAATATTTAGAGTAGCTACACAATTGATTACCAGATTTTGATGTGTTTCTTGTGCCTTTCATTGTTCCACCAATTGTGTATAGGAAGGCATGAAAATCTCCTGAAATTAAGCAAGAGGCACATTAGCCCCAAATTCAACCTTCCCTAGCCAATAATTTCCCTTGAAAAGGGTTGAGATTTATTGACTAGTTTGAGAGATTTGGCTAGCCCTAGGTCTGAAACCTAGTTTCATCCCTATGTACTTTAGCAAGTCTCTTTCCTTTTAGGTTTTGAAGAAAGTGATTTGAGTAGGGTTTCCAGACGCAAATACTTAAAAATTTGAGAATAAAATTTGACTTCTAGTTACTCTTTCCTCATGAATGCAAGGAAACATGGTAGAGTACTCATTTTGGAAGTGATTGGATGATTGAAAGATAATCCTATAATGATATCTTCTAGTTGGGATGCAAAGGAGAATCATGCTTGCCCGTAACTCTAGGTTATTTTCTATGGGTTTCATCCATGTCTGTGGAATTAGAGCTTACTATGGTAACATATTTCCGTGTCGAATTTGAGCTCATTGTGGTTTCCAGAGCTACACACACCAGTGACCTTATTTTATGTGACAAAGAATTTCGAATGTTATGCAGTGACAGGTTATGAATTTTGCACCACTAGATAGTAACACATTTTAAGTTTTAATCAAGAAAGTATTCATCCAATGTGAAAAATACCACAAATAAAAAAGGCTTTATTTAGAGATGGTCAACTACCACTTGTTTGACCTTATTTCCCCCCCCCTTAAAAGTGATATTAATGAAAGTGTATAGGAAATTAATATCAAAGTATATAATGCAATAGAAGTAGTTTCTCCTCTACAACTGGTGTATCCACCTACATATATTGTCAACTGGTGTTTCGATGTAAAATTGCAATAACAAATCCTTACAACTAGTAGAAGAATGAAAGGATGAATTCCTATTCTAAAACTAAATTAGTATAAATTTTGTCAAAATATATTTTGAAATTTATTTCTTTCAAAGCATGCACACTACACCTTATTTTAAAAATTTTTGTATTTAAAATTTTTTTTTGACCTCGTTCTTTTGCATGTGATTATTACCGAAAGAATTTCTACTAATTTAAAAAATATGTTTGGGATCGATGGTTGAGGGTATTAAGGAAGTTTGTCTAATGAATCAAAATGCAAGAAGAGAATTTTTGCTAAATAATTTGGCATAACATGTTGTTATTTCTAGACAAGGGGAAATGAATAAGAGAGCTATACTTACAATGAATTTGGAAACATTCAATGTCTATCAAAATGCATGGGATAGGTAGGCTTATGGAATGAAAATAAGTAATTGATATGAAAATGGTAACTTAAGGGCAATGAATTATAATAGCGCACTAAAACATAGATCCAATACAATTGTAATAATGGATATTCTTAATGATATTGTGGACAAAATTGCAAGTAAGGTTCGACATCTAATGCTATTGATACTTCGAGATGGAACAAAAAAATATATCATATTATTTCCTTCAAATATGACTTGGACTTCACTTGGAAAAATGGTTAATGAGGGCATGAAACTATTGGGTGTTTCTCCAATGTCATAATTTTATTTTCAACATAATAATGATAAATCAATTTCTAGAAGTGTTGATCACAAAGAAAAACATCTTTGAAAGTTGTGATGATTATTTCTTAATCATAGACATACTTAGATACATCACTAAATCCATTCAAATAAAAATGGTTGTGGGTGATTGAGATGAACCATGATAGCTATATTACAAGTTAGTCATAGTGTGTACTATACTCGTAGATTGAATTTAAAGAAGCATGCTCATACCTACTTGAAACTTTTGTATGACAAAATGGACAAGGAAAATACTTCTATACCAAGGTTAGGTAAGAATAAAAACGTTGTTAGTAGTGTCCTGAATCTCTCAACTTCTTTATCTAGCAGGCTTACACATGGACACAATATTGGGAGCTTTGTATGCTTTATCCTTTCCTTTAATTATGTGTTTGAATTTACATCCCTTTAAATAAGAAAATGGGGTTTGACATTCTTGTATTTGGTTCCCTCATAATGTGACACACACATGAAAACATATATGGAACTTATGAGATGATATAAGATGGAAAATAAAGTGGAAATACATGCTTTTATTTCCATAGATGATGAACACATATAAGACATGTGAGGACCGCAATTCATTTGTTCAATATCTAATTGATGAACCCTTTAACTTACAAGCTTTATGGATCCAAACATGTTGGATGGTAACTCAAGATAACTGGTATCAAAGGATCTCAATACTTCAAATTTCAACTCATTAACTACATGTCTATATGCAATATAGATCCTCGGGTTAGGATGAAAGTGATCACCTCTTATTAAAATATGGCATTCTTCTCTTGAATTCCATCCAAACTTACTTACATGGCAACCTTAATTGTCAAATATATAGGTAAATAGAACTTCTAATGTGGAAGAAATAAAGGATTGGAAGCATATATTTTATTATTAAAGAAAGGGATTGATAACTGAGGGAGAAAATATTGGAATCCTAAGTTAACTTATTGGGAGAATATATTAAAATCCATGGACACACTTTTTTACCATTGAGCACTCAACAAATAGTTACTAGCCATTCCTAATGCAATAAATAAGAAGAAATGATCATATACAACCCACACATGAATTCATGGAAGCTTACTTAAGTGATAATGTATATACTATTGACAATCACTACATTGGACTTCTTATGCAACAAGCCTAGACATGAATTATCTCTACGGGAAGATGTTAGAATGATCATAGTGCGATCATCTAGCCCACATTTTGAAATATTGTTGGGTAGGATAGACAGTAATGTCTACAAATATTTATATGTTTCCACTAAGACATACAAAATAGTGGTCCATTTGTGGAAGCCCTTAAGAACAACAAGGAAAAATAAATTTTTGTTACAATTTTTTTTAAAAAGAACACAATAGTGAGTTGATGGAACAAAAATAATGGTCTCCATAGATGAATAGAATCATATGGGCATGGTAATCAAAGGCAAGATGAAAGGGAGAGATAATAAAAGTAAATTTTAAGGGAAATGAGGCAAATGAGGTACAACGATGTAATATTCCGAATAGGAAATAAACATCAATATAAAGCCACATAAACAATAAATACAACAAAAAGAAAGACATCATGAAAAACAGTACAAACATGGAGAAAAGCTAAGCCATTTTTTTATAATATGAAAGAGGGAAATGAGTACAAAGGTGATCAGAATGATGGCACCTTGGCTTGCTCAAAGCAAGCTGAAATCACTCTCAAAACCCCACTGTGAATGACTGCTATCTCTTTGAACTGCATAAATCCTTGAGTTGCTGGAAACTGTTTCCTCTAAATGGAATGGAGCTGATCTTTGGGGTTGTTCCCATGCTCAAAAAATTATGAAACTTTGGGTATGGACTCTCCTCCAAAAACCCGGAAAAACCCAGGAAGGAATTCCGGAAAGATTAACCTTGGAATTTGACCCCCTTGGGAAAATCACACACTCCAAGTGAGTACGCTGGCCACTGAACTGAAATAATGGAAATGATGGCCTCCTTCTACTCCAGAATATGACTTGTGAAGGGCTAATCCCCTCACACTTCTCCCTGATTGAAATCCCTGATCTCCCTTCACTCCCGGTGCTACCTCCCTCCAAGACTGAGTAATCCCTGAGTGTGACTGGGTGGTTCCTGGCTGAAAGTATATGCATGCTCTACTCTGAAAATAAATGGTGAATATCCTCACCTGAGTGGTCACTCGAATTCCCCCGAGGCTGAGGTTCAGATCTCCGCTTGGAGACACCCGTGTGCTGCACAACACTTGTAGACTTCACTAAACAGCGTAAGCATGCTCAATTTCTAATAGACTAAAATCTGAAGATGCATAATAGAATGAGTTTGTAGCTAGCCTCTCCCTAATTTTATGCTTGAGACCCTAGCTATCCCTTGGGCCCCACTCAACTGCATTGTCTCTTCATGCCACATTGTCCCCACTAGACTGCGTTGTCCTGGCCCACAATGCCATTGTGCTGCTTCCACACTATCCCTCTCCCTGTGCTGTCACTTGGCTCCCCTGGGCCCAATGCTGAAATCCAAATATGTCTAAGTGAATTTAGGGAGTTATTTTATCCTATGTTTGGGTTATGGGTCCCATCACCCCCTTTATTTTATGACTGAACATTAGAAAGGAAAAATCTAGGAAAAATTAATATTGCCAATTAGTTACTGCTAATTGGGAATATTACAGTCCTCCCCGCCAAAAAATTTCTTGTCCTCAAGCAACTGCAAAATATTTGCACTCTCCCAAGTGGATTCCTCATCTGGAAAATTTCTCCATCTCACCAAATAATCCCTAATTGTCCTGCTCCGTAGCTATCTATCCCAGGTGTCTAATATGACTTCTGGTTGTAACACCAAATGCCCCTCATCATTTGTATGTGGGAGATCTTATGCTGTAGTAACCTGTTACACCAATGCCTTTTTCAGGCATGAAACATGGAATATGTTATGTATCCTGCTATCTTCTGGAAACTCCAACTCATAAGCAACCTCCCCTGTTTAGCAGATCACCCTGTATGGTCCATAGAAGCAGGGCTTGAGCTTCTTGACCCCTTTCTGCTTCAGCTTAGATTTCCGGTATGGTTGAAGTCGTAGGTAGACCAAGTCACCTACCTCAAAATGCTTCTCTATCTGCCCTCTGTCGACAAATAACTTCTGTTGATTCTGTGCTACGACTAAGATGTCCTTAAGAGCCCGGAGTATATCTTGGCTCTCTTAATTCCAGTCCTTGGCCCTGGGGGCCTTGCTAGCTCCAAAAATAACATCAGGAAAATTCACAGCATGATATCCATATAAATCATAAAACTGAGGCATACCAATAGACACGTGGAAAGTGGTATTGTAGCAGTATTCTCCCAAATGCAGCCAACACAGCCATGCCTTCTGCTGCCCCGTGACATTGTTTCGCAAGTAGCCCTCCAACTTCTTGTTCACTATATTTGTATGCCCATCTGTATGAGAGTGATATATGGTACTAGGAGTCAACTCTATACCCACCAAACAAAAGAGCTCCTGCCAAAAGCCGCGCATGAAACGACTATCCCTCTCATTGACTATGGTCTTCAGAAGACCATGCAACCTGAAAACATCACATAAAAAAATCTCCCCCACTTGTGATGCTGTGTACCTTGATGACATGGAAAATAAAATATCATAATTTGTTACTAGACCAATGACCAAAAAGATGCAATCCTTTCCCTGCACCATGGGAAACCTAGTAACGAAAGCCATAGAGATTCTTTCCCACTTTCCTTCCGGAATGGGAAGCAATTGTAGTAATTCGGCTGGGTGGTTCATCTCACTTTTTTTCCTCTGACATACATCGCACTCCCTGACATGCCGGAGTACGTCCTCCTTGAGGCCTCTCCAAGATAACCTCTCCCTGATAGCCTTGTAAGTCTTCGTGAATCCCTGAAGGCCCGATAATGGTGAATCATGGGATGCACGCAATATCTTCTCCTTGAGCTTAGAATCCCTAGTCTAGAAGATCATGTCTCTGAAGTAGATGACCTCATCCATCACCTTGTACCTGTCATCTGTAATATGACCTTCCATCACCTCACAAGCAAAGCGGTCCTTGGAGTCCTCGACCAGCAGTTGATCCCTCCAGTCTATATATATGCTCATTAAGGAAAGCGTTGCGGGTCTGCGTGATAGAGAATTCACCACCACATTGTTCTTCCCTTTGACATAATAAATTTCAACGTCATAATCCTGGATCTTACTGACCCACTTCTTCTACCTCTCTTGCAACTGTTTCTGCTCAAGGAAAAACTGGAGGCTGTTGTGACCATTCCTCACCCGAAATATGTTTCCCACCAAATACTGTTGAAACTTGGCCAAGGAATGCATAATGGCCAACATCTCCTTGTCATATATAGGATACAACCTCTCATGCGGCAGTAGCTTCTTGATTTCGAAAGCTATGGTGTGACCTCCTTGCATCAAAACTGAACCTACTCCCTCTCCTAAAGCATCACACTCCAATGAAGGGTTGTGTGAAATCCTGCAAAGCTAACACTGGGCAGCTACTCATCACCTCCTTGAGCCTGTCAAAGGCCCTCTGCGTAGTATCATTCCATCTGAATGACCCCTTATTGGTGAGATCTCTAAGGGGTGGAGCAAGCTGGGAAAATCCCTTAACAAGCTTTTGGTAGTAGGTGCAGATGCCTACAAATCCTCAGAGTTCTGTGATGCTCTTCGGCTTCGGCCATTCCCTGACGGCCCGGATATTAATCTCGTGGACTCTCACTCCATCCACACCAATGATATGCCCAAAATAGAGCATCTTTATCAACCCAAATGCGTACTTGGAGAGCTTAGCATAGAAATGTCGCTCCTCCAAAATACGCAGTACATCCTCAAAGTGTTGCAAGTACTCCTACCAAGTGTGTATGTATATAAGGATATCATCAAAGAACACAAACACACACTTTCTCAATTGACCATAAAAGATGTGGTTCATGCAAGATTGAAAAGTGCATGGTGCGCTGGTTAGCCCGAAGGGCATCACCAAAAACTTAAAGTGGTCATAATGGCACCTGAAAGAAGTCTTGGGGACATCCTGGTCCCTTACGCGGATCTGATGGTATCTCGACCTTAGATTGATCTTGGAGAATAATTTTGATCCCCTTAGCTCATCCATCAACTCATAAATCCTAGGAATGAGGTATCGATTCTTTATCGTCTTTTTTTTGAGTGCCCTATAGTCGATGCACATCCTCAGTGTGCCATCCTTCTTCTTCACCAATACAACAGAAGAATCAAATGGGATAGTACTAGACTGGATGTGTCCCAGTGCTAAGAGCTCATGAATGGCTCTCTCAATATCATCCATGTAGGCGTTGGGATTCCTATAGGGTGTGGTGATCACTGCATGAATCCCCTGATCTAGCTCAATGGTACCCCCGGTCCAGTGGCTACCTTTTTGGTATGTCCCCAAAATCCATGGAGTACATGTCCAATATCGACTGCACATCTGGGTGAACTGTCTGCCCTATTTCCCCTACCTCTGAAATACGTAGTTCTACTACCCACTCTATGTCTCCCTTACATAAGTCTGCCTCCATCCGGTGTGTTGAAACTGTCTGTGGAGGATATGTGTGCATGCCTATGATCATCACATGTTTACCACTCTTCTTGTCCATCCAATCCATCTCCAATGTCTCCTAGTCTGTGGTGACCTTCCCAAATGTGATCAACCACTGCACTCCCAACACCACGTTGGTGTCTTGAATGTCGACTAAAAAAAATGTTCTATCATAGTGTAAGTCCCCATAGTCACTGCTAATGCCGGGACATATCTCATACACTGCATAGTTCTGGCACCTGGTACTAGTACTGAGAAACCATCCAAGCTCTTTGTGAGTATGCCCCTCCTCTCTATCAGCTGGGCATCAATAAAGTTGTGAGTGGCCCCACTATCTACCAAAACTGAAACATGATGTCCCTAAATGGTGCCTCAGACACGCAATTTCAAATACTTCAGAACTCCCCACAAAGATGCAAGGATTCCTCCTGTGGGTGCAAACGCTGCCCCTCCTGCTTCTGGGGGAGGAGGTGGTGGATGATCCCCTCTCTGCACTACAGCGCTGGCCTCTCCCCCTATCTCCTCATAGGAATATTCTTCTCCCTCATTGTCGGAGAAGACCTGTATGTAATGTGCATTTCCAGTGGCACATCGATGACCCGGTGGCCATGGCCCCTGGCATGTGAAGCATAGATTTCTTCGTCTCAAGTCTCTTCAGGTATCATCATCCAAAGGCCCTCGACCTTGGTTCCCCTTTTGCAGTGGAACTCTTGTGTCCTTCCCCTTTGGCTGAAATTTCGGTCTCTGGGGGAAAGGAACTCTGGTCCTGGGCAAAGCATCCTGTAAGTCTCTCATCCTCCCAACTGCATCCTGAAGTGTAGCAGGCCTCATGGATTTGACTAGCCCACACAGAGGTTATGCTAACCCATCAATGATTATGTATATCCTCTTGGATGCGAACAAGTCTGGTATCATCATTGAAAATATCAAGAACTTGGAAATGTAAGTTTCCGGGTTCCCGGTCTATTTGAGCTTGGTCTGCTCGGAAAAATTATCCTTCGGATCCTTCCGGTCAAACCTCTCCACCAATCTCTAGGTGAACTCCGCATATGCTGTCATTGTTGAGTGACATAGCGTGGCCATCCCATGGAACCACCAGTCATGGGATTCTCCCTCAAGGTGCAGTGCTACCACCTTGATGGCTTCCACCTCTGCCATCTGATTAAGCTGAAAGTAAATGTCCAACTTATCCACCCAAGCTTTTGTTGAACATTTAGATGACCCGTCATAAGTTGGTAAGAAAAATATGCCCACGGTACATTGTAGTTCAGCTCCCTGCCTGTACCCACTGCCTCTGTTCTAGTTATGGGGTCTGTTGTTGTTCTTGAGCTGGAAGAAGTCATGGAAAGTGAGAGCTTCACCAAACTCTCGCCCATAATATTGATACGCTGCAAAATAGTCCTCGTAATGAGCCACCTCCAGCTCCCGGGGTCCTCCCGTTCCGGTGCCTGTAGTCAAGAATGTGGGCATCGCTGAAAGTGGGGGAGTGTGTGGCACCACCAGCTGCGCTGTGTTTTGCTCCTGTGTGTGATGGGAAGTGTCGGATCCCTCATTGATGTGAAAAACCCTTGGGGTTTCATGCTGCCTATTATTCTCCTCTATCTTCCTCAAGAGCACCTGCGCAGAATTCAGGAGGATATTCCTGAACTCCTCCCCATCATCTATTTCTTCTACCATAGGTTCTTCCTCCTCTGCGTCCACCAATGAAACACAGCCCCCTTCTCCAAATGTGGCCTCGAGCCTCTGCTCTCAGCTCTTGTATCACTTTGTCCAGTAAGTGATGTATTATTTTCCTCCGGGTGTCATAGACTGATCTGCTCCACAGGCTGAGGCAAGTCTATGAGCTCTGATACCACTGTAATATTCCAAATAGGAAATAAACAACAATATAAAGAAACATAAATAATAACTACAATAAAAAGAGATACATCATGAAAAACACTGCAAACATGGACAAAAGATGAGCCATTTTATTATAGTATGAAAGAGGGAAATGAGTAAAAAGGTGATCAAAATGATGGCACCTTGGCTTGCTCAAGGAAAGCTGAAGTCATTCTCAAAACCCCACTGTGAATGGTTTCTCTCTCTCTGAACTGTGCAACTCCCTGAGTTGTTGCTGCAGCTAGAAACTATTGCATGTGACTAGAATGGAGCTGCTCTTTGGGGTTGTTCCCCTGCTCAGAAAATTATGAAACTTCGGGTATCGACTCTCCTCCAAAAACCCAGAAAAACACAGGAAGGAATTCTGGAAAGGCTGACCCTGAAATTTGACCCCCTTGGTAAAATCACACACTCCAAGTAAGTACAATGGCCATTGAACTGCAAGACTTGAAATGATGGCCTCCTCCTACTCCAAAATATGACTTGTGAAGGGCTGATCCCCTCACAATTCTACCAGAATGAAATCCACGATCTCCCTTCACTCTCGGTGTTGCCTCCCTCCAAGACTATGTAATCCCTAAGTGTGACTACGTTGCCTTAGTGACTGCGTGGCTCTCGGCTGAAAGGCTCTGCATACTATACTCTAAAAATCGATGGTGAAGCTCCTCACATGAGCGGGAAATCAATGTCCCCCAAGGCTGAGGTTGGAATCTCTGCTCGGAGAAACCTATGTGCTGAACAACACTTGCAGAATTCGCTAAACAACGTAAGCATGCTCAACGTCTCATAGACAGAAATCTGAAGATGCATAATAGAATGAGTGAGTATCTAGCCTCTCCCTCCTTTTATGCTTGAGACCCTAGCTCTCCCTTGGGCCCCACTCAACTATGTTGTCTTCTCATGCCACACTGTCCCCACTAGACTGCGTTGTCCTGGCCCACGTTGCCACTGCGCTTCCTGGCCCATGATGCCTCCACGCTGTCCCTCTCCCTGCATTGTCACTTCGCTCCCTTGGGCCCGATGCTGAAATCCAAATATGTCTAAGTGACTTTAGGGAGTTATTTTATCCTATGTTTGGGTTATGGGTCCCATCATCCCTTTATTTTATGATTGAACATTAGAAATGCAAAATATGAGAAAAAATAATATTGCCAATTAGCTGTTGGTAATTAGGAATATTAAAAACGAGAAAAAGTTGAATAAAATTGAGGGAGTGATAATGATGTTGACAAATGAAGACTTATTTGAATGAAGAACTAAAAACCTCTACACTTGTCATTTTTTAATGCCTTATATCATGTAAGAACTCATAAATTAGTATTTAGTTTTAATTAATACTTGTTGCTTTGTAGATATTGAATGTTGATTTCTCTCTTCTCTTTTGGGATACAGGGTTTGTTAATAAATTTTCCACAATAAAAAAAAATTATAGTGTTTTTAGTCTAAGGTGAGGAAGTTGGTAAAAACAACAAACTCATCGTCATAATTTTGTTTATAGGGAACCTTATTGTACATGGCCTCAACTATTTGTGAAAAAGGTACAATATGAAATGCAATGATTTCTATACTTTTTTTTAATTTATTATGTCTCTTCAATATTGATATATTTACCAATGTTTGCCATTATGATGTTATTCATACACAAAAAAAATTGTTGACAATTATAAATGAAACTTGGATTTATATATTTTATACACATTAGAAAACAAATTCAAAATATTGAAATCAAAACATGCATTGTAAAAATTCAATATTAACACTTTTGGAATCAAAATTTATAATTTCATAATTGGAACTCACCATTTTGGGATCAAAATTGAAACTAAGTGTGGGATTTGACATCAATAACAGTGATCTGGTTGCTTGATATGAAGTCCTATAACATCAATTCAAATAATTTTTTCACTGGCAGAAGTCTACAACACATAATCGAATATTTGTGGTGGTTTGATCAAGATACATGTCTCCTATCTGAACTCTATGGTGACTTGATCAAAATTATGAAGTACATATCCAGGTTCTATGGTGATTTTTTTTTTGCATAGATCTGTGTATGTGAGATTGAGATAGTGGTCCGATATTTGTAGCATATGTTCAAGGCATGTCAAGATATGCCATTATTTATGCGAAATATTTTGTCAAGGGACCAATTTGAATTTACACACTAAATCTATACCTCATTTTTGGTTTATTAGTTGGAGGTTCAGTATCTAGGCAAGTTTATGCCACGATTTATGCCCTGAAGGAAAGAGAATAAGACACAGAAAGGATGAGCTCATGAGATAACTCATGATTCAAGATGCGAGTGATCATGGGCAGAGAATGAGGGTGATTAAGATACAAGAGGGTAGTTTCAGGCTGAGTTGCGAGTTGAGTTGCACGCTGAGTTGCTAGAGGGGAGCTCACGGGTCAAGCCATTCGAGTTTGTGAAGATACAATTTATTTCTTAACGATCTAGCAAAGGATCGATGTAACTAAAGGGTTTTTGTTAGCAATGGGTAATATTGGATAATGGGCTCATGCCCGATCCAGTAATATCGCATGGGTGAAGAAGGGAATTGTCACTTGTGAATAGGAGGTTGTTTCATCTTTTTCTTTCCTAGAAGGAATTACCACTCCTCAAAATTTCAAGATAGAAGGAAATATCAAGAAGAAAAATGTAATAGTGTTGATTGATTTAGTACCCATAATTTTATTCATTGTAAGGTAGCCAAGGAATTGAATTTCTTCCTATACCCAGCACCAGAGTGTCAAGTGATGGTTGCAAAAGGAGGAACTATAAATTGCTCTGGAAAATTCATAATATCAAGCTAACCAAGGGGGAATATGTATTGAATATTCCAATGCTTTCCATTCCAATGGGACATGCTGATGTTGTACTAGGAGTAAAATGGTTACAATCTTTGTCGACAGTAGCTTTTAATTTTCAAGAACTTTTCTTGAATCTTTTTTGGGAAGGAAATGAAGTTGAATTATAGGGTATCGTAGGGAAGCCAGGAAATATAATATGCTCTAATGTCAAGAAAAATCTCCTAAAGAAATAAAAATGAGGCGTAATTGAAAAATTATGCTCACTTGAAGTTCCAACATCAAAACAATATATTTCTCCAAATCTCCAAAAAATCTTGCACAATCATTCCAAGGTGTTTGAAACTCCCAAAGGACTCCCACCTATTCATGATCATGATCATGCTATTCATTTTATTCCAGAATTGTTCCTCCAAACATCAGGCCTTACAGATATCCTTATGTCCAAAAAAGAAAAAATTGAATGTATGATTGCAGAAATGTTAGGGGTTGGTATAATTCAACCTAGTCAAAGTTCTTTCTCTGCTCCAGTAGTATTGGTGCAAAAGAAGGATGGATTATGGTGGATGTGTCCTGATTATAGGGAGCTCAACAAGCTCACTATTAAAGATAAATTTCCCATTCCTGTGATTGATGAATTATTGGATGAATTGCATGGAGAAATTTATTTTACCAAGTTGGATCTTTGTTCAGGATATCATCAAATTAGAATGAAGACTGAAGATATTTTGGAAACAACATTTCAAATTCATGAGGGTCATTATGAATTTTTATTCATGCCTTTTGGCCTTACCAATGCACCTTCTACATTTCAAGGGCTGATGAATTCCATTTTCAAACCCTTCCTTAGAAAATTGGTGTTAGTATTTTTTGATGATACACTAATCTACATCGATTCTTGGAAGGATCATGTTCAACATGTTTATAGGGTGCTCAAACTATTGGAGGAGAAACAATTATATGAAAAAGCCTCCAAATGTTTCTTTGGAGTACAAGAGGTGGAATATTGGTTCATATTGCATCTCAATAGGGTGTTAAGGTAGACCCTAACAAAATTAATGCCATTAAGGAATGGAAAGTCCCCACAACCATAAATTAGTTGCGAGGATTTCTTGGGTTAACAGGGTATTATCGCAAGTTTTTTAAGAATTTTGGGAGAATAGTAGAACCTCTAACAACATTATTGAAGAAAGATGCATTTTAATGGACTCTTGAAGCAATTAAGGCCTTTGAACATCTTAAAGAGGCAATGTGCCTAGCACCGGTATTATCTAAGCCAGACTTCACAAAAACCTTTATTGTGGAATGTGATGCCTCAGGAAATGGAAATGGTGTTGTTTTAATGCAATAAGGAAGACCCATTGCTTTTGAAAGTCATAAAATCAAAGGAAAGTATTTACAGAAAGATATTTATGAGAAGGAAATGTTGTTAATACTACATGCACTAAAGAAATGGTGACCTTACCTAATGGGAAGACATGTCAAGGTAAAAATTTATCATGACAGTCTTAAATAATTTTTGGAACAAAGACTATCTTCAGAAGAGAAGAAAAATTGGGTCACAAAGATGTTGGGTTATGACTTTGAAATCATCTACAAAAAAGGGAAGTTAAATTTTGTTGCAGATGCACTCTCAAGAAAGGATGAGGAAGTGGAAGCATTGCTTTGTGCCATTTCTATTATCCAACCAGATTGGATAACCGAAGCAAGGGAGGAATGGAAGAATGACGAAGAAGTGTTGACACTCATTCAAAAGTTGTAGCAAGATCCCAGTACATCTGCTGCATTTAGTTGGAAAAATGATTCCTCATGGTACAAATATCACTTGTATATTTGTAAGAATTCCCAAATAAAACCAAAGATTCTTTTAGAATTTCACACCTCTCTTGTAGGAGGACACTCAGGATTTTTAAAAATTTACCACAGGGTGAAGAAAGAATTTTTTTAGGATGGCCTTAAATATGATATTCAAATTATTGTGACAGAATGTTTGGTTTTCCAGCAAAATAAATTTGAGATAATTAATACCTCGAGTCTACTACAACCTTTATCAATTCCAAGTCAATGTTGGGAGGAGGTTTCAATGGATTTTATCATAGGTTTACCTAAGTCCAAATGAAAGAGTGTCATCATGGTGGTAGTTGATAGAATTACCAAGTATGCACACTTTTGTGCATTATATCATCCATTTAAAGAAAGTACAATTGCTATTGCATTTATGGAAACAATTCAAAAGGTACATGGAAACCCAAATATTATTGTAAGCGACAGGGATCCCATTTTCACTGGAAATTTTTGGACGGAATTATTTTCTTGTTTGAGTACTCAACTAGCTCACAACTCATCTTATTATCCTCAATCTGATGGGAAAACTAAGATAGTGAACAAATGTTTGTAAGGATATCTTTTTTGTTTTGTATCTGATAAAAAGCACAATGGGTCAATTGGTTACCTCTGGTTGAATGGTGGTATAACACTTCCTTCCATACTGTAGCAAAAATGACCCCATTTATGGCACTTTATGAATATCACCCATTATCCATCACATCATCTTTAAGAGAAAATTCTAAGGTTCAAGAAGTGGAAGATCACATCGAGCATCAACAACAAGTTCTCCAACTCTTAAAGGATAACCTAAATTTGGCACAAAATCGAATGAAACAACACGCAGATCAACATTGGAACGAGAGAAGTTTGGATGTAGGAGACTGGGTATTTTTATGGCTACAACCATACAAACAAATGTCCCTCAAGAAATATAAGAAGGATAATAAATTATCGCCAAATTACTATGGTCCTTACAAGGTGTTGCAAAAGATTGGTACTATGGCATACAAATTGGAGCTTCTTGATTATTCTTGAGTGCACCCAATTTTCCATGTTTCATGCTTAAAGAAGGTTATAGGTGACAAAATTCCAGTTCAAACAATAATTCCAGAACTTGGTGAGGAAGGAAAAATAATATTGGAACCTTAAGCAGTTAGGGAAACAAGAACTCGACAACTACGAAATCAATCAATTTCAGAGTATCTCATCAAGTGGAAGAACTTACCCACTGAAGATTCCACATGGGAGGATGAGAATTTTATATAGAAGCATCCAAAGCTACTCAAGCATTGAGGACAACACTTTTTGGAAGGAAAGGGTCATGTTAGGTCCCTATATTACTAGTGTAGTCCCTTATTGTTGTTAGTGTAGCCCCCTTATTGTTATTGTTGTACCCATGTAGTCCCCATATTGCTATTATTGTGCCCCATAAAAGCCCACTATTGTTATTGTTGTGCCCTTACATTATTATTGTTAGGTCGGCTAGGATTATATTGTGACCCCATGGACTCCTTTATATAGAAAGGAGGTTTTTTTCATTTGTATCATCCAAGCATTGTTCATTTATGTAATGTAAAGGAGGTTTCCCCCTAGAAGTGGTTGATTTCTAAGGAGTTGTTCTCCCTTTTCTTCTATTTTGGGAGCTATTTTCATAACATACAATGAACTATACTGAATTCTTCTTCTTCATAATATTATGAGGTACATAATGCATTTTAATATGTTAAAAAGTAACCATGAAAAAATCATTTGAACAAGGGGCTTACATATAAGATTCACTACGTATCATGTTCTGATACCTTATGTGATTGAAATATTCATAGGAAAGAAGATGAATATTGTGAAAGTGTACTTATTGTAGTTGAAATTATGGTAATTCATTGTGTGTTCCATATTGTGTAGAGGAAATTGTCATGGGGTAATGACAAAAATATCTTCACCTTTTGTTGCATGCATTTAGAAAGTGGCATGCATGTCATCATTCATAGTAATAAAATGGAGAGGCCAAATTCTCCCTTTCACGTGCTTATGCTTCACCTTTTAATAGATCTCATATTAAAAAATACATCAACAATGCTTACAATAAAAATGAAGATAAAATGTGTGTGTGTGTGTGTGTATACCAACAATGCTTACAACAAAAGCGAAGATAAAATTATGTAGTATAATTTGATTTATACTACATAATTTTCTCTTCATTTTTGTTTTAAACATTGTTGATGTATTCTTTAATACACACACACACACACACAATGATTTTATTTTATATTAATAAAAATATTTTTGTGTATTAAACCACTTCATGTGGATACAAATTCACATATTTAAGATTATGGTGACATATGTGCATGACATCCATATAAACTTCATATATTAGTTCCCAATAGAAAGCTCCAACAATGGAAACCTCTAATAAAAAATCATGCACTTCCATAGTTTATGAAATTTTCAATGGCTAAACTTTAGAAATGCAAGGAAAGTTTTCATAATAAATATGGACATGTACACCTACTTTTATGGAAAAATTAATTGGATTTGTGCTATACACCAAAATATCATCCATTTGAACGGATTTATTTGTACCATTCTTCACAAAACTTAGCATATCTAAATAAGGGAGTCACATATAAACATGGTCCATTAGAAAACATTCACCTACTGACTATGTTGGCCCCATTAAGTATAAATTACATTGTGGGGAGCTCAAGAGACTTCTACGAAACTCTTGAAATCAATTCAATGAAACTTGCAAATAATTAATAGAGAGAATTCAAAAGAATAAAGTATAGAATCAACTCATAACACTTTTAGATTTGACGAATATTTGTAAATACCTCTTTCTCCTTGTTCATGGTTAAGCATAATGGAAAATATGCATGATATCGCTTGATTGTTGAATTCTTTTTGTGGGTCGTGTTTGAGTCTTGAAACCCTCCCAAACTATCAATGCATGCATCTAGATAGGCATGTCAAATTTCAGTGTGTATGAGAAAAAATTAAAAAAATTCCAACGTTAGACCCATTCATAGGTCATAATGGTTAATTGTTTATGTGAATCATATTTGAGTCTCAAAAGCCTCCCATACTATCAATTCATTCATCTACCATATCCATGTAAAATTCAGTGCATATCGGATGAAAAACTGAAAGATTTTCAATGTTTTCCCCATTCAGTACAGGGCACACCACGATGAGCTCAAGAGACTTCTGCAACCCTCTCAAAATCAAATTCACAGAAGATTACATATAATTAATATAAAGAATGAAAAATAATAAATTATAAAATCAACTGATAACACTTTCAAATTTGACAAATCTCTACAAATACGATACTTCTTTCTCCTTGTTCACAACGAAGCATAATGGCAAAAAATGGGTGATCTTGCTTGATTGTCGAATTCTTTTTATGAGTCATATTTGAGTCTCAAAGCCCTCCCATACTATCAATGCATGAATCTTCCATATCCATGTAAAATTTTAGTGCATATGAAATCAAACTAAAAAAAATTTCAACGTTGGCCCCATCACAGGTCACACCACAGTGAGCTCAAGAGACTTCTGCGACCCTCTCAAAATAGATTAGTTGAACTTGCAGATAATAAAGAGAATGAAAAACAAAAAATTATACTATAAAATGATAAATTATGTCATTTATTGACTATGGTAACAAGCTTGATATCATTGCAAATAATGGGCTTCTCTTGGTTTCAAGTATAATATAATATTCTCTACTGAACAAGGCCAACCACGTGAAGGTGGAAGCTCATATGGCCCCTCTCCCCCCACCATTCCCCTCCCCTTCACACCACTCTCAATATTCCCAATACCCAATTTATCTACTATAAAATATTTGAAAGAAACATAGTAAGAATCAAGCATATACATAAATTACTAAAAAATTAAAAATTTAAGTTAAATGAGAGAGAACAAATCAATTGAAAACATATAAATGTGTACCTGGTACATTTCAACCTTTTGATATATAATTAATAATTTTCTTCATCCAACTCAACATCCATGTCATTTAGTTCAAAAATGATGTTGAAACGCTCATCCATTTCAACGTCGTCATCAATGTCATCAATATCATCATCATGACAAACATAAACTCCTACATTTGGTTCAAATTATTCAATTTATTCATCTGACAACATATCATTGATATCATCTTCATCGAGAACATTGTCTATAACATATCCATGAGCTTGTTTGACATCTTCGTGATATGACACATCATCAACTAACTGCCTCTCTACATCATAATCCTCTTTAACATTATCATCTTATTTCACTACATTATACTCTATCAGCCTCCCTCTTGGATCATTTCTAACAACATATGACCAACCTGCTCTACTTGGAACCTATAAGTAAAAGAGTTGTTCTCATTGGCTTGGAAGAACATGAAAATATGATCCTAGCTTTAATGACCTTGTATTAACCATGGTAAATCCATTATCATGTTGAATAATAGTTCTATCAGGAACATGTTAATTCATTCATAGCCTATACCATTTCACATCGAACATAACCAATTTGAAGGAATCAATGCCACACTCAAGTCTATCATCCAAATACCCATGGTATCAATTTTTGGGGACTTGTGGGAATGTGTCACTTATAGAGGAAACATTAGTCACCTAGAAGATTTTAGTTATGCCTCAATCAAATTTTTTCCTGTTTTCATCCAACATTTTTATGTGAAATTTACATCCATTGTACCCATAACATTGTGGTGTTTCAATTGTAATATGCTAAAAACAAAAAAAGGCATTGTCAATTAATAAACATATGCATATAAATTAGACGGTATTTGAAAAAATAACACCTACATTCACACTAACAATATATTTATAAAATAACTTAGTAAAATATTGCAGGAGGGTGAAAATTCCTGCTTTCCTATTTATATTTCAAACCATTTGCTAAATCAATTTCCCTCTGTGTAATATTAGCATCTCGAGCACGACGAGCTTCTATAACCAATGAAGACACCCCTTGCCATGATAGCGTGCCATGAGATTGTTCACATCTTTTAATCCATGGCTTCATCTAATCAAGATTGTTTTCAATGTATAAATTTAGTGCATTCTACTCTCGACCAACTATATCAGAAAATTATAAGTCGCCAAGAAATATTAGTTACCATGGTCAATATTAATAATTGATGAAAGAACACAAAATAAATAGGTATGATATACACAAAAATGAAAAGTCTTATAAGTCATTTAAAATGTATTTTAAATATCCACATTAAATATTTAATAACCTCACACTTTCGTCGTTCTACCTTTCCCCAAGAGGTGTTCCCCTTCAAATTTTTTGATGGAGTTCACATCCCAAATGCAATCCACACACATATTTTTTGCTAATATAAAAAGATAGTGGATAACATACACCATAGATTGATATGTCATATACCACTCCACCATATAACTCTTAGGATGTGTTGTTATTATAACCAAAGCCTCGATGATTTCAAGTCCTCTCCACCATCCACATTGACCTTGTGTGTACAGGTCCACACAATTAAATATCCTAAACTTGGTCTATGAGGTAGTGTTCTTGTGCATTAAAAAATATTAGAGGTAGATACTTTCGCATTTCACACATTAGTTGAGGAATTTCTCTCTTCCGATTCTTTATATTGCCTTTATATATTTATTTAAATGAAACCCATATTTTTTTTTTAAAATGTTGTTCACAGATATTGAGTGGCCACTACATCCACGGGAAAATCTAGGTAGATCAATCCGAAGGGATCTACCTGCAGACCAAACTAGTAAGACCTAACCCCTATGCGGTCAAGGATATTGGACCCCTTGACCTCTCTATAGTCGAGGTACTTAGTAATAGGAACATCACCAACTGAGATATATCTTGAGGCTCTTTCAATGACAACCATCTACAGATGATGCAATCAAATAACATGTTTCAACAAAACATAATATATTACATTACAAGTAAAACACATGCCATTAAGTTGAACAACAATTAATTGAAAAATAAACTTGGCATATAAATCACTGCTTACCTCATGTATTTGCTAAGATAATATATAACTTGTTTGACATTGTTGTCAAAGTTGTCTAGGAGAGATAGAGGTAGAACATACTATAAAAATAAAAATGAATCGTTATTTTTTTAATCCAAAGTGGACAAAAAAAAAATGTATATATACCAATATATAAATATATATACCATAATAATTACCTTAATGAAGGTATGCCAATCGTGTGTTTTACCCCACCAAATTCACCTTTCTTTGTTAAGATATTATTTAGGTCTGAAGAAAATATTTTGGAAATTTTAATTCTTTGAATGACCTCTTTTAGATCATCACTTTTCTTTTCTTTTAATAACCATGGAAGGTTGTTTCGGTCTCCATTGCTACTTGATTGTATCCCACTTTTCATTGCACGATTGGCTTCCACAATGTCATACAAAAATTTGAGGAATTTTTCTTTATCCCTCCTACCATCTATGATCCGCCATAAAATTTGTATCACATTATTCTAAATATTCATTGTATCAAACAAATGAGCTATTTTTGGATGCTCATAGTACAAAAACCTCATGAATTGTGTGGGATAACTTTTAATTCCTCATGGAATTTGATGTCCTTCACGATGATTTATGTTATATTACAACTTCCATAGTTGATGTGTAATTCTTCTTGGTTTTAATCCAATATCTTCTTTCCCATTGAAAATATGATTTTCAGTAGCATGATACCTATGGTTCTTAGAGAGGAAGTTCCTATACTCATCAAACACCTAATTTCATAAACTTGCTAAACAATGAGATTTCATCTTAATACCATAAACTGGACATGCAAATTTACACTTTGTTTTAAGGCATGCAAGACATGGATTAATGCCAATTAATATAAATAAAGGGATTATTTAAAAAATATGGATGATATGGTCTAATTGAAATAAATATATACTATTAAAGTGTGATGGTGCTGGAAAATGAAATTTGGAAGCTATTAATTCCAATTTTCCATGTCCTTAATAATTGTTTGTGAACTTTATTTATATTCTCATGTTTTCTTTATTGATTATTATTTATTAAAAAATTATTAAGAGCAAGACAATAAATACAAAGTACACAAAAATAGGCTCAAATCTATGGAAAAACCCCTACAAAGGGAAAACCCCTAGAAGGGGAAAACCCAAAAAAAAACTCCTCTCTTCTTGTAGAATATGCTTCAAATGAGACAACAAAGACCCAAACCCTAGACCAAGTCGATGCCTCATTATCTGCTTGAAGATTTTTGTTGTTGTGCTTAAATTCCTCCAATGCCTCTGTCGTGGCTTGCAATTGAAGCTGCAACCAATGTTTGTCCTCCTTCTCCTCTTGTATAAGCGTTTTCAACTCAGCATTGTCTGCTGCTTGTTTCTCATAAGATTTGTAAAACATGTCCGCCTTTTTGGACACCCTAATCATGGTCTCATAAATGAATTTGACATCCTCCATTTCTCAAATCAGCGAACGTTCAATGGTTCACGCCTGAAATCCAAATCAGCAAGAAGACTGCTCTAATACCACTTGATCCGGGTAAATTTCGCTACCCTTTAAACCAAGACCTTTTACTTCAACTGATGTGTTAGAATTTCATTTTATCAAAGCATTAATGAAAATAAATGAACATATCTACATGTTGTAAATAAGAGGAACATAACAAGCATTAACGACATAAGATATTGATAACAGAGTTCGTCTAGGAGGGACTATGTCTCTGGGCCTCGGTGTCAAGATGGTGTAGGCCACTACATTAAGTGCTGGATATAGTTATGATATACATGGATGGTATTTTCTCTGTCATAGAAGGAAAATACCCTCACACAGGAGTGGGCCGACCTCTCCACGAGATGTTCTGCTACAGGAACTCTCATTCACAAAAATGACTCCTATCAGCATGACAATCTCACTCAATGGTGACTAAGAGTATCCCACCGATCATGGAAACAAAGGGATCTCAAACAACATAAAACAAATCCATGATATAAATTACATCTCACAACAAGAAAAAACAAGATCCCACATCAAGCATCAAACAGGGATCTATACAACACAATGAATCTCATAGCAATAGACAAAGAAGTACATGATCACACTACATATACCTCACATCGTGGAGCTATCTGAAGAAAATGATCATAAACTACTGGATCTGGTTGTACCATCAATCTCGTGGCATTGAATATCCTGAAAATGACTGCTCACACATTGAATGTTGACACCTACAACTCCAATTTTAAAAGTGGCTAAAAAATGGAATGGTCAAATGGAAAATCTAAATACACCATGAAATTTGTGGCGTCGAATAGTGCAAAATCGACTGTCAAATCTCTGAATTCTGAAAAAATGAAATTCTAGGGCTACAGGAATCTTTTAGATTCACCCAAGATTATTGATCCTCATGTTCTGAAGAGAATATTCTAATCCACTATTCAAATGGTGAATCTAGGTGCACCATTGCGCTCCCTGCGAAATTCTGGTTAAAATGCATATAAATTTCAATACATTCTGACACAGAGAAATTTTACCTCCTTGGAATCAAAGGATTCCCTTGGCATCAAAAAGGATTCCCTCGAACTGCGTGCATCATCCCTACCTCAAACTGTGTGTCCGTCCTTGCTCCACTTGGCCTTGGGCGCCCTGGGAAATGATGAGTTTATATATTTTTTCACGGGTGGAGTTTTCAAAACCCCTCCGCTTAGCATAACGACAAATCCCGAAATGGTGGGGAGGAGGGCGGGTGGTCAAACCCCGCCCCCTCCCAAATGGTTTGTTATTGTTTTAAAAAATGAATATTAGTTTAAAATGGGGGAGGGGGGGGGGGCATTGGGCTGCCCGCCCACCTCCTCACGGCTCTGACCATTGTATATGGTGGAGTGTTTTGGGTGGCGGGGTTCACAACCCACCCCCAACCGTTTTGATATATTAATGTTTGTGGTTAAGTGGCATACGAAGTGGGTCTGACAGGGTCATGGTTGCTGACCCTTTTAAATAATTTTTGCTATATGTTATGCAGTGGTCCAATGGGAATGGTGAGGGTCATGGCCTGCCACCCATTTTTTTAATTATTTTTTTGTTATTGTAGAAAAATAACACCCTTTTAAAAATTTGTTAATTTGACTGAAGGAGTTAAATTAACAACCCCACAAATTTTCCCAGAATCCAGTCAGAGCTGGTCGGAATCCGGTGGCCGGATTTCTGCGAAATTGTGTCCTCCTTAAGCCTGCCACCTCATAAAGTCAACCCAAAACTTTGACTACTTCTAACTTTCGCATATGAGCTCGGATTGATGAAACGCTCACACCGTTGCGATCAGGATGACGAGATCTTCAACATGAAACTGAGTTTTCCACATTTTCGTCATTTTGAGTTTTGAACTTTCATAAGCCCTCTTTTTCCTGTGTGTGTCTCTGGAGCCACCTAGATCAATGAAGCTCATGTTTTAAAATAATAAATTTTTCTTTTCTTCTTTTGTTTGTTACATAATATACACATTGAAATGAGTACAACAATAATTATGAATACCAAAACTAGTTACATTTCCAACACTCCTTGTTAACTAAGGAGATATTCATAATTGTTCAACCAGTACAACATCATTCTCAAACTGAAGAGTTCTCATAAGAAGATTCAGATCTGATAAGTCAACTGTAAGCATCAACATTATGGCCAATACTGTCTTTGAGGCCTAACTATAGAAGCTCATCTTCATTGAAGAGCATAATGCTGGGAGGCTTTACATGTGATACCACACTACCTCTACAAGGCAGATACCCCATGTTATAACACTATTTTCCACTCCATTATAGTGAGAGAAACCCAATATCAACTTACCTCAGTTGTTTGGATAAAATGCAAATATTTTCATCTTTTCTTTTACTTATGTGAGATTTATCCCATGATAAAAGGGTGAAATTACATAATTGAGCGATTTCTCATAATTATTTTACCAAAATCTATAATTATGCGATAATAATTATTTCATAATTTATATCATTGAGAAAATCTCATAATTATGACAAAGGTTTCTAGAGTTTCCCATTCCAAAGGAGATCAACTTGACCCACTTGTGTATGAGTTGGCTAGGGGTCCATTATTGTAGAAGTTTCCTAACTTCTCAAGCCCCTAGGTGTCTAGATACACTCTCCCAATGGATGGAATGAGACTATATAATATCACCAAGAGGAAAGGGTGTGGAGGAGAAAGTATCCAAACTATAGGGCAATAGCTCTGTGGTATTGGGAGAGGAGACCACCCTACAAGTTAGAGGAGAGGAAGATTTTAGGCGATGATATAGGCATTGTAATTTCTTTTATGATCAATGGAAATTTATGTTCCTTCCCTTATGTGAATGTGTATTCAACATATTTTATGGTCGATTCTATTGATTTTTATTTAACCATATTTCAAGGAATATCACCTATCATCTTTGACTGGTTGTGATTGTGTGCAGGGATAAGAGATCGGTGGTGAACTTGGTAGATCATTCAAGTGGAGTGAAAGATCTACATCGAACTCAAAACCCTTCTCCAATCTGCAAGGATTCCAGGTGTGATCTCATTTTTCTATAGCATAGAACCATTCTTTTGCTGCATGATTGGTCATTATGGATTGGGGCTATCTTATTGTGCTATTGATCTTGTTTTCTCTGTTTGGTGATCTGATTGGACACTAGCTTTAGATGCAACATCCCATCTATATTTTCACAAGGTATGTCCTTGTAGGACTATTCTTATCTTGGATTTCCAAACCTAAATCCTCAAAGAATATTGGTCCTCTTCGACCACTCTTATCTTGGACACATTTCCTATCCTTAAAGAATGTTGGTGTCTTTCATTTGTTGGATCCTTTATCCTACAGGAAACCACATATTCTTATTGAATCCTCCACCATTATCTCTCTAAGGCCTTCTCTTAGACTTATGTCTATTAGTCCTCTTCAAGTACATGACACATGAACATGAGAATACACATGTTATGTCAAACATCACTCCCTTTCAGTTAGAGAGAATATCATTGTTATCCTTTTAATTATAGTGTAGATAAGTGCTCCTATTCAAGGAGACTCCTTTACTCCCTCTAAAAATTAGATAATATTCCATACTCCCTTTCAATTCGGGAAGTCAACACCATAAGCCTTATAACTTGTTTCCATAAGAAAATAAGCTACCAATTCTTTATAGCTGCATGGATCCCTCTTTCCTCTACACTTGATTGTATTAAGCCTACTTCCTTCCTTTGTATCATGAAGCCATATTATTCCTTTGTGATAGGGTTCACTTCATCAATCTAGTACATTACTTTTGTTTTTTCATCATCAATGAAGGAATTATATTGAGCCTTTTCAAACTTCAAGTTGATGATATCTTCCTCATGAAAGTGATCCCATTGTTGTTGTATGAACTTGACCTCCAAGTTATCTTCTGGACTCTGCTACCTTTCAATGTTAGGATGAAGACATATTTACTTCATAGTTTCTAGGTACCATAAGTTTATATTGTCTCAACATCGAACTTCATATATTCCTGCAATATCCTTCCAAGTATAAAAATAATATGTTAACTAGATAACCAATAACAAAGATATTAAACTTAGTTTCTCACAAAAGCATCAACATCCTCATGGTCCATCTCCACACGAGTCTTCTTTCATGAATTAGAGTGCTCAAGGATCAAACATGATTACCATGTTATTCTGCATAATCTAGAGTAAGTCAAATTATTCCTTTTAAACATCACATGATCATATTAAGCATATTCCAAGATTTTGTACATATGAATCTTATCCAAGAGTTACTTTCAATATGAATTCTTATGCTCTTATTCCATCATCTATCTATATTTCCTACAATGAGCCTGCAACTTTACCAATTGCATCCCTCGATCCCTTAAGAGTATTGTTTCCATACTATATGGAATGTATACTCATACTATTCATAGGAATTCTTCCAAGAACCTTCTAAGATGATGGTTCTAGTAGGATCATGATTATCCACTTTAGAAAAATGATTATCTCTACCATAATGTTAGAAATTCTTGGTTGAATATTATGCAAGAATGGTCCCAATCTTCTCAAAATTCAAAATATTAGATGATTACTACAAAGATATTATCATATGCTTCTACCTATGATGCCATATAAAATAAAAACAAAAGTCAAGTAAACAATAATTCATTCTATCCTAAAGGAAAGACCAACTTCCTAAAGAACCTGACAGATATTATGCCTTCCTTAATAGTAAATATTATTGAAATATTCTTTCTTCAGCTTCTTCTGAGGTTCTCCCATTTCTTCAAATATATTTTCTTCAATTATTTCCTTTTTCATTGTTTATATTATTTGGAAAATCCCTCTTAAACTGTCTATATTCATTGCATCCGAAGCATTGAACCTTGGACATATCATACTTCTTATATTTTCTGAACTTTCCATTCTTCAACTTCTTGATTTTAGCAATGAAGGCTTGAGATTGTTCATCTAATTAAAATTCATCCTTTGCCTTAATATTAGTCTCTTACAAAATTCATTTAGCCCACAATTCATCAAAATGAGTTGAGTCTTCATTAGAGTAGATGCTTGTTGCAAAACTACTCCATTTTGGTGGCAAATAATTTAGTACACATATGGTCATTTCAGAGTCAGAAATTGTCCCCCCAAGCCCCTGCAATTGATCTACTATTTGAAAAATATTCATTGGAAAGGACACCATGTCATCATCCTTTGATTTCTTCATTTTTTATTGCTTATTTCTCAAAGACATATTTTTCCCCGATGTAATTATAGAGTACAAATACACTAACTTGTCATACATAGACTTAGAAGTATTCAAACTAGCAACGAATGGAACAAGTTGATCCTTAATGGAGTAAAAAATGATCCTTTTAGCCATTAGTTCTCCCTTATTGTATTTTTATAGTTCTTGATACTTGTCTTTGCTAGGTTTAGTAATTTCATCGAGAACATATTACATTAATTCATGCTCTGTAAGTGCTAGGTCAATCATTTTCTTCTATGCTAGGAAATTTGCTGAGCCAATGAGCTTATTAATTTTCTTACATAAAGAACCCATATGACATGTAGATTCAGACATAGATATACTTACTTCATTGATAAAAATTCTTCCCTTCTCTGATAATGTTTCCAACTATCTCAAGGATTTAAATATCTTCAAGGAGACTTCAATAACAACTTCCAAATGTGATGATATCAAAATCCTTTGATGATTCATTTAAGGATGCCTTCAAATGATCCATCAAACATATATTTTCTCAAGAGAGAACAACATCCTCCTTATATTCTTCCTCTTCAAGATTTCCTTTGATGAGAGCTTGACGTAGTCTTTTAGTAAGTGATTCTCCTTAGAAATCCCTTCTTGTATCCACAAGAGTATCCTTCCAGCTACCTTCTCTTCTTCACCTTACCTCTGATACCTTGTTGTAAAATGGAATATGGAAACTATAAATTCCAATTTTCCTTGTCCATAATATTTTCTTGTGAAATTTATTTATCTTCTCATGTTTTATTTATTAGTTTTTCTTCATCAAAAAATTATTAAGAGAAATAAAATAAAGGAAGAGGACACAAAATTTGGGCTCCAAGCTAGGGCAAAACCCCTCCAAGGGGAAACCCGAAAATCCTCTTCTTATAGAATCTACTTCAAATGAGAAAATAAAGACCCAAACCCTAGATCAAGTCCTCCACCAAGTACCAAGTCATCCCTTCCAATGGAATCATATCACCACAACTCAATATTGTATCAATTTGGAACTCCAACCACAACTTTGACCCTACAACTTCATCTTGCAATTTTGTCTTACAACTTGATTGTGCAACTTTGGCCCTGTAGATGTTGCAAAAACCCTAATTCAACTTCTTCAATAGATCCTTCTTTGAGCAATATAGGTCTTTCCAAGGTCAACAAAGTAAAAAAAAATATCTCCTCTCCCAACAAATTGATATTACAACTTGGACCTGCAATTTCGACCTTCCTGGAAGCTGCAAAAACCATAATTTTTTGTAGAAATTTGAATAACTGATATGTTATCCACCGAATTTCTCCTGATCACACACTATTTTATCTTCATGCACAATACAGAATCTCTTCTACCATTGATCATCACATGCAGAAATAAAATCAATTGCATGCACATATTAAAGCCATAAAAATTCACACATATGAACACATTATGTAATGGGAAAGATTAAAGCTGAAAACCCCCAACTATCTGTATATTATATATGTCATAGATATCAAGTAACAATCATCATACAAAGCTCCTCACAAGCTCTCAGTATAATCTCCACTTGCTACACACTAATCAGGCTTGATCTTGCAAATCCCATGCACCGATCTTTGCCAACCTTTAGCTTGCCTCTACTGCGCAATCCCTGTTGAAGAATGCCTCTTGATGAGAATGAATTACCCCAGCCTTGCTCACGCAGTATTTATAGGCATCTCTACTAAGTGTTGGATGCAAAACATGCATCACTTATAGTCACAACTGATAGTCACACTTGCCCTTTCACCTATCTTTGCACTAGTCTCCACTGAAACTGTCCATGCACTGAAGTTAACTGATGTATTATTTAGTTGATTAATGAGTTTATAATTAGTGAATTAATTAATAATTAATTCACACCACTCTCACTAATCGTATCAATTAGTTAAACTGAATACAAATAGCTCAACTATGTTTAGATTAGTTAAACTGAATACAACTCCACTAACTTCCTCAATCAACTCCACCAAACTCTGTCACATGAGTTCTAACCGAAGTATCCATGAAATAGCTCCACTTAACCCTCAGGAATAGCGTAATTCCTTCTGTCAGCTCCTGTGCCACATCTGTGCACTTAACTGAAGTGCTCCAAGAGAATAAGATAATGTTTAGAGTCCAAATATTATTAAGAGCTAATAATATTCGACATATCTAATTTTAGACTGGAAATCTAAAAATAGATTCCGCCCAATATGTCTAAAAATAGAAGTCCATCTATTTTTCCAACTTGACCAACCATCCACAAATAGCATCCTGCAACTCATAGAATATGATCGACATGTCTAAAAATAGACTTTGCGACAAAAAATCACCTGTGTGGGCCCCACCTAGTTTAGGTGATCACTTTCCAACTAGGATCAGGAATTATGTTTCAGGATGCCTCCTTCATTGTTTCTTGTTGCAATCTTCAACACTCCCTCTCAACAAGAAAGGACTGTCTTTGCATGCGACATGCAACTCCATGCATTCGCCCTGCAACCTTTTCAAGCGCCATGCAACTCCAAGCATTTTCTCTACAACTCTTTGAAACCGAACAGGCTCCAAACAACTCAATCGGGCCCCATGAATCTATCATCAAAGTCTTCGACTTCTACTATGCCCAATCGCACATTTCCATTAGGAACCACCGCGCCGTTGAATTCTTGCACCCATGCACTCGTACTCGTCGTCAACCTCCGATTCGCGGGCCCGCATCCGACACTCTGCCACTTTGATCTACCCGCATCATCACAACTGATCATGCTACACGCCTGTGTCAGGCACCTCATAGCCGGTGCGGTTCAATTCATGAGAGATCCACACCATCTCATGAATCCTGCCCCGTAAATCTCCTTCGGGGATTACTCATGTTTGTCGCCCCACCTCTCACTTGGTGGTCTAGCCGCATGCACTCCCTCTGCCCATCTGGCACGGGATTTCTCTGCATGAGTGGTTTATTCCACTCCATGATCCTCATCTTGTGGCTGCTCCACATCCCGAGGTTCACTTTTACCTGCATGCAAAACTTTCTCCCTCTCAAGCATCAATTTCATGTCTTTCTCGCACTTCCCAATAGTAGGAAGCTCTATATAAATCCCATCTACTTCAAGTCTGTAGAGATTATTTGCTTGAATCCCAATCTTATTGACTTGTCCTTCCTCATCCACACTAACTCCTACACTCCCAAGCTCATCCCTGCAGTGGACAAACTTTGTCAAGTATACCAGAATAGTGTCATTCTTCTCCATTTTTATTTTCCTGAGTTTATCCTAAAACTCAACCGCTTCAATGCTTTGCAATTGCTCCAACGATCAATATCGCTCCGATACCATGTAGAAATTTGAATAACTGATATGTTATCCACCGAGATTCTCCTGATCACACACTATTTTATCTTCATGCACAATACAGAATCTCTTCTACCATTGATCATCACATGCGGAAATAATATCAATTGCATGCACACATTAAAACCATAAAAATTCACACATATGAACACATTATGTAATGGGAAAGATTAAAGCTGAAAACCCCCAACTATCTGTATATTATATATGTAATAGAGATCATGTAACAGTCATCATACAAAGCTCCTCACAAGCTCTTAGTACAATCTCCAATTGCTACACACTAATCAGGCCCGATCTTGCAAATCCCATGCACCGATCTTTGCCAACCTTTAGCCTGCCTCTACTGCGCAATCCCTGCTGAGGAATGCCTCTTGATGAGAATGAATTACCCCAGCCTTGCTCATGCAGTATTTATAGGTGTTGATCTCCAAAAATGTTCTCTCTTCCACCACATTCCACTCCATTTATTTTGACCATTATTAATCCCAGGCTCAAATGATCAATGAAATTAGTTAAAATTGATTTAATAATGAATATCGTAGCTAACTTGCTATGTTTTTATGATTTTGTCATTGTAGTACTTTTTGAACTAAAACTAGCTACAGAATGCAGACATTCTGTAGCTAGTTGCCAATTCTGCAGCCATCTTCATGTTTAAGCAGGTTCCAGATGTCCTCTCAGGGAAATCCACACATGGTCGTATTCCATGTCATGCCCTCAACATTTGTTGCTCTCCATGAAGATCGAATGGAATTTTGTACGTGGTTATGCACACGGGAACTCAAAATAGGAGATAAACTCCTAATAGGACAAGGATAGTCCAGATGTCCTTTGTCATATTACAATGCCACCTTTAGAGTTCTAGTTCGATTTTAATATGGAAAGACAGTAACCCTGTATTATCTCAAGTTCTGTTATGTAAATTTTCTATAAATGTAGCTCGGGAAACTGAGAGACAAGGTTAGATTTTTGTTAGATTTTATGGTTGACTGCTAGATCTTTGAAGTCCGAGAATACTCTGTTTTGAAGTGATTCCTCTTTAATGAAAGAAGCAGCATTTCCTTGAACGCGTTGAGTTGATCTTGAACTAGATTTCGTGCTACTCTGGTGGTAGAGGGCCCCTGCCTCCTGAGCGGTCTTGTTTATACAGTAGATAAGTATTTTAGTCTCGTTTCTATTTCTAGTTTAGGCAAGTTTCTGAAGTTTATGTTCATATTTGTTTACATTAATTATCACAGCTAGACTTACTTTAATAAGCTCTTCCAAAATATCATTATGATGAATAAGGCATAACTGTGGTATTGTAGGTTTTAATTGCATTCTCTTTCATTAATTATCACAGTTGGACTTACTCTAATAAGCTCTTCCAAAATATCATTATGATGAATAAGGCATAACTGTGGTATTGTAGGTTTTAGTTGCTAGTTTACACTAAATGGCATAGCCAATCTTACTCTTACAAAGCTCTTCCAAAATATCATAACAATGAGTAAGAAGTAGCTTTGGTGTCTTAGATTTTAGTTGTATTTGCTTTCAATCTTGTGTTTATGTTCAATTGCTTTGAATAATACAGCCACACTTGTTCTCAAAAACTCTTCCAAAACATCATTCATACTGAACGAGATGGGCTGTAGAATTCCTTACCTTAGTTGCATGTTAACTTAGTTACAGCACTCCGGAGGTAGAATGCATGTGATTCAGCTCTGTCATTTCATTTCTAGTTTGATAATGGCTTTTCAGTTCAACATTGTTCACTGTACTTCAAATAGACTAGTGGCACTCTAGTTTAGTTTTAGCTCACTGTATTAGCACTCCAGTCTAGTTGTCATCCATTGCATTTTTAAATTATATTAGTTGTTAAATTTAAATACCACGGTCTTCATTATTTACAAAACTTCTTTTGTTCCAACCTTACATTAATACACAATAATTTGGACAGGAGTTAGTATCAGTCTCAGACCCAGAGTATTTTGCAACCTTTTTACCATTTCACAAACAAGCCTTTTCTCAAAAGGCCATTCTAAAAAGGAAATCTATAACTTCTGAGTGAGGCCTAGTGGTGTTAAATTGAGTTGCAAAATAGAATTAGAAGCTAGTTTAGAATAGAAATCTTATGATGCTACAAATGTTCTTTTCCAAATATATTCCAATAGATCTTTAAACATGGATGAGATGTTGTAACATTGTAAGTTGATTGTTTGATTGTTTAGTTAGGAGAACTTCATTTACACTTAACTTGCCCATTTCTCAAGCTCTTCCAAAACATTGTTAATGAATGAATTGGACAAGTTTAAGCTCATGTTGTGATTTATTTCCTTGAAGTCATTATCAAGCTTTGTATTTGTTGTTTGCTAGCCATAGTTAGGCTTTGTTTTGTTTTAGTAGTTGCATTTGTCATTTGCCATTCATAATTTAGGCTTCACTCTATTTTTAACTAATAGCTTCTTCTCACTAGCATTTATTTCTTTCCTTGTGAACATAAAACCATAAAAAAAAAACCAAAAACATCATAAAAGCACTAGACACAACATAGTGAGAAAAAAATACCTAGGCACATATAGTGCACCACACTTTAGAAGTTTACCAACCCTGGTTGACAATTAATAAACTCAATTTAGGAGACGAGGTTGAGCACAAACATTTTGGTGCCATTTCCGGGGAAGTGTAACTAGGTAGCCTTGTTTCTTAACTCCCAAAAACAATTATATGCATAGAGAGAGAGACTCAAGGGGTAGATTCATAAGAAGTAGCAGCAGAAGCTTGATCCCTAGAATACCACTTGTTTCATCTAGACCAAGAGCCAGTACACCTCCAACTCAGACCCACAATCTATCCTTTACTGATCCTAGACTTCCAGAGGACTTAAGATCAGATATTCCATTAGAAAGACCTTCCACTGAACCTGCCTTAGAAGAAGATTCAAGGACCTCTGATAGAGACACAAACTTTTCCACTTCTACAGAAGAATCAACTATGGCAGAAGAAGGGGGAGGAGGAGTCTTTAATGGAGAACACACATTATTTGGAGGGGGTAGAGGTAGAGGTAGAGGAGAAGGAGGTAGATGTGCAGAAGGAGAAGGAGGTAGAGGAAGAGGTAGAAGAGAAATGGGAAGCTCTTTTGGGTTTTCTATAGTAGATGAAGAAACCAATACAACTATGAAAAATATTTCACCCTCTGTCCTTCCAAACTTCTATGGACTTAAAACTGAAGATCCTGAAACCTTCCTATTTGAATTTTAAGTCCTGTGTAGAACTTATGACTACTTACAAGATGCTCAAAAACTTAAATTATTTCCTTCAACATTGAAAGGAGCAGCATTGAAGTGGTTTATGAGTTTGATCAACAGTTCTATTAGGACATGGGAAGACATGAAACAAGCATTTTTAGAGAGGTATTTGGATTATTGTATGCCAATCAATCATAAGGAAGAAGTGTTCAAGATGATACAAAAAGAGGATGAAAACTTGGAAGATTTGTTGGAAAGGTTTCATTACAACATCAAAAGAGAAAAAATGGAAAACTTAGATCAAGACACCTTAAAAGCTCTCTTGTTGAAAACAATTAGGGATGAATGGTTGGATATCCCTAACATGATGGGAAAAGGGGATATATCTCAGCTCACATTACCTGAAATAGCTGAGTTATGTATCAACCTTTCAAGAGGGAAATCTAAAACTGTAAAAGGTCCAAGAGATCCTGCTCTTGCAAGGGTAAGCAAGTCTGCTTCTGGGATAGTAAGTAGGGCAGAGATAGGGCATATGCTTGATGAATTCAAATCTGACATATTAGGGAGTCTTAGTGAACAAATAGACACCCTTAAGTTACAAAACAAGCAAAAAGCTGAATCTGATGCCTTAGCAATCTTTTGTCCCAGATGTAGAAAGAAGCATGCCCTGAGAGAATGTCCTTTGGATGCAAAAGTTGTAGAGACCTGTGTCATTTGTTCAAAAAAACATGAGACCAAGAGTTGTCCTTCACTTCCTGGTCTTAAAGCTGTCTTTCAAAAAGAAATTCCTACAAGTGCCATAGAATCTCTCAATTTTGTCTTTAGAAGGCCTTGGCAAGGACCCCAAACACAAGTATTTCATGATCAAATGTATAATCAACCTCCACCAAATTGGAATTCTTGGCAGCAACCTTGGCCCCAATTTCAAAATCAATCTCAAGCTTGGGCACAAGGGGCACAAAATCCCTATGGAAGATACTCTCAGTACTATTAGTATCCACCATCTTATCCACCATATCCACATTTTCCTCAAAAACAAAATCCTCAACAAAATCCTCAAAATCTACAACATCAAAATCAACCACTTCCATTACCATTTCCTAAAAAATCAAATCAGTTGCCTGCTCAACCCATACCAAACCCCAACAATAAAAATCCTCAGAATACATATATGATAGAAGGCCAACAGTTTCCAACTTATTTAATTACTCCTCTAGACCTTAGTGATGTTCAACTTAGGTCTGGAAGGATACTTGAAAAGAGGAAACCTTCTGTGATTATACAAGAACAAGACAACTCTGAGGAAGATTCTCTAAAAGAAAATAAAATTCTTGAAGAAGACACATCTTTTTAGGACCCAAACATTGAAAAATCAAAACAAAAAGAACCAATAATTTCAACTCTTGTATTAGAGCAGCCATCAACGTCCACTCCTACACCTCCCTTTCCAGAAAGATTACAAATTGATAGAGGTGTAGAAAAACAAATTATGGTGCCTAATTATGATTTCCTAGATGAGCTAAGAAATGTTTGCATTAAGATTCCATTATTACAAGCCATAAAGGAAATCCCAATTTTAGCAAAGACAATAAAGGAGTTGAGCATGAAGAAAACAAGAAAAAGAATAAGAGAGACAAAGAAAATTCAACTGGCAGGAAAAATAGCAGACATTATGATGGGTAAGATTGCTATTCCAAAGTATCTAGACCTAGGAAATCTAGTTGTTAAAATTCACATCAATGGAATTGAGATCCAAAACACACTCATTGATTTAGGAGTAGCAATAAATATCATGAGTAGACAAATCATGGATAAACTGAAACTTCCTAATCTTCTCTTTACACCCACATTATTACAATTAGCAGACAGATCTGTGATTAAACCTGATGGGGTAATAGAAGACATTCCAGTGTCCCTAGATTCTTGGGAGTACCATGTGGATTTCATGATCCTAACTCCTAAGAATAATCTAGGAGGACACCCTATTATATTAGGAAGACCTTGGTTAGCTACAGCTGATGCTTTCATTAGTTGTAGATCCGGTGATATGTACATCTCTGATGGTAGTTCAACTAAGAAATTCACTTTGTATCCTCCAACAAGGACAATTACAGATTTAGATGATACTCAATGGATAGAGGATGAAGAAGACTTACAACCTCTCTTCACAATTTCAGAAATTAGTGAAGATAGTCAAATTCTGAATACTTTAGAAAACTTTGAATCCTCTTCGGAACATAAACATGACCAATTTCAAGAAGAATCCAACATTGAGTTTTTGTCATCAAAACAGATGTCTCTTCATTCTATGGATAAATTTGGCAGCTCTACAAGTGAGATATTTCTAGGAAAAACTTTAAACATAAACAAGAACCTAGAAAAATCTCAACAAGAAGAGTTAGTCAAGATATTACAGAGACATTCTTCTGCATATGCATGGGAGTACACTGATATGAAAGGGATAAGCCCTAAGACTTGCACTCATCACATATACATAGAGGAAAATTGTAAACCAATCAGACAACCTCAAAGAAGGATGAATCCAAATCTTAGGGAGATTGTTAAAGAAGAATTGCAGAAATTGTTGAATGTCAACTTTATCTATCCTATTTCAGATAGTCAGTGGGTTTCTCCTTTGGTAATTGTGCTAAATAAAAATGGTAAATGGAGGGTATGTATTGACTACCGAGAATTAAACAAATCTACTCTTAAAGACCATTTTCCCTTACCTTTCATAGATCAAGTGTTAGATACATTAGCTGGCAAAAAGTACTTCTAATTTCTAGATGGGTTTAGTGGTTATAATCAAATTCAAGTAGCACTTGAGGACCAAGACAAAACCACATTTACCTGTCCTTGGGGTACCTATGATTACCGAGTATTTCCATTTGGATTATGCAATGCACCTGCAACATTTCAAAGGGCAGTATTAGGAATTTTTTTAGATCTAATACATGATTGTGTAGAGGTATATATGGATGATTTCACAGTTTATGGAAACACATTTGAAGAAGCTTTAGCAAACTTGGAAAAAGTTTTAAAGAGATGTCAAGAATCAAATCTTTCACTTAGTCATGAGAAATGTTTCCTGATGTTTACTGAAGGTATTGTTTTGGGGCATCATATTTCAGGGGATGGGATTAAAGTTGATGAGTCAAAAGTTGAAGTCATCTCTAACTTATCTATTCCAAGTTGTCAAAAAGATGTTAGGAGTTTTCTTGGATTACAGGATATTATCGGAGGTTTATAGAAAACTTCACCAAGATAGCATCTCCACTCTTTAAATTGCTTACCAAAGACTGTGAATTCAAATGGAATTCTGATTACCAGTTAGCCTTTGAGACCCTGAAAACAAAATTTTTTGAAGCACCTATTTTAAGGGGACCTAACTAGAAGTTTCCTTTTCATATTTCAACAGACGCCTCAGATACAACTCTAGGAGCAGTATTGGGACAAAAAGACCTGATTCCTTATGCCATCTACTATACCAGTAAAAATTTGACTCCTGCAGAGTTAAACTATACTGTAACTGAAAAAGAGTTTTTAACCGTTGTTCATGCCATAAACAAATTTAGACACTATATAATAGGCTATGAAACTTTTGTTCACACAGATCATTCTGCAATTAGATACTTAATGAACAAATCAATTACTAATGGCAGAGTTATAAGATGGTTATTGCTTTTACAAGAATTCAACATTACCATTCTAGATAGGTCTGGAAAACAAAACACAGTAGCTGATTTCCTATCTAGACTCCAAAAAATCAAAGATAACACTCCAGTTGAAGATCAATTTCCTGATGAATATATTTTTGCAATTTCTACTCAGACTCCTTGGTTTGCTGACATTGCTAATTATTTAGTTTCAGGGAAATTTCCTTCAATAATGAATGCAAGAGAGAAAAGAAAAATCATTTATGACAGTGCAAAATATTCATGGGTTGCTAATGAGTTGTACTGGACAGGTCCAGATTTTATCATTAGGAGATGTGTTCGGGAAGATGATATGCCTGAGATTCTCAAAGCATGTCATGATGAACCTTGTGGCGGACACTTTGCTGATAAGAGGACAGCCTATAAGATCCTTCACTTAGGATATTATTGGCCATCCATTTTTAAATATGCTAAAGAGTATGTCAAAAGGTGTGACAGTTGCCAAAGGGTAGGGAAACCTTCTCCTTCAGGTGAGATGCCATTGCAACCTCAGGTACATATTGAACCTTTTGAAAAATGGGCTCTGGATTTTGTAGGACCTATTAGTCCTCCATCAAGACAAAAGAGATATATATTAGTTTGCACTGATTATGTTATTAAATGGGTAGAGGCCAATCCATTACTTTTTGCTAATGAAGCATCTGTAGTTAATTTTCTTTTTGAGGATATTTTTACTCGTTTTGGTGTCCCAAGGGAAATTGTTACAGATCAAGGAGCTCAATTCACATCAAGGCTAGTGGAACAAATGATGGAGAGGTACAAAATCAGACACAAAAAATCTACTCCCTATCATCCAAAAGCAAATGGTCAAGTGGAATCTACTAATAAGGTTATTGAAGGGATCCTAACAAAGACTGTCCATTTACATAGAAAAGATTGGGTAGATAGGCTTCCTGAAGCCTTGTGGTCCTATAGAACTACATGGAGAAGCACAAAAAATCATACTCCTTATGAAATTGTTTATGGAAAGCAAGTTTTGTTTCCCATAGAGTTCCAGATTCAAACTTTCAAAATGGCAGTTCAGCTAGGACTTGATCTATCAGAGGCACAAAAGCATAGATTGGAGTAGATTAATGAATTGGATGAGATCAGACAAGATGCAGTTCAGAAAACCAGTATAGTCCAACAGTAGAGGGCTAGATGGCATGACAAGTACATCAAGGAAAAGAAGTTCAAAGAAGGTCACTGGGCTCTCTTGTTTGATTCAAAGTTCAAGGATTTTCAAGGTAAATTTCAAACACATTGGCTTGGGCCATATGAAATTGTGAGAATTTTTGACAATGGAGCAATAAAAATCAGGACAATAGATGAAGAAGAGGTTACTTTTCTTGTGAATGGTCATAGATTGAAGCTGTATCACAAACCACTCTCAAGAGAAGAATTTGTCAAGAAGTTGCAGGAAAACAATGATGTGAAGTTAATGAAGAAGAATATTTCTTCTTCATCAACTTAATCAAATTTTCTGAAGTCAGACTTATTAAAAAATAAATAAATAAATAAAATAAAATAAAGTATAGACATGAAAACCAATCATTGATTGACATGTTTATACAGAAAAGATTGAGTGAAAATCAGAATCTTTCTGACACTCTAACTTTTCCATTTTGTTTTTTGTTTTTACAAGCAGCTGTTACAAAACCATAAGTGCAGATCCATTTCACTTATGATCCATCTCATTTTACTTCATTTCATTCCATTCATTCATATCATATCTTATTCCATTCATTCATCCATTTCACTTCATGGTCCACTTCATTTCCATTTCAGATTTTTAAGTTTGATCTCCTTTCTGCAATTGAATAATACATAGCAGAAATTGCAGGGCACTTTTTTACTCCATTTCATAAGTTGTGATTCATTCCACTTCATCATTCACTTCATACATATCCCATTATACCATATTTCATCATCCATCTTCACTCATTCCATACAACATTCCACTTATATTCCAAACCATTCCATTCCATGTTTCAAGTTCTCTACAGGTACATTCTGCAGCTAATCAGACTTTCTGCAGCCAGATAGACATTCTGCAGCTACAGATCCTGAAGGCACTGACCAACAATCATTTGATTTGCAACAAAATGATCCTGCATATCCAAGAACAAGCCAAGATTAAGAAGGTTATGAAGACTCAAAAATTAATGATTTTCAGGAGAAAACAAAGCATATGAAGATCACAAGAAAATCAAAGAAAAGGCAAAGGTATGAAGTGATTATAATGACATATCATGAAAAATATTAGCGTAGTTTAGTTGTATATTGTTCAAAAAGTGTTTTAATTAATTTTGTTGATCTTGCCTAACAAATTTCCCGCAAAAACGTTCGATAAAACTCCTTCTGATTCCACCACTTCAAAGCCCATATCCGATCATCATTTCAAAATCTAAATGGTTAAAGTGCTAAAGTGATTGGATTGATCACGTCACTAAGCATTTAATGATGATTTTTGAATTCGTTACAAAATATCTCCGCGGTCTTTTCACTCATTGATTTGTTTTCTTCACCTCACCTCATTAATTCATTCCGTAACCATTTCATATCACTCCTTCCCGCAGCCAACTCTTAACCATTTCATTCTGTAACAACCATTGTCACCGTGAAACAGAGGAAACATTTGGGGAGCAAAAACAACTTGTTAATGACCATTCTCACCGTAAGCAGAAAGCTGGTGAATTGAAGATTGAAGAAGAGTTATGGGCCTCATCGTGAGAACAGAACCAGTTGGCACTAAATACCTGGAAGGCTATCCCCAAATCCAAGAAATTTTACAACAAGCAGGATGGTTGCAATTCCTTGAAAAATTCAGTGGCTTCCACAAAGAAGTTACTAAAACTTTTGCAAGATCTTTTAATGGGGCCGAGGTTGAAGTTGGAGATATTAAATTCACTGTCACAGAGGCTTTTATTGCAGAAGCAACATGACTGCCTAGACAAGGAGAAATGTGGTTTAAGAATAGAGAATTCCATAATGAAGCATGGAAACAGATACTCAAGTCACCAGGTATGGATGTCACTGTTTTTAAAAAGGGTATCCCTAGTTCTGCATTAAAGAAAAAATGGAGAAACATGTTTCTTATCCTACAAAAATTCATCACTTGTGAAGGTAGATATGGTACTTTCTATGTTTACCATATTAGGTTGATAATGCATTTCCTAGAAGAAGAACTTAATTTTCCCTATTTCTTGCTTCAAAGTTTAAAGAAAATGGCTTAAATTGTCCAAAAGAGAATTCAATTTCTAGAGACAACCTTATACCACCATGGTTTAGTCAAGATTTTGATTGAACGCCATTTGAGAAAAATAGGGGATAATTGGGATAACTTCTTGGTGAGAAATCACTTTGAGGAACCAAAGGAACCTCCACCTGAACAGGAACCTACAAAACGAAGCAGAAGATGGAGATCCTCCAAAACCGAAATTGGTAAAACAATACAAGAAAGCAGTGAAGAAATGATCTCTGAAAAATTAGTTCAGATTAAAAAGCAACTTAAGAAAGAGAGGGTCATAAGAAAATTTGCCAGAGAAAAAGGAGAAGGGCCATCCCAACCGAGGAGGAGCCACAGACTGAGGGGCATACTAAAGAAAAAAAAAGTTAAACAGACTGGAGTATAAACATAGAAGACGAAGAAACACCTACTGAGGAGGATTTTGATGAAGAAGTTCCAGAAATTGATCCTGCACAGCAAGAAATTTACAATTATGTTGAAACATTGGAGAGAAAAGCTTCAGAGAGTAGAGACAGAACCCCTAGTCCTCCACTGTCTGAAATAGATGTGCTAAGAAGAGATAAGTACGAGCTAGAAGTACTTAATAGACATATCAGGACTGAGAATGATATTCTGAGAGAGAAATTTAAACTAAAAACTAGTATGAACTCAACCCCGTCTCTACAAATGGACAAAGTGGAAAAGGCCAATGAAAAGTTGAAAAAGAGGAACAAAAAGTTAATCAGGGCACTTACCAATTTAAGGTTCAAGTTATTCATCAGGAAGCCCATAAGGCCTTTAACTACCAGGCAGAGCAGAAGAAGAGGGTTGGATGTTCTGGTAGAGGTCTCTAAGTTCATGGAATAGTTGCATGAGGACATGCAAGAATCTAGCAGTGGGGGTATGTTGAGCTCCAAAAATGTTCTCTCTTGCACCACATTCCACTCCATTTCTTTTGACCATTATTAATCCCAGGCTCAAATGATCAATGAAATTAGTTAAAATTTCTTTAAGAATGAATATCATGGCTAACTTGCTATGTTTTTATGATTTTTTCATTGTAGTACTTTTTGAACTGAAACTAGCTACAGAATGCAGACATTCTGTAGCTAGTTGCCAATTCTACAGCCATCTTCATGTTTAAGCAGGTTCCAGATGTCCTCTCAGGAAAAGCCACACATGGTCGTATTCCACGTCATGCCCTCAGCATTTGTTTCTCTCCATGAAGATCGAATGGAATTCTGTACGTGGTTATGCACACGGGAACTCAAAATAGGAGATAGACTCCTAATAGGACAAGGACAGTCCAGATGTCCTTTGTCATATTATGATGCCACCTTTAGAGTTCTATTTCGATTTTAATATGGAAAGACAGTAATCCCTGTATTATCTCAAGTTCTGTTATGTAAATTTGCTATAAATGTAGCTCAGGAAACCGAGAGACAAGGTTAGATTTTTTTTAGATTTTATGGTTGACTGCTAGATCTTTGAAGTTCGAGAATACTCTATTTTGAAATGATTCCTCTTTAATGAAAGAAGCAGCATTTCCTTGAACACGTTGAGTTGATATTGAACTAGATTTCATGCTACTCTGGTGGTAGAGGACCCCTGCCTCCTGAGCGGCCTTGTTTATACAGTAGATAAGTATTTTAGTCTCGTTTCTATTTCTAGTTTAGGCAAGTTTCTGAAGTTTATGTTCATATTTGTTTACATTAATTATCACAGCTAGACTTACTCTAATAAGCTCTTCCAAAATATCATTATGATGAATGAGGCATAGCTGTGGTATTGTAGGTTTTAATTGCATTCTCTTTCGTTAATTATCATAGTTGGACTTACTCTAATAAGCTCTTCCAAAATATCATTATGATGTATAAGGCATAACTGTGGTATTGTAGGTTTTAGTTGCTAGTTTACACTAAGTGGCATAGCCAATATTACTCTTACAAAGCTCTTCCAAAATATCATAACAATGATTAAGAATTAGTTGTGGTGTCTTGGATTTTAGTTGTGTTTGCTTTCAGTCTTGTGTTTATGTTCAATTGCTTTGAATAATACAGCCACACTTGTCCTCACAAACTCTTCCAAAACATCATTCATACTGAACGAGATGGGCTGTAGAATTCCTTAGGTTAGTTGCATGTTAACTTAGTTATAGCAATCCGGAGGTAGAATGCATGTGATTCAGCTCTGTCATTTCATTTCCAGTTTGATAATGGATTTTCAGTTCAACATTGTTCACTGTACTTCAATTAGACTAGTGGCACTCTAGTTTAGTTTTAACTCACTGTATTAGCACTCAAGTTTAGTTTCCATCCATTTCATTTTAAATCATATTAGTTGTTAAATTTAAATACCACGGTCTTCATTATTTACAAAACTTCTTTTTTCCAATCTTACATTAATACACAATCATTTGGACAGGAGTTAGTATCAGTCTAAGACCTAGATTATTTTGCAACCTTTCTACCATTTCACAAACAAGCCTTTTCTCAAAAGACCATTCTAAAAAGGAAATCTATAACTTCTGAATGAGGCCTAGTGGTGTTAAATTGAGTTGCAGAACAGAATTAGAAGCTAGTTTAGAATAGAAATCTTATGATGCTACGAATGTTCTTTTCCAAATATATTCCAATAGATCTTTAAACATGGATGAGATGTTGTAACATTGTAAGTTGATTGTTTGATTGTTTAGTTAGGAGAACTTTATTTACACTTAACTTGCCCATTTCTCAAGCTCTTCCAAAACATTGTTAATGAATGAATTGGACAAGTTTAAGCTCATGTTGTGATTTATTTCCCTGAAGTCATTATCAAGCTTTGTATTTGTTGTTTGCTAGCCATAGTTAGGCTTTGTTCTGTTTTAGTAGTTGCATTTGTCATTTGCCATTCATAATTTAGGCTTCACTCTGTTTTTAACCAATAGCTTCTTCTCACTAGCATTTAGTTCTTTCCTTGTGAACATAAAACCATAAAAAAAAAAACCAAAAACATCATAAAAGCACTAGACACAACGTAGTGAGAAACAAATACCTAGGCACATATAGTGCACCTAACTTCAACAATTTACCAACCCTGGTTGACAATTAATGAACTCAGTTTAAGAGACTAGGTTGAGCACAAACAATAGGCATCTCTACTAAGTGTTGGATGCAAACCATGCATCACTTATAGTCACAACTGATAGTCACACTTGCCCTTTCACCTATCTTTGCACTAGTCTCCACTGAAACTGTCCATGCACTGAAGTTAACTGATGTATTCTTTAGTTGATTGATGAGTTTATAATTAGTGAATTAATTAATAATTAATTCACACCACTCTCACTAATTGTATCAATCAGTTAAACTAGATACAAATAGTTCAACTATGTTTAGATTAGTTAAAATGAACACAACCCCATTAACTTCCTCAATCAACTCCACCGAACTTTGTCACATGAGTTCTAACTGAAGTATCCATGCAATAGCTCCACTTAACCCTAAGGAATAGTGTAATTCCTTCTGTCAGCTCCTGTGTCACATCTGTGCACTTAACTAAAGTGCTCCAAGAGAATAAGATAATGTTTATAGTCCAAATATTATTAAGAGCTAATAATATTCGACATATCTATTTTTAGATTGGCAATCTAAAAATAGATTCCGCTCAATATGTCTAAAAATAGAAATCCATCTATTTTTCCAACTTGACCAACCATCCACAAATAGCATCCCGAAACTCATAGAATATTCTCCATATGTCTAAAAATAGACTTTGCAACAAAAATCACCTGTGTGGCCCCCACCTAGTTTAGGTGATCACTTTTCAACTAGGATCATGAATGATGTTTCAGGATGCCTCCTTCACTATTTCTTATTGCAATCTTCAATATTTTTATGCATGTGTGAGAGAGATAGAGCCCAAAAATAAGTTTTCTTCCTTCTTTCCTTCTTCTAGACCTTTGATCCTCTTCTCTTCTTTCTTCCTAGCTAAAAATCGAGCTTCTTTTATTCATATTGAACTTGTGAGTGAGTGAGTACCAAATGACGTTGAATCTTCTCCTTTATATAGCCTTTCCAAGGGGTCGAATTCCATCCTTTAGGCCGACTTGAAGCTGCTAGGGCCAACCTGTACTTTGGAGGTTTCCAGGACCTTCTACACTCTCCCAAAAGGGTATTATAAACATTATGTGGACTCTCTTGACTCATGACAATAAATCCTATGACCTAACAAACCATAGAAGCATGAATAACATGATTTTACCTAGAATAACATCAATAAAGAGCGTGAAACCCATGCTTTAAAATAATAATTTTTTCTTTTCTTATTTTTTTTGTTACATAATATACACATTGAAATGAACACAACAACAATTATGAATACCAAATCTAGTTACATTTCCAACACTCCCTCTTAACTTGGGAGGTATTCATAATTGAACAACCAGTAGAACATCATTCTCAAAATAAAGAGTTTTCATAAGAAGAGTCATATTGATAAGTCGAATGTAAGCATCAACATTATGACCAACACTATCTTTGAGGCCTAACTATACAAGCTCATCTTCATTTAAGATCATTATGCTGGGAGGCTATATGTGTTATACTGCACTACCTCTACAAGGAACATACCCCATCTGTATGTTCACAAAGTATGTCCTTTTAAGACTCTTCTTATCTTGGATTTCCAAACCTGAATCCTCAAAGAATACTAGTCCTCTTCAACTACTCTTATCTTTGACACTTGTTCTATCCTCAAAGAGTGTCGGTCCCTTTCCTTTGTTCGATGCTTTATTCTCAAGGAAACCACATTTTCTTATTGAATCCTCCACCATTGTCTCTCCAATGACTTCTCTTAGAATTAAAACTATTAGTCCTGGTCAAGTAAATGGCACATAAAGATTAAAATTCACTTGTGATGTCCAACATTAATCCCTTTCAACTAGAGAGAATATCTCTATTCTCCTTTTAATTAGAGAATATATGTGTGCTCCTATTCAAGGAGACTCCCTTACTCCCTCTAAAAACCAGAGGATATTCCATACTTCCTTTAAATTTTGGAAGTAAACAACATAAGCCTTATAGCTTGTTTCATAAGAATATCAACTGCCAGTTCTTTGTAGCTGCATGGCTCCCTCTTTCCTCCGCATCTCATTGTATTGAGCCAACTTCCTTCCAGGGTATCATGAAGCCATAATTTTCCTTTGTGATAAGGTTCAGGTCATCAATCTAGTACATGAATTTCATTTTTTCATCATCAATGAAGGCATTATATTGAGACTTTTCAAACTTCAAGATGATCATAACTTTTTCATGAAAGTGATCCCGTTGTTGTTGTACAAACTTGAACTCAAGGTTATCTTTTGAAACTGCTACCTTTCAATATTAAGATGAAGACATATTGACTTCATAATTTTCAGGTACCATAAGTTTATCTTGTCTCAACATCGACCTTAATATATTCTTTCAATATCCTTCCAAGTAGAAAAATAATATGTTAACCAGATAACCAATAAAAAAGATATTATACTTACCTTATCATCAAAACATAAACATCCTCATGGTCCATCTCCACATGAGTCTTATTTCATGAATTAAAGTATCAAAATCCTCATGGTACATCTCCACATGAGTCTTATTTCATGCATTAGAGTGCCCAAGGATCAAATTTGATTACTAAGTTATAAATTTCTTCCGGAGATTATGCTAGATGTTAATAATTATTCTACATAATCTAGAGTAAGTAAAATTATTCCTTTTAGACATAACATGATCATATTAACAATATTCCAAGATTTTATAAATATTAATATTATCCAAGAGTTAGTTTCATTACGCGTTCCTATGCTCTTATTCCATCATCTATCTATATGTTCTACAATGAGCCTGCAACTTGACCAATTACATCCCTCCATCCCTTAAGAGTATTTTTTTCCATACTATATGGAATGTATTCTAATCATTGTCATAGTAATTATTCCAAGAACCTTCCAAAATTATGGTTATAATAATATCACGATGATCCACTTTATCAAAATGACTATCTCTAACATAATATTAGACAATGCTTGGATGAATATTATGCAAAAATGGTCCCAATATTCTCAACTTTCGAAATATTACATGATTACTAGAAAGCTACGATCATATGATTTTATCTATGATGCCATATAAAACAAAAACTCTTTTTGAGTAAATACCTTTGACATCTTCTTTCTTCAACTTCTTCTCAGGTTCTCCCATATCTTCGGTTATGTGTGCTTCACTTATTTCCTTTCTTTTATTATTTAGCTTGTTTGTATATTCCCTCTTAAAGTGTCTATATTCATTGCATCCAAATCATTTAACCTTATACATATCAAGCTTCTTCTTATATTTTCTGAACTTTCCCTTCTTCAACTTCTTGATTTTAGCAATGAAGGATGGAGATTGTTCATTTGATTCAATGTCATCCTTTGCCTTAATCCCATAGTCTCTTCCAAACTTAATTGAGCCCACGACTCATGAAAATGATTTGAGTCTTTCTTAGAGTATATGCTTGTTGCAAAAATGATCCATTCGGGTGCCAAAGAATTTAGCACACATATAGTCATTTCGAAGTCATAAATTGTTTCCTCAAGACCCTGCAATTGATCTCTTATTTGAAAAATATTCATTAGAAAAGACTCCATGTCCTCATCCTTCGATTTTTTCATTTTTTATATTTTATTTCTCATAGACATATTTTTTCCCTGATGCACTTATAGATTACAAACTCACTAGCTTGTCATACGTAGCCTTAGAAGCCTTCAAATTAGAAACAAATGGAACAAGTTGATCCTTAATGGACTAAAAAATTATCCTTTGTGCCCTTACTTCTCCCTTCTTGTATTTTTCTAGTTCTTTAGACTTGTCTTTCCTTGGTTTAGTAATTTCATCGAGCACATATTCCATTACTTCATGCTCTGTAAGTTCCATATAAATCCTTTTCTTCTATGCTAGGAAATTTGTTCAACCAATGAGATTATTTATTTCCTTGCAGAAAGAACCCATATGACATGTATATTCAGACATAGAGATACTTACTTGTTGATAAAAATTCTTCCCTTCTCTGATGATTTCTCTAAATATCTCAAGGATTTCAAGATATGCAAGGAGAATTCAATAACAACTTCAAAAATAGGTGATAGAAAAATCCTTTGATGCTTCCTTTAAGGACACCTTTTAATGATCCTTAAAACATATATTTTCCCAAGAGAGAACACAATCCTTCTTGTATTCTTCCTCTTCAAAATTTCTTTTGATGAGAGCTTGATGTAGTATTTTAGTAAGTGATTCTCCTTAGAAAACCCTTCTTGTGTCCACAAGATGATCCTTCCAACTACCTTATCTTATTCATCTTAGCTCTAATACTATGTTGGAAAATGAAATGTGGCAATTATTAATTCCAATTTTCCTTATCCTTAATAATTTCTTGTGAAATTTATTTATCTTCTCATGCTTTATTTAACATTTCCTCTTCATCAAACAATTATCAAGAGAAAGATAATAAAGACAGAGGACACAAAAATTAGGATCTAAGCTAGGGAAAAACCCCTCAAAGGGGGAAACTTAAAAAAAAAAAAAACTTCTCTTCTTGTAGAATCTACTTCAAATGAGATAAAAAATACCAAAATCCTATATCAAGTCCTGATCCAAGTACCAAGTCATCCCTTCCAAGGGAATCATATCACCATAGCTCAATCCTGTATCAATTTCTAACTTCTACCCTACAACTTTTTCTTGCAAAATTTTCCTGCAATGTCATCTTGTAACTTTGGCCTTGTAGATGCTAAAAAAACCCTAATTAAACTTCTTTAAGAGATCATTATTTGAGCAATATAAGTTTTCCAAATATCAATGAAGTCAAAAATATAATATTTCTTCTCCCAACAACCTGAGACTGCAACATGGGCCTACAATTTTGCTCTTTCTAGAAGCTGTAGAAACTGTAATTATTCGCACGTGTGAGAGAGATAGAGCCCAAAAACAATTTTTCTTCCTTCTTTCCTTCTTCTTGACATTCCCTCCTCTTCTCTTGTTGCTTGCTATCTACAATCAAGCTTCCTTTCTTGATATTGAACTTGTGAGTGAGTGAGTGCAAAATGATGTCAAATATTCTCATTTATATAGCCTTTGCAAGGTGTCAAATTCCCTCCTTTAGGCCGACTTGAAGCTGCTAGGGCCAACTTGTACTTTGGAGGTGTTAGGGTCCTATAACTTATTAAGATAAATTGATGTTTATTTGTTTTATGATCCATGGGATATTATAAATAATTGTTACATTCTTCAAATCATTTTTAGTTATTAAAAGAAAGAAGAAAAATAAAATAAAAGAAAAGAGAAAAGAAAAGAAAAAGAAAATAAATAGAGGATATGAAAAAATATATATATATAAAAAAATAGGAATAAAGAAAAAGAATTGAAAAATAAAAAATAATAAAACCCCTATAGAAAGCCAATCAAAATGTCGCTTTAATTTTATAATTAAAGTTTGATTTTAATTATTTTTATTAAACTTTGGATATATTTTTATATGGTTGAATAAATACGACAAGATCATTTATCGTGTTGTGATTAAAAAGTGTGCACAGATTGATGGATGAGATCACACCCACCACAACCAATGGCAGGAGGAGGATTTCAGACCCCCCCACACTCTCTACAGCTAATGGGGGGGGGGGGAACTGTTTGTGCCTAAATCGCCCAGGGTGACATGTCGGCTTCAAAGGAATATCGAGGGGTATCCTCCCGAAACCGATTACCACCCACACCCCTCCCCCTCTAAATACTGATGTCTCCTTGTTTTACTCGCCTGCCAACACTGCCAGTCCATTAATGCCACTTGTCACACCGCCGCCAGTCCATTCACGCCACTTGTCACACCTTTGCTAGTCCATTCATGCCACCTCCACATCATCACTGCTAGTCGTTGATTTTTAAATCATTATTGCCATTTAAAAATGAATGTTAATACATAGGATTTCTCACTTTCATTTGTTTTTCAATTAATTACCCCTGCTCCTAAAAATAATAATATTTCCATTATCAAACATGTTCAACCCATTATAAAAATTACTTATTACCTACAATTCATTCCTTTCCACATATCTCCATTGTATGTAGGTAAAATCTCAAGATTTTCCCCAATTGTTCAGCATTTTCTACCGGTCTTCATCAACAATGACAACCGAATTTACCCCAATAACTCTGCCCCTTAATTTCTCTCTGCTAGATAAGTTTTAGTACTTTTTCTTCTATCTTTTTTCTGTGATTTTCAAAATGAATAAATGTAAGGAAAATGGAAAATTCCCAGAAGAAGATCCTATGATTCTCCCTGTCCCTGACCTTGATAAATCCACCATAATTGACACTCAGTACAAAATTGCAGAGATCTAATGTGAATTTGATCTTTACGAGCTTCATAACAGGGCAAAGAAAAAATTCCTGGACCATAGCGATGATTTGAGTATTTTGGAATCCTTCCTCCCTCAATTTATCTTCCCCCAAACTCATTTCTTCCGCGAATTATCCACTTGGTATCATCTCTAATACTTGTCTAGCTAGAAAGCAGTCATTGCCCCTAATATTGAAGTTATTTTTCCATTTCCCCTAAGACTATTTATCAAGCTCTTTAAATAACTCCCTAATCTTCCCTTCAACCATTTTCAGCTGATGTATTGATGGAATTATATAAAAAAACTTACCTTCCCTGAGAGAGCTCATATTTTTGAGCTTTTATTCCTCAAAATGTCAAATTTCCCAGAAAAAGTTCCCCATACCCGGTTGCAATTTTCCCGGAGATGTGAAAGAAATTCATTTCCATGGTTACCCATTTACTTGGGTATTATACAAATGATTGGGTTGATGAAGTATTTTTAGGATTCCTTTCAATATTTGCAGCTAAAAAAACCTTCAATCCTTTTTTATTTTCAGCCAATTTCTATCAGATGTTATGCATAATCAGATTGTAAATTTCAAGGTTGAAGGTGTTTTTAAGTATCAATCAATGTTGTTTTATCTCATGTTATTCGACATGCAGAGAGATTTAGGTTTCCTTTACAGAAGGCAGATAATGAGGGTAATCCTTTGTCAATGATCCACTGGACTTCTCTAGTTAGAAATAACTCAGAGGAATATACATATTCTAACTTTGTTGATAATTTTCTTCATACCTCATTATGTTTACTTAGCAATGATATTATTCCAAGAATTTCACCAGAGATAAATAAAATTTTACACCTATCTGAGAAATCAAAAGTTGGATATTGGTATTTGTACCATACCTACACCGAGATCAAGATTTATGGATTAGATACCTCCTTTCAGGCTACCAGTGTTTGTACCAGTTAAAATTTTTGCATTAGGGTACATCAGAAAGATGTTAAATATTGACGAACTGAATTTTATGTCAAACAGGAAGAAAGCACAATTCAATCTAAAGGCCCATGTACGTCCTTATATTTTCAACAAAAGAGTTGCATCAAAGGAAGTGGAAGCGATTTTAAATCAAATGAAATTCAATCCTAGTTTATCATGGTCGTATGATCCTCTAGGAATTATCACAAAGCTTAAAGTTGAACAGAAAATTAATTCCTATGCACATACACCAAGGCTTGATATAGAACAATATGCTAACCTGGAGGAATGGATAGAAAGCACCTTACAAGAAGCTGAAGAATGACTGGTTAGCCAATCATCTATGCAGACTCCTATTTCCAAAGAAAAAGAGAACAAGAGAAAGAGAAAAAGTAGGTCCCCTGCTAATTTTGAAACACAAGGTGAAGATTTTATTGTATTTAAAAGGAAAAAGAAGGATCCACAGAACACTCCAAAGCCATACACTCAAGTTAATCCTCAAGTGATCACCATCCTAGACAAATCTTCAAAAGAAAGAGATACAAAGGAGAAACCACCAATAGTTCTGATAGGAACTCCTGTCACTCATTTTCCTCATGTAGAAGAAGAAATTCAAACCCCTAGTATGGAACAAAAAATCCAATCTACAGTATCTTCTAGTTCTCAGGTTTTAGCTCAGCAAAGAGAGAAAATTAGACCCCCTTTTCAAGGTAATTTTGCTGAAGAAGGAAAATAAACCATACAAGAGTCAAAGGAAGATTAGACTAATCTCTTTGGGGGAGGAAAAATAGATTCCATTTTTCTAACCAAGGAGGAATAATATATTTTCTTGTTATTGCAACCAGAGTATATGCTTGCAGAATCAGTAGATTATAAAAAAGGATATCATAATGCTATCATGGAAGTACACAAAAAAAAAAATTTAAGAAGTAAAAATGTTGTAGTGAACTCTCCCATGAGGACTCAAAGTGATATACCTTCTACCATCCAAACAAATATTGACAATAAAAAATAAATTCCCAAGAAGCAAGATGTAAGTATTAAAGAAGTAGAAAAACCTCAAACTTCTTTTAATATTGAAAATGAGCTTTAAGTCAATATTCTCGTTCCATAAGCAATGAATTAAAAAAAAGGCCGGCTCTGCAACTCTAACTTTAACCTAACCCTAGCTTCCACTGCCGATGCTGAGGGCTTATACAGGCTCTGTACCTACAGCTGACTTCCCTCTACACTCCATAGGGCGCTCTCAGAGTGGGCCTACCATGGAGCAGGCGGTCAACAGGGTTGGCTCTTCTTTCAAAGCGTAGGTGGTGGGCTCCTCTCACACACCTAGCTCTTCCTTCTTTACCCACCTTACTGCCTCTTCCACTGGTTCGAGGTCGGATCAAGCTATTAGCAACAGGCCACCGCACCATGCAAACGACAAAGCCTCTAAGCATACGGGCTCTGATGTGGAAGGACTGCAGAACGTAGGCGCTACGACAGAGGTCTCTACCTCTCCTAGGAACCCAGAGAGCCCCAAATTGAGGATCACAAAAATAGACCAGGACAAAGTAAAAATAGCAAAATCCTGTCACCTAAAGGCTACAAAAATTCTAGAGATAATCATACAAGAACCAAATATAGAGGTATATAGAGACTATACGAAAGAACATGCAGTTATTTGTAAGTTTATGGGGATTTGGCCCTCAGAAAGAGCTCTGAAAGGATGGATACAGGAAAAATGGAACCCAAAAGGGGCCATAGAACTGCAGTTTGGTTCAAAGGGCTTTTTTACAGTGGTGTTCACCCTGCTGGAAGACAAGGATCGCATTTTTGAGGGAGGGCCATACTTTTTCAACTCTGTTGGCCTTTACATGACATTTTTGAAGGAAAACTTCATGCCTTAACAAGAAGATTTCACTAGAGTCCCAGTCTGGATTAGATTATACTCTCTCCCAACAGACTACTGGGCACCATCGGTGCTTCAAGCTATTGGAAACGGCCTAGGGGAATACATCAAAATGTCAGAAGGTACTCGAAATGGCCACTACATCTCATATGCTAGAATCTACGCCTACATAGATGTTTCAGAAGCATTGCCCGAAGCCATTATCCTGAACTTTAGAGATGAAATATGGATTCAACCGGTGGATTATGAGCACATCCCTTTCCAATGTAGGAAATTCCATGAACATAGACACCTCTTTCAAGACTGCCCACAGAACAGGCCACCTCCAAAAGAGGACACAACGGAAGCTAGAAATGATCAGGGCTTCACCAAAGTTTCTCATAAAAATAAGCAGGCTAGAAGGAACACAGTGGGAAAGGAAGCACCCAAACATACCACACATAACAGATATGAAATCCTCACATATATAACATTGGAGAAGGGACATCCAAGCAATAGTGTAGAACAAATTTCAGAAAAACACAAAGACCTGGACACAAACATGGAAAACACTACTAACCTAGTTTCTTTGGAACAAGTCACTCTGGAGGAATCTGAAATGGACTATACATAGGATCCACCTACTTTGGAGGACAAGGATTTAGAGAAATATTTGTAGGAATGGATCTGAAAAAATTATCAAGGGAATTGACTTCCAAAGATTTTGAAGATATCCCAGAGGACCAGCTCAAAAGGATTGAACAGGCATACAATCTTCAACAGACTTTCCAAAAGAAAAGAGAGAATCAAAACAAAGGTGGGAAGAATCCAACTGGAGGTGTCAAGGTGAACCTCAAGGTAAATACTCAAATAACCAAGGCTCAATAGAAGAGAAAAGGACGAAAATCAGCAAGTCAACGCATAGCCGAACTAGGATTAACCCTCATTAATGCTGGAAAGGTAAAGGCTCCTACTCTCACTCCAAATATTTTGTCATGAATTGTACAACATGGAACATTAGGGGACTTAATAGCCCTTCAAAATGAAGGATTATTAAATCAAAATTAATCTATGGGAAAGCTGACATTCTTTTACTGCAAGAGACAAAAAGTGGTCTTGCTGATATGAGAAGCATACAACAAACCTGCTTTAGAAAACAATATAGCCATTTGGCCATTGCTGCTCAAGGCATAGTAGGAGGCATTGCCACCTTCTGGAAGGACTCCAGGTTTCATTTATTAGATGCTTTTGCTTCCAAGCATGCCCTAACAACCATTCTTCAGGTCATAGGAACTAAAGAGAAAATTTGTATTACAAATGTATATGGTCCCCATTCGGTTAAAGAGAGACTTGCTTGGCTCACACAACTTCAACTCTACCTCCAATCCTTCAACTAAAAGTTGCATATTCTAGCAGGGGACTTCAATATGATTCTAAATCTGGAGGAGAAAAGGGGTGGTATCCACCGCCTAGACCTGGACTCGAATGCTTTCCAAAGTTTAATTGATGATCTAAATTTCATAGACACCCCCACAAAAAATGGAGTCCATACTTGGAACAATCAGAGAGGGGGGGGAGCGCCAGATTGCCTCTAGATTGGATAGATTTCTTCTCTCTAAATAGCTTTTCCTATCCTCTCTGGAAATAGAGGCTTCCATTTCTCTACAGGTGGGATCTGATCATTAGCCGGTTGTGCTTTCATTTCAGATTTCCTTAAAACCCAGAAATGCACCCTTCAGATTTGAAGCCTTCTGGTTGTCACACCCATATTTTCAAGACAAGATAAAAGAATGGTGGTCTTCAAATCTTCCCCCTCAAAACAACAAGATGAAAAGTTTCCACCAAAATCGATGATTCAAAACAAGAAGGTTAATAGAATCCTTAATCTCAAGAATGAACAGGGGCAGATGTTGGACACTCACCAGCAAATTGAGGAAGAGCTTCATAGGCATTTCTCAAGCATCCTTAAGGAAAGTAATTAACACAATGATGACCATATCAGAAAAATTACAAATCACATTCCTTCAATCTTAACCAAGGAACACAACCATATGATGTTAAATAAGATAACTATGGAGGAGTTGGAAGAGGCGGTACAAGCTATGCCGAATGGAAAAGCTCCAGGACCTGATGGATTCACCATCGACTTCTACAAGGCTTTATGGGATACTATTAAGGACTCGGTTTATGATTTGGTGGAATAATCTTGGGTGAAGAAATCAATGTGCCCTTCTCTCAATGCCACCTTCCTGACTCTCATCCCTAAATCGGAAAGAGCCAACACCCCGGATCAGTTCAGACCCGTTGCCCTCTGTAATGTTATCTATAAGATCATTTCCAAAATTCTTTCCAATCGGTTAAAGCCTCTTCTGCCTCTCCTTATCTCAGCTAATTAGATAGGCTATGTAGAAGGAAGGAAAATAATGGACAACATCATTCTGTCTCAGGAGATCATTCACACCCTCAAAGATCAAGGAAAACCAGGGATGCTGATCCAGCTGGACATGTCCAAGGCTTTCGATAAAATTAATTGGAATTATATCCGTTAGATGCTTGCAGATTTTGGTTTCAATAAAGAGATCATAGCATGGATCATGGCCCTAGTCTCTGGTGCCTTTTTCTCCATTCTTCTCAATGGCTCGCCCACTGCTATCATTAATCCCTCTCACGGCATAAGACAGGGAGACCCCCTTTCACCCTTCCTTTTTATCATTTTTACGGAGGGATTAGGTAGATCCTTCTCATCAGCCTCGACCAATGGCCTAATCTCTGGTCTCAAGATTTATCCTCATCTTCCACCTTCAAACCATCAAAAATTCGTCGATGACACCCTCCTTATGGGTTGCCCATCGCTTAGGGAAGCCTTAGCTTTCAAAAAAATCCTCAATGACTTTCCGTTAGCTTCAGGTCGGGATGTCAACCATTCAAAATAAAAAATCTTCTTCTTAAATACCCCAACAGCCGTCTAATTGCATATTGCTCGAGTCCTGGGTTTTCAAAGAAGCTCTTTCCCTTCAAAATATCTGGCCATTCCCCTTACTGATAAGCCCCTTTCCTTTTCAAAATGGGAATCTCTCATCTCCAAACTCTGAAATAAGATTTCAAATTGGACCTTCAGAGCTCTTAATCTCGCTAGGAGATTAATCCTTGTCAAGTATGTCCTCCAAGCCATACCCATCTATCTTTTCTCGACTATTTCAGCTCTGAAATTGGTATCCAGCCAAATCAGAACAATCCAAAGGGACTTCCTCTGGAAAGGAAAATCCATCAAAGGTAGATGGGCTCTGGTTTCTTGGGAAAAGGTGTGCTCTCCAAAGCATGTAGGGGGTCTTGGTCTCAGAAACCCTGATCTCCTTGGAAAGGCCATGGGAGCTACAATTTGGTGGAGATGGCTGACAAAATCCTCAACCAACTCGGATCTCCTTTGGAAGGCTAAATATGCTCCCATGAATCCATGGGAATCACTCATTAGGCTCTCTAGAAATCTCAAAGGGTCACCTATGTGGAATAAGGCCTGGGAAAATAGACTGATAATTCAACAGCACAATTTCTGGGAAATAGGCAATGGTCAGCATGCACTTTTCTGGGATGATGCATGGGAGAAGAGCCCAAGTTTGGATAAAGAGACCTATAGACTGCTAAAAGAGTATCTGTAGGAGCAAAACAAAAGAAAAGTTAGAGACTAATAGAAGAATGACAACACTACTGATTGGAGAGAATGGGAGAATCTCAATGAATTCCTCCCAGTCCATCTCCATCATTCTATTCACTCCATTATGCAAGAGCTTAGCAAAAGGTAGATTCAAAAGGAGGAAGGCCCTGACATTCTTCGATGGGGAGAAAATACGATAGGAACCTTCAGCATTAAAGAAGCTTACAAACTTTTACAAAATCCGACCTCTATTCAAGCGGATATTAAATAGAAAATATTGTGGAATCGGAAGCACTAGCCAAAGATTAACCTCTTCATCTAGTTAATGATGCACAAGAAAAATATTACATGGGACAACCTTCAAAGAAAAGGTTTTCAGGGCCCCTCGGTCTGCATTCTTTACCTTTCGGATTCTAAATCGATAAACCATCTTTTCAACACTTGCTCTTTTTCCTCTAATATATGGTCATGTTTCCTTTTAGTCTTCAAAACCTCGGACCGTGCTATTCACTCCATCCACATTACCCTAGAAAATTGAAGCTCTTCTTTCTCCAGCCAACCTCTTGTCAATCTGGCTTGGAATCTGCTCCCAGACATTATTTGTTGGGAAATCTGGAAGGAGCGTAACTCTCGGATCTTCAGGAATGTGGCTTCCTCCGAAGAACAGAGCATCTTCAACATAAAGATCATCATGAGGGAATCAACCTCAATTGCAAAGATCCTTGATGCCCCTAACCCACCTTTTGTGGCAGAAAGAAGGATTCTGACCCGCCTTGATCTTCCCATTCCTAGCAGTGCTTTTTTTCCCATCTCTGCTTCGATTACACCCTCACCTCTGAACGTCTGGTATCCTCCTGATCCATCTCTCCTCAAGTTAAATTATGATGGGGCCTCCAAAAACAATCCGGGCTTGGCCAGCTATGGAGGAGTGTTTCACAATGCTCAGGGTATCATCATGTGGATCTATTATGGAAATTTAGGTCACAACACCAATAATGTGGCTGAGTTTCAGGCTTTGGCTAAAGGTCTTGACATAGCCAAGAAGAATAATTTCTGGCCTCTCTTGGTTGAGGGAGACTCTAATATCACTACCCAAGCTTGTAGTAAACTACAGCAGGGGAAAAAGGTGGAAAAAATCTCAACTGGATGGCACATCAACAGACTCCTCCAGCGGATCAATGACAATATCAAAGTGGCAAAAGGAATTTCTTTCCATGCGGTCAGGAGAAAGGCTAATAGCCTGGCCGATTACCTGGCCAACCAGGGGGTCATCACGCATGAAGGGATCGTGTCCAAGGATTGGAATGCCCTCAAGGATATCGACATAAAGGATAAGTGTCATGAAATAAGTATGATTGATCTGCTCAAGGCTGGCATCCTTTCCCCACTATCGAATCCTGCCATCCACAATGATCATGTACCAAATTAAGGTTCTAGCGTATGATCTCACAGCGAGGAGATCTAAGCTCAGATCAAGCTGGACTCCCAACCTACAACCCACAATGAATACGCATGATCCTATTAACTAGACCACCATACGTCATCGTCCTAGGAAGGAGGCATGTTTACAATCACCTCACCTTATTTATCTCCCCATCCAGAAGCATTAATCTCATTCCGCTATTGTCTGGCAAAGAATTCCCCCCTTCTCCTATGTTCTGTCATCCTCTGACTCCCTGCACAAGCTCTGTCTCGTTAATCTCAAGGTTTTTGCCATGGCTCCTCGCTGCAGACACCCCCCCCTCATCCCCTTCATCATAGCTTCTCTTCCCAGTGGGATAACCCTGCCAGACAACCTATGACCAGAGCAGAGACCCTGGCTAGAAACACAGCTCGTCATTACAGCAAGGTCACCCCGGCGCCTATGCAGGAGTTCTTGAACGGTCTAGAAGTGGAATCTGTGGCTTGGCGGCGGGCCACCTCGATAGAAACGGTTGATCACAAATTTCACTAGATCCCGAACCCTATTCTGACCCGCAGTAAAGAGAATATCTTCACGAGAGCGGTTGAACTTCACTAGAATACCAAGACCCTCCTCTCTCTTGCTCTGTAGGAAAAAAACAGAATTAGCCGGAATTTGAAAAAGAAGATTCAGTCCCTCTTGTAGAAGTTTGAGACCTTCGTCCATACGGTTCATCACCTGTGCTTTGTGGAAAGCTCTTCGCCACACTATGATCTCTTGAAGAACAGATCCAAGCTGCACCAAAATGTGAGCATCAAAGCAGAGGCTGGCCCTTCGAAGCCCCCTCCTCAGGGCGCGGGTCCTTCTCAGCGCTCCCCCTCTGATTGGATGGCTGGAACCCTTGAGCGGCCGATTAACATTGATGAGTATTGCAATGACGAGGATGACACCGTGGCTCCACCGAGGTTATATGCAGTCTTTTTCCTTGTATGGTCGCTTCGAGCTTGAGAGCTCGTTTTTGGTAGTTTTGAGCCTGCGCGCTTAGGTTTTGAATATGAATGTGTTTTTGAACTCCCCACCCAGCTTCTCCTTCCTTGTATACTCTTTCCCTGGGTGCGGGATCATTCTTATAATTTGCAGGTCTACAGATTGCAGCTAAGATGACTCCTTTTTGTAACTCTATTTTTTCAATTAATGTGAATAGTCCCTCCGAAATTTACAAAAAAAAAAAAATTCTCGTTCCATTAATTGAGTTGGTAAAAAAGGAAGTGTATAGAAGTCAAGTTGTAAAGGCATTGAAGATTGAAGAATGAAAAACAATGTCAATGTAATTGATGATCAACCTAAGTTATTGTTTGGACATGAAGTAGATGGAATTATACAAGATGGCAATGTTCCTCCATTCTATGTCAGTCTTAACATCCAAGATTTTCTTCTACACAATGCCATGTTGGATTTTGGTGCTTCACACAACATGATGCAAAAGGTAATCATGGAAAAATTGAGATTAGATATAACTAGGCCTTATAAATACCTTTGCTCCTTTTATTCAAATAGAGTAAGATGGTTGGGATTAATTAAATATTTGTGTGTTACCCTTACTCAAATTCCTGGTAGAAAATCTAGTGATGGAAATTGTTGTTGTTGTTATCCCTCCCAAATATGGGATGATTTTGTCAAGATCATGGGGAGGGGGGGGATTTAGAAGGTACATTACAAATAAATATGACATATGCAACAATTCTTCTTTTTGGCCAACAAAGAAGATTGTATAGAGAGATTCTTATGAATTACATGGTGAGTACGTAGTAAGGATAAACCTAGTAATTATCCAGTCCACTCTATACATTCAGACATGAACTCTTTCATTCTACATAATGATATTTGTCTGGAAGAAGAAAATCATGCTATATATATCAAATCAGAATAAATACATAATGAAAAATCACATACGGGAAGTAAATAACAATAATAAAAATATTTCTTATGGAACATGGACTTTGATGGAGTAGTAAGAAAAGAGGGAGTCGAGATTGGAGTATGTATCTCATATATGAAATCAGGTACAACAAACAAATATTATTACAAACTAAATTTTGAATGTACAAATAATGTACCTGAATATGAAGATTTGTTATTAGGACTTCAAAAGTTAAAATAAATTGGAGCTAAGAGAATATCAATTCATGGAGATTCAGAACTTATCATAAAATAGATCAAAGGTTAATATTCAGCTAAACATCCTAGAATGAGATCATATAGGAGTGTTGTTTTAGAATTTTTACAGTGTTTTCCATAATACCAGTTGGCATTAATTCCTAGAGATTAGAATGTATTTGCTGATGCATTAACTACTTCAGCAAGTATGTGCAAAATTCCTTTTAGAGCAAGAAGGAAGTTTTAAATTGATGTGAAACATAGACCTGCAATTCCTGATAATATTACATAATGGAAAGTATTTGACAATGGAAAAAACTCAAAAATTTCCTAGAATTAAAAGACGAATTTGAAAGTTTGAATATTGATACAGGGAAAAATATTGATGATAATGGAGAGGAGAACATTTTCAATCAAACCAATGGAGCTTTTGAGGAACTTGAAATATTAAAACTCAAGAATAACACAATCCCAAGAGGTCTTGTACCACTTGAAGAATTTTTTGAATTTAATGATGTTGCTAAAAGACCTTCAATTCAACCAACTAGATCTGAAGTAGAATATTTCAATATAGGCACTAAAGAAAATCCCAAGATTGTTAAACTTTCGAAGTCATTGTCTCCAAAAGAAAAACAAAGTTACATTTATTTTTTTAAGGAATATACAAATGTTTTGCATGGGGATATCAAGACTTAAAGTTTATGATAAAGCTATTATTCAACATATTATCCCTATAAAAGAGGATCAAAATCCTCTTAAACGGAAACTAAGAAGAGTCAATCCTGTCTTATTGCCTCTAATTGAGAAGGAATTTAAAAAACCATTTGATGCAAAGATCATAGTGCCACTTAAATTTTCTAAATGGCTATCAAATTTCGTACTAGTAAGGAAAAAGTCTGGGGAAATAAGATTATGTGTGGGATTCAAAAACCTCAATAAAGTTTCCCTTAAGGACAACTACCCCCTACCAAAAATGGACCACATACTTCAAAGAGTAGTTGGATCAAGCAAAATTTCACTACTTGATGGTTTTTCTAGTTATAACCAGATTCTAGTGCATCCATATGATCAAGACAAGACAACTTTCACAACACCTTGGGGAACTTTTATGTGTGTCAAGATGCCTTTTGGGCTTATGAATGTAGGAGCAACGTTTCAAAGAGAAATGGATATTTATTTTGTAGATGAAAGGGATAGATTTATTTTATATACCTTGATGAAATTACTATTTTTTCCAATATTGATGAAGATTATCTACATCACTTGAAAATTGTTTTTGAAAGGTGTAGAAAATATGGCATTTATTTAAATCCAAAGAAATATATTTTCAAAATGGAAGAGGGAAATTTATTGGGCCATATAATCTCAAAAGATGGTATTAAAATTGATCCTAGCATAATTGAATCAATAATGAAAATTTATCCCCCAAGAAACAAGAAATAAGTGCAATCTTTTATTGGTATTATTAGCCCAGGTATGTCAGTGATCAATTAACTCTTTCAGTTGTTTTCCATAAAGTCACAAGTCAAAACTTTTTTTTTTCGAACAAGTTCTTAGAAAATAATTTTGGTCACTGAGGAGGTCTAAGTCAAGTATGTTGCTCCTTCATTTAATTTATCGCTACCATCATTTTCAAGGTCATCTCCATCATAATCCATTTCAAGGTCACCATCTCCATTATCATCATTTAAAGGGTCTAGGGTTAGGTCACTCCATCTCATATAGGTCACTGTCTAGGTTCATCTTTGCCTTTGAAAAATCTTCAAATTTTCACTTAAAACAAGGCAACAACCCACCATTCCACTCATAAACCCCAAGGAAGGAGCTAGCATGTCTAGGAGATGAAATATAGACCACTTGTCTTGTTTCATATGGTTCAAATTTCAAAAATATTCAAAGTGAATCACTCTTGTCTCACTGTCTCATGAAAATAAGAATGCTATCTCACTGTCTCATTTAAGGACCAAATAAATCATTTTAACTGTCAGAGCTTCAAAAGAGGTCATTTTAACCTACTGTCCCCGCCAAATACAAAAGGAATCTTACTATCTAATTTATAAGAAAGGAATATTTTTCTTGATGTTTCAATTCAAAGGTCCATAAAGTCACCTCAAGTGTCAAAAGTAAAAAATAAGTTCACTCTATCCACATATCTCATTTGAAAGTGTATAAAGTCATTTCCAAGTGCATAAAGGGTCAACAAGTCATTATAAGTATTAAAAGGTAAGGTAAGGGGCATCTCAAAGTTTATAAAAGGAAATGAAAACCTCATTTAATTCATTATTACCCTTTTCATGTATGTGAGAGCAACTCTCCTCTTCATTTTCCCTCCATGGTCTCTAAACTCAAAAGAACAAGGTTTAAATCCCATTAAACTCGCCTGCAACCCTTCAAAATCACTTGTGTTATGCTTTTGGGATTTGTATTGCACTCCCAGATTGTGGTGTTATGCTTCTGAGGATGTTGCGAAACTGTTGTTACCCTTTTGGAGTGCTACGCAGGCATTGCGCTAGTGCTGCACACACTTTTTTACACTCTTGTCTCCAAGTGTTACGCTCCTGTAACACGGTGTTACGCTTCTGTAGCGTTGTTATCTTTCTGTCAAGAAGAAATTTCCTATGTTTTGAGCTCGGATAACCCCAAATTGATTCAAAGCTCGAGCTCCATTCATTTTTGTAGCCTCCATACAAGGTAAGGCTCCATCCTAATGCTGGTGTTTGCTTGAATGCTAAAGATTTGAAACTTTTCATGTCACTTTATGTTTTCTCCATATTTTCACTGTCATACATATTAAAAAAAAATCTATGATGACCAAAACTAACCTACCCTAGTTGACCTAAAACCTAACCCCATCATATAAACCATATCCATACATCCTATATGCTCCATCATCACACTCCTATCATCTACACTACCATCCCTAACATGTCATATACAATCAAACCCTAATTCTAGCTAATCTCAAAGTGAAAAATTTGATAACTGACTGTGTTTGCTAAAATTTGCCATCCTACACCCATTTATTTTCCCTCATTCCACTTGCACTGTGGAGCTAAGGAGCCATACTCCTCACTGAATTTTTATCAGAATTTTTAATTAGCTTAATAGCCCTTGTTTCACTTTCTTAACCCAAAAACAATTTTTTCACTAGTTATTCTCACAACCTAATTAGAGAATTTCATGTGTTTTTAAGCTTGTTTTCCACCCTACACTTACCCATTTATCTTCATTCCACTTTGATTTTCGAGTTAAGAAACTACCCTATCCCCTCAATTTTTCTCATAATTTTTACCTAACCCCATGACCCTCATTTCATCCTATCAACTTATGCTACTGCTACACAAGATATTCTCACAGTCAAAATTGGAATTTTCTGTGTTTTAGGAATTTTGACATCTTCCACACATTCATTTTCCCTCATTACACCTACAACTTGAAGCTAACACAAAACATAACCTACTCAATTTTTTTCTAGAATTTTTCTCAGCTTCAAGACCCTTCATTTCATCCACTAAAATCACACTTTCCTACACTCTGTTTTTCCAGATTTCCATTCATTCACTCATTTCATTAACACCCTAGGTTTTTCATCATTCCAGTGACATATACAATGGAAAGTGAAAAGAATATATTCAAAGGAGGGCACCACCTCAGGCTTGAACCATTCGCCATGTATGAAATTAATGCTTCACCATTGGCCAGAAGGTGCTTTGAAAGAGCTCAGTGTTTGACAGTTTGTGAAAGGCTCATGGAAGAGGGGTACCATCTTCAGTTGTCCACCATATTTGAAAAAATATATAGTATGGGAAAGGTCACTATTGAAGGTATGGAGATAATCCTATCATCTGACCTAATTTTTTCAACTACAGGTATCCCTTCTCATGGAGAGCATTGGTTCAAGGGTATGGGTTTAGATATTGAAAACTACAAGCAATTCCTCAAGCCTCATCGGAAGAAATTTTTGTTTCCTTTTAGACACCTTAGAAACAAGTATGATTCTCTGATGATATTCATAATGAAGTACTTCTCATGTGAATGAATATTCTCCAGGTTGTATAGGTATCACAACAGGCTTTTGATTCATTTTACCTCTGTCAAAAAACTTGATTTTCCTCATTATTTCTATAGGAGCTTGACTAATATGGCTGAGAAGGTTCAGAGTAGAAGAGAAGATAATCACACTAGTCTTTTTCATCATGGCCTAATCAAGCTTATTTTGTCACTTCACTTGTCCTCCATAAACATGACTTGGTAAAACTTCTTGGAGAGATTGTCAACAATGCTTACCATCAGCCTTTTTGTCTTGCCTATTACATCATCAACACAACCAATGGAGGTTGCTTCTTCTAGCATGCCTACTCAGCCTTTAGATGTTCCTATGGTTGTGGAATTTTCTCACACATATGAGAGGGGGAAGAGACAAGTATTTGTGCCTAAGTCTACCAAGAGTGTTCTTACACTTGACATCATTGTTGAACAATGTGAGATAGAGGAGAAACCTTGTTTCCATCAGCATAGTGTGTCAGTACCATTGGAGGCTGAGGTATCAGAGCAGGTGGAGGTTAGATCAGTTGAAGATATCATAAAAGATAAAGATAAAGAAATATCATAATTGAAAGAGGCCTTCTCCATTGCCCAATCTCAAATTACTTTACTTCAACATGAGCATTTCCAATTGAAAGTGAATCATCTTCTACGAAGAAAGTACAAATTAGACATGGAGTAAAAGAGAGGTAAAGACATGAATAATATTGTTGTTGAAAAAATGCAGGACATGGAGGCTGAACCAAAAACAAGAAGACCAAGAACAAGAGGTCTCAAAAGGGCGTTGGAGTGAGAAAGACAATCAACTCATCAATATGAAGAGTTGACCTTTGATGAGCTTATTGCCATGGAGATAAATGAGGACAAAGAGCTTTGGTTGTCAAGAGTTAATGAGAATTTGGAAAATATTTTGAAGAAGGATAAAAGGGATAACAAGCTGAAAAGACACATGGAAAACCACTATCACACCAGGGACACCATTTCTTAAATAAGGCTAAAACAAGTAAAGAAAAGGCTTAAATAGGCTCAAATGAAGCTCAAAGAGAAGGAGAGCTTGGAATTATTGGCTGAAGATTCTTTATCTATGTAGCCCATATCTCACAAGTGCCATAGAAATAATTTTGAGAATTTTTGATCAATTTTGGTATTTATATGATTTTTTGCAGAATTATGGAAATTTCTCATTGCAGAAGGGTAACGAAATTTTGCTACTCTTATTTTGGGGGCATCCAAATGGTGATTTATTTACATGGATGGATGTATTTTTATGATTAAATCACAGATCAAGAACCCCCATGGCACTAAAAGATGTAATTTGGGAGAAAAGCTCAAAAAACAATCATTTTCATGTTTTTGCCTCCTTTTTGGACCTTCTGTTATGCTTTTGAGTGACCTTGGGAGAATGGAATTTTGAAGACCTTCCCATGATCCATTTTGAAAAATTCAAGATGTTATGGAAACTAGACACATAGTTCTAATTGAAAATTATTTCAGAAGTGGATTTGAACTCTTAAAGGTGCCTTAGAAGTGCCTCCAAAGTTTTGTTATTCTTCTGCAAATGTTTTTACTCTTCTATCAGAAATGTCACAAATTAGCATTGGATTCCTCAGGACACTTGTCAAGCTCATAAATGGTCACAAATTCGAGGCAATGATGTCCTATGAGTTTTTATTAGAGTTATTGGGTTTTTTTTTTGCTTCCTGTCATGAAGGAATATGTAATTAATGTAAGGGACAAACACTCCAAGTTTATAGCTAAAATTCATGGAATGGTTTCTAACCTCCCTAGAAACTAGGAAATGACTCATATTTTGCATTTATGATCCATTTTGAATGGGATTTCGAATTGATGAGGTGTCATAGTCCATATTCTATAATTATACTCTCATTAGTCTTTTGTGGTGTTCGATAGTCTCATATTGCAGTGGAGCTCTTGTAATCAGCTTTGGAATGAAATCAGAGACAAATTTGCAGGAATTGTGTTGAGATACTTGTAGTATGCTTTGTAGCATATTTTTTTCTCATGTATGTTTATAATTTCATGCTTAATACCATGTATTATTATTCATATATGTTTATAATGTAAGTTTATGAGAAGAAACCATGTTTATGCATGCTCCGTTTTAGACAAGATTCACCATACTATGTTTATTTGCTTTTAAATTGAATGAATTCACCTCAATGATCATTCAAATTCTCCTCCATCTCATCCTATATTCAATGAATTATTAATATGATTTCAAACTACCTATATTTCCTCACATTTTCTTTACAGGTTCACCTTGGAGTTCAGACCTAAAAACCTTATACACAGCCCATTCACTGACTTTTCTACAAAGAACTAAAAACATCAAACAAACCTATTTACTGATCTTATATACCTAGCCTAAGATCATTAGATACTCATCCATTAATTTGATTGCTAAAGTGACAACAAGAAATCCCTCTCTGGTCCGAATAGGGCTAGCTACCTGACCTAAAGTTTGGTTTGTGGTTACGTTTCTCCAATCCTATTTTCAACCTTGGGAAGTTGGGGAGAGTGATAACATTCATGGCTTTGTTGTCGGGGAGCGATTGCTAAAAATTTCTTGGGAATATTTATTTAATCCTATGAAAGAAAGACTTGTAGGTGACAAGCTCTAACATTCAAAATAGGTTGAATTCTTAAATATGAGCCAAATTCCAAAATTCCTTTCTTAAGGTGGCTCCTAAAAGACATATGAGGTCAAATCCAGACCCAAATCCCTCACCAATTGTGTATGACCCTGAGAGTATTTTTAGAAAGAATAAAACCAAGTCTAGGAAGGTTGGAAGAGTTGTTCCCCCACTTTTCAAATCAAATTATCTACCTACGAGATTTGTTCCAGAAGATTTGTTATATAGTTCAAAATTTGAATTTTTTTTATTTAGAACTAAGTCTGAAACTTTTCTTTCAGAAACCACCTTTGATCCTTTCAATTTCGAGTCCTTTGCACAATTTTTTGATTATTTTCATTTTGAAGTCGATAGTGAAGTTTGGTCTAATTTTCACAAAATCAAAGGCTTGTTATATAAGTTTCAAGAAACTTCAGAGAAGGCTTATTTACAATATCAACAACATACTTTTGCTTCACCTTTCATTACACCTTACCATATAGCGACATCATCAACCCCTCCTTTCATTCTGTTATTACCTCTGCAAGTTTTCACTCCATCAACACCTCCACCACCTCCTCCATTAGTCATGGCCATATTTTCTCTGTTGATCCTACCACTTCAAATCACTCCACTAACCCATAACTATGGTCATAGGCTTCCTATTTTTTATGGAACATCAAAGGTTACATATTATTAGCACGTTGCCAAAGTGATTGACTTCATAGATCTTGAAGATATCAAAAATGACGATGCCAAGATGTGCATCATTGCAAAAAGTTTCTCTGGAGAGGTAAATAAATGGTTTCACTCTCTCACAACTGGTTCAATAGGTACATTACGGTAGTTGATTGATTTGTTTATGGAGAAATGGGAAGAGAAGAAAAATCCATTGAATATTTTTGCTAAGTATAATGCCTTGAAAAGGAATCCCAATGAGTCTATCCAATAATTTACAGCTAGATTCAATAAAATATATAATTCAATTCCTGAGAATATTAAGCCTCCTTGTTGGCTTGAGGGGTCCTAACCTAGGTTCGAAGGTTAAGGTTCGCCAAAAAACCCCTATACTACTAGCCCTTTCGGCAGTGACCAGCTTGTGCAGGCCAAAGTCTGACCCGAAGAAATATGGGAGGGTGCTGGAACCAGGTTTCCGCACTCTGAGAGAGAGCAGGTAAGTCAAGTAGAGCTGCGTTCCCAGCATATCAACTTTGTATTTAACAGATCTAGTTACAGACTTATATTGCAGATCTCATATCTACTTTGCATCCACGTGCGTAACACCAATCTATCAGTACAACAACTATAATCACAGTAATCAACAGGTCATATATTCATATAACATGAACAAGGATATTTTCACAGTTATAAAATAGATCTATTCGCAGGTTTGCTAATCAGTATAGTCCACAGTTACCAGAGTTACTATCGGTCATAGATCTAATCAGAACTTCTGCATCAGCAATATCACAAGTAATATCATAAACACACAAACAATAGATCATAGGAATACTTCGTATTATAACAAAGACAGACCCGCAACAACAATAGATAACCAACCATAGATTCAACGTTTCGCATCAACAGTAATACATGAAATCAGATAATGCAGAGATACTCTAACCATATTCACATATATTAGCGTCCAAATCCCAATACAACCCAACAAAACCTGCACAAACAGCCAGCAGGGTCCGCACACAGCAGGACTGAGGATCTCCATGCACACATCCAGCAGGAGTCCTTACCCTAGCAACCCAAATAGATCTAAAAATTCGCAACTATCATTAGTCTCTATTCTTTCCTACCTATGACTCAAAAAGGTTCATCTATTTATATTGATTTAGCCTACGCATCCAATGGTTCGCAAACCGTGGTTTGCAGACTCTTGGTCTACCCTTGACCCATTAGAATGCATTAGGGGCTTTGACCCACCCCAAAAACCCTTCGTTAGACTAATTAAGACCAAAATATACAGAATTCACAGCTTTTAGGGGACCCTGCTCCAACTGTCCCCCAATACAATCTTGTGACTTGTTCCGAGTCACTGTGATGGTGGGGTCTCTACCTGCGTTTGCAAAAATATGATCACCTTGGCTAATGGAGGCAGCATGCCTTTGATCTGAGCAGCGGAATTCTGTGCGATGTCGACCAAATTGTCTGAAATCGGGCCTTCCGTCGCGGCGGTGACATTCTCCAGAGTCTATTTCAGTTGCTTAATCGCAACATCAACATCTTGTGAAAGCTTGAGGGCCTCAGTAGCCCAAGGCTTCAGGCGGTTACCAAGGGCATTATTATTTTTTCAAAGTTCATCAATATCAGCTTGGAGGGTGTGATTGGTGCGCAGTTGTGTCAAACGTTGATCAGGAACTGAAGTGGGCAGGGTGGCTTCTAATGTCTCGAACTCTTATTCTTTCTGCAGTAGGTCCTAGTTGATGCCATGTAGGATCGGATCACGCTAGACCTTGGTCTATAGATGCATGTCTGTTTCTAATGATTGGCCCCCCTACGCAATTTTCTTTGTAATGGTGTTCGTAGCCGCAGTGACCAACGCAGTTTGCTGGGACCATACCTCCCGAGGTGTTTCAGGCTACAACTTAGCCTGGAGGTGGGCGATTTGCTGCTCCATTCATGCCTTGACCCTTTTAACTTCCTCTCGGGAGGCCTTTAGCACTACAACCAACCTTTCAACCTTCGCCTGAGGGGTGGTTATGGCCGGGATCTCTGTGGTAACATATGCGCAAAGTTGGTGAATCACATTTTCGAGCTCCATGTGCTTAGCGGTGGTTTGCAATGTATCCGTCTTCATTTGTAGCACACGGAGCTCAGCCTAGATTTTGTCAACCATAGCTTTCTGTTGCTCCCATAAGGCTACCCATCTGTCCTCTGTGGCCAGAGCGACCACATCAGCGATTTGTTCAAGGTCTCCATCAGTCAATGTAACTATCTCGTCGCGTCCCATCCACTGAGAGCATTGATTCTTGCGGGTCGTATTGACAGGCTCGCTTGTTCACTTCATGCCACGGGGGAAAGCAGGTCCTCCTGCATCCAGTCCTTCTGTACATAGGTCTGCCTGTGAATCTACCTGAGTCTCCGCCCCGACGTCCTTCTCAAAGGTTTGTTGCTATTGCACATCCTTTTGGGCAATTGCGATCGTGTCTTATCTGGTACCCTTGGTCGCACCTCTGATATCCTTGATGACGACAAGGGGAGTGGATTTTATTGTGCTGGTTCCTTCAACACCCTTCGCACTAGTGTTGAAGCCAATCTTCCAGTTAGGAGGCCAAAGCGCAATAATGTTGTCAATTTCTTCATCCGCCACCATATAAGGGAGCGAAGTCCAGCCTTTATCCTTGTGTGATTTGATCTAGACGTTGTGCATAGTGATTTGAAATTCCACAATGCCCTTGTAACGATCATACACAGTAGGGGAAAATCATGGTTGGGAGTTAATGGCTGCGGCCAAGCTACTCTGAAAGAGGACTCAGAAAACCTGGTTGTCCTCGAGACGTTATGGATCCCTAGAATCCCACAAGTGTGCATAGCGAGCCCCTTCGCACATGTCTGGGGTAAGCTCAGGGAAGACTAACTTCACAGGGGCTTCCCAAGCAACCAATGTTATGAGGAACAGTAACCAGGAATAACAAAAGGCGTGGCCCTGCTCCTAGGACTCATGAACATTAGTCAGAAACTCATCACACAAATAATGAGCCTAGTTAAAAAATACCCCTTTCCCGCATTGGCCTGCTAACTGAATTACGTAGGCTGGGATAGAGGAGACCTGACATTTTCTCATCATTTTTCATGCCAACAACATTGTGCCCAACTTCGTGCCTTGGTCACTGATAGATTTTAATATAAAAGCCTGAGTATTGTGCTCCACATGGTAGGTCTTGCATACATACTCAAATATTTCCGCCTCATACTTTTTACCCATGCACTCCAAAGGGTTGGGGCCATGCATGGGAAGGCCAGTAATTCTATGAACCAGCGTAGCGTCGATTGGGATCCTATCCTAGATCCACAAGTAACCATCATGAATTAGGGAAAGAAATTGTCAGGCTAGCCGGTCTGTGACATTGTAGTGACTGAAGTGAGCCATTCTTAGCAAGTTTAGGAGCCCAGACCCGGCCAATCCATGCACCTAGTGCTGAGGAACAATTTTGATCCCATTGTCTTCTTGAATCGTGTCAAGGTATAATTCAGGTTCCAGCTCAGGGAAGGCCTCCAAACTAGCCAAGTCATGATCGTTAAATTTGATCTCATGTAGCTTCCCAATAGGGTCACCAATGATAGGGAATTCTCTCGAGGTCAGCGACATCTGCAAATAAGTGATCAGGCTGTCGAGGTTCTTTGGCATGCGTGTAGAGGTCCTGCATGACCAGACGAAGGGAGGTAACGAGTTGATCGGGCTGGTAGGTTGGGCCTCCTTCTGAGAAGCTTGCACCTGGGGCACTGTTTTCAGGGATGGTATGTTCTGCGGGGAAGCACGATGCTTCCCCCTAACCCATTTTGTGGGTTTCGAGGGTTTCCCTGAGTCTTCTGCTTTTTCCTTGCCCTTATTTGTGGTTTGGGTGGAGAAAACTTCTTCAACCTCAGACTCAATCTCCACCACTTCCTCAATGCCCTGTTCCATCGAGATTATCGGTTTCGAGGGTTCAGTAGGATTCATAGCCATAATCCCCGTGTGAAAGAAAAACTTGGGATTGCTACTATCAGAGGGAGCAGGTTGCTCAGACATGAAAGAGATGCTATAGGCAGAGAAATTCTTACAACACAATTTCGTCCAGGACAAATATGCCAAGTACGAGCTATTCAAGTGATATAGAACCCTTGTCTGCTCTAGCCCACCTATTTTATAGCTTTGGTGATCGCCCAATGGTAGGGTAGACTTCACGTGGAACTTACCATCAAGTAAATGGTAAAAAATATCTAGAAATTTCCTCATTAAATGTCGACTGCCCGCCCCATCCAACGGTAATTTTTTATTTTTACCCAATTTGACTATTCCAACGGCTATTTTTCGTACCCTGGGTGCGCTCAGCGTACCCCTGCACTCCCAGTGCACCTCTGCGCTTTGAACATACCTCCTGCGCTCCCAGCGCACCGACGACAGTCTGAGTTTATTCCTTCCAAATGTAATTCTATGTTGCCATAGCCCAGCCCACAAGATATTTTGTGTCGTTGCCTTGCCTACGTAGTGACCTCCTGCAATGACTTCGTGAGATTATGCCAAGATAGCGTACCTTTCATGCTCCAAAACATATCTGCACAACACTTCACCTACGATACTAGTAAAATTCACTGCTCGGGTAACCAACTCCTTCTTTTGTTGTACCGAATATTTTGCAGGTACCATGCCTATAGTCAGGAACTGAATGATAGCATCGAAGTGCACATCAACAACCTTAATGGCGAGAAGCTGTGCATCAGGCAATCCTTCCTCCAAGTTAGTGGGTTCCTCATCCGTCTAACTCTGGGACAAGCGATTTGGCCCAGCCTTCAACTTCGCTAGTTTGACCATGATTTCCAAATCGTATTCCTGAAACAGCAACAGCCACCTGCAGAGTTTCCCCCCCAACACAGGCTTATTCACTAGGGACTTTAGAGCCGAATGATTTGGACACATCTTAAAGTGTCCTTCCAATAGGTAGTGCCGATACTTCTGTAGTGCATAGACCATGGCCAATCTCTCCCTCTTCGTGGTGGCATAATTGTACTCCGCACTCAAAAGTTTTTGCCTAGTAAATGCGATTGGGTGATCAATGCCTCCGACACTAGGCCGCGTAAGGACCGTGCCCAGGGCAATCCCCAATGCATCAGCATGTTCATGAAATACCTTTGTCCCATCAGGACAAATAAGACCGCATAGACAAATAAGAATAGGTGCAGATACCATCTTTTCTTTGAGTAGCTCAAAGCTCTACTGGCACTCGTCATCCCAAAAGAATGAAACATCTTTCTTAAGAAACTTTTCCAGAGGTGTTGTGATTAGTACGTATCCCCAAATGAAGTTTCTGTAGTAGCCCACATGTCCAAGGATCGAACGCAGCTGTTTCTGAGGCTTCGTCCCATCCACAGTTTGTAGTGGAGGTCCCGCAACTGCGCACTCCCCCTTTGATTCTGAAATAGATACATTGCGTAGATCCTCATCACACTCTGCTATCATTATATTGCCGCAATTGAAAATATCCCGCATCTGCATTTCCCATGAGGGTATTTCGTATGCTGCGTAGGGGATGCATCCACCAAATACAAAGGTATCAATGTCCTGTAGAGCTTCATCAAGCACCTTCGATCCTCCAGTTAACCCAAATGTCCCCAAAATTTCATCCTTTAAGGTTTCCCAATGGCGGGTGCATTGATGTAGCTCCGCATCTAGGTACCATGCGGTGGGAATTGGTCCCAAGGCATGAATAAACAAGTGAACCCATTCTTATATAGTACAACCACACCATTTCTCCATCTAGGCGAACAAATGTTCACGCGGATCCCATGGGTCAAGAAATATCTTGATGCACACATCGGTCGGAGGCTCAAATTGTAGGACCATCATATCCCGACATTCCTCCCACTTCTTGAACATCCCTTTATGCGTGTCCCACCATCTTGCAGGTGTTGCACACATGGCTAGATTAAGGGCCCATAACCTTCGTTCTCTAGGTACCTTAGCTTCGAATGTTCGCAAAAACATTTTTATACTACCGGAACCATCAAAGTAGGGTAGTTCTCTTACCTTTGAAGATATGCAGTGGAAGTCTATTGTATTTCGCATGCAGTGCAGCGCAGAGACATCATGCAGCCGATTTTTCCAATTTTCCATTTCCTCGTCGAAGTCGGAGAAGCATTCACTATCTCTTTCCCAGCAAAGCATACCATCTTCCATAGGATTGATCCAGTCTTCATCCCTCATAGTTAACTTATAGATGTGATCCACCTCTTCTTCCTCACGTACTGGCTCTATATACCTTCCTCCTTCTGCAGGATCTAGGGTACTATCACCCGTGTTCCTCCACTTTCAAACACCATGCTCCTCTTTTTTAAATCGACATTACTGCCCATATCTGTAGCCTAGTCCAATCCTAGTAGCGCAGGATAGGGGTCCGCATCTTCTAGAATTTGAATGACCTCAAAATCAGCTCGAACTTTAACCCCTGCGATGTCTACCATGATCCTTGATAATCTACCTAAGGTTATGATTTTCTGCTGATTAGCCATGCGTAGCTAGATAGTGGACCATTCTAACTTAGGTTCTCCCATTCGCTGCCAGGTTTACTTAGGTAGTACGTTTGCATCTGAACCCAGGTCTAGAATAACTTGATCCATCTCATAGTCACCAATCTGAGCAGTTAACGACATTTCCCTACCAGTGTGTCTCTTATGCTTATATAGTTTGTGTACATCCTTAACTTCCATAGCTAGGGTTGTCTTTTCTGTGCAGCTGTCTATCAAGGTCTGGAGGTTTTCTACAGCCCTTTGGTTTCATAGCAGCTTCAAACACACCTACAGGAATGGTTTGACCTCGTCATCTGCTTTGGGGTTCGTAGGGGTGGGAGGGGTAGGTGCCTCAGCCTTAGCAAAGTCTTGGAAAGCTGCGACAAATGTTTCCTTTTATTTCTATAAGTCCAACCCTTATTTGTTAACAATTTCTTTACGGATGAGAGGCTCTGCCTCAAATTTCTTTGCAGCTCCTCTAGTGGCCATGCCATTGTGTGTTATAATATTAACACTTGGCCCTTCATCTCGAGGTTCTGCCTTGAACCTCTATACATTTTTTGTAGGCGTATGCTGCTTCTCCTCCATATTGGCTATCAGGATTGGGCAATCTTCGATCATATGATCCATCTGTCTATAGTATCTGCAGGATTGTCTCGCAGGGTTCGTGCAATCCTTGGCAAAGTGCCCTATCTCTCCACAGTTATAGAAAATCAGTTGTCCTCTCCCCCTACCGGCGCTTCCACCTCGACTTCCTCCCCTACCCCTGGCTGGGGAGCCACCTATGCCCGAGGGGGACCTTGGTGATGACGGATCCGACTGTACTCTATATAGGTTCCCCGATCTATCATCAGATCATACATCCGGAAGCTTTGTTCATCATGGCCTACACATCTATAGAAATTTCACCATTGTTGCTTTATTTCTGGGACATATGCGGCAAGGCAGGGGCAGTGGTTGGTATCGTGTAGCCCAACAACGCGACAATCACTGCACCAAAGCACCATTCCACTTGGTCCTGCAGTTTCCCTAGGTTACAACGGACTGGCGCCCCCAGCTTGTATGTAGTCTGCTAGCAGAGGATAGTTATCCTTGGTGTGTCCATTCACCCTGCATCATATGCACCATCTCTTAGGGCTGACCTCCATTCCTCACTCTTTCTGCAAATTCTGGATCTCCATATGCATTGCTTCTAGTTGGCTTTGTATCTATTGTACTCCTAACTGGGTATCATCTCTTGGCACAACTTCTAGCTTCATCAAAATTTCCAAGGCCTTATCCTGTGGTTCAATGGCTTGATGTGCCATTGGTATGTGCAAGTGGGGCAACAACATAGCAATGAACCATTCCATGTGCTGCCTGCCATCGTACAGAAATCCTCCTTCTATAATTATTGTTACACCATTTTTTGGTCATCTAACCTACTATCATTAGATGGACCCAAGTACACCATGTAAGACCAATTTTACCCTAAGTAAAATTTCTTTCACTATGTAAAATAATTTAATAAAACACATTTATTAGGTTGTTTATGGTCTAAACAGGAAACCCCAAAAGGAAATATTAAACAAACCTATATTTGTTTGATTTTCCTCAAGGAATAATTAATTAAAACAATAATTTAATTATTATTCCTGGTCATGTTTAACCCAAAACAAAGAAATTAATCAGATAAATCTTTATTTATCTTATTATTTTCTAGGAATAATTATTTAAATCTTATTTACATAATATTCCTTGTTAAATATGACTAAATCACCCATAAATAATTAAATAAATCATTATTTATTTGATTATCTTTCAACCACTTCCTTAAAATGATAAATAAATCATTTATTTATTTATTATTCACAAATAAAGGGATTTGGCCCAAGTCAAATACTTTTTCCCTCCAACAAATATAATAAAATATTCCATAAAAGGTGGATCTAGATTTGGTTAACATTATTTTAATCATGCACCAAGATCTGGAATGACCCAATATTTTGTTATAAATAGGAGGGTTTTTCCTACCATTCTTCACCTTTTGTTGCCTATTAGATCACTCTGGATCTATACACTTGGTCACATTCTTCATTATTTGTTGTGTGAGCTCCCTTTGAGTTCTATCTTTGTCTGGGTTTTCTACACCAACAAGAGAGAGAGATTCTAGATCTGAAGTGCTGAGGACTTCCAAGAACCCATCCCATTGAGGAGAATTGGCTACACCTTCTTGTTTTCCTCCCAGGTGCCCTTAATACAAAAATTCTTTCAAAAAACATTGTTCTTGTCTTGTCTATTGGATGTATGGAGCAAACTCTTGATTTTACTGCTTAATGTCTTTCTATGTATAGATATGGTTTTTTGCAGCACTTGTCTTGATCAACTAACTGCAGATCTGAAGATATTGGCAGCCATATTTGATGTTAGGGCTATAAGTTATGCGTAGCTAAAGTGGTCTTTTTTCGTACACTTCGACAAAAGATTCATACTAACAACTGGCAACTCCACACGGGTTTTCAATTACGACCGCTGTCGTTTTTCATATTCCTGCATATCCAGCTACTTCAGACCCTAGGTTTTCTTTTCAGCTTTTTGTTTTTCCTATTTTTATGTTGTTTTTCTCACATAAAACCCTAAAACATTAAAATTTCTAACTTTCGCGTGTTTCTGGCCCTATTGCGCAGGTGACAGACATCAGCCGCAACTGAGACGACAACTTTTCTGGAAATCTGCCGCCGGGACACCCAGAGCTTTAGGTCGCACTTTTCAGCCCAGAAATTGTGACCTGGACCTCTAGGTCGCACTTTCTAGCCCATTATCTGTGACCTACATAGAAAACAGTTCAGAACCTGCGACCTGCCAATTTTTCTGCAATTTTTCTGGGTTTTTCTGCAGCTTCTATCAGGGTTTTCCAGCCTCTGTCTCAGCCCGTTTCGACCTGTTTCTGATCTGTTTTGCTCATCTAAGTGGGAAAATAGCCCCCTAGGGCTTCAGTACCCTCCACTTTTGGTGGAAGAGTTTTTATCTGTTTCAGGTGTCTGTTTTTTCAGAGTTTCAGCTCCCCCTTTTCCAGATCTAATACCTCCTTTGTAGATCTCTTTTAATCAGCTCTTCTCCCTTTCAAATCACCTCCTGAAGATTTGTTTGGATCTACCTTTAGGGCCTCCTCCTTGCCCCATCTTCTTTTTGCTGATTTACTCCTTTTTTCCAGCCACCTTGCCTCTGCCTCTTGGCTGTGTTCTACCCCTCTTTTCAGCAATTTTCTCCTTTAGATCCCTGTCCCTTTCGACCCTAGATCTATTGGCCTCTTTGTAGTGTGTTTTGACTAGATTTTTTCCCTCTATTAGACTAGTTTTGAGAGACCCTCCTTTTTGGGTTAGATTGATGCATTGTTAGCTATTAATTTTCTGTCATTTCAGCATTATATACTGTTCTCTGCAGATTTATTTTCAGTTACGCAGCACACTTTTTCTCTTGCTCTCAAAACGAAAAGGGTTTAAAAATTAAAATTAACACACCCCACACACTCACCCTAAGCGAAGAAGAGCCTGGTTTACACCGCCAGGAAAAGACTTTAAAATCAATTGACACTGCACCTCTTTGCCCTTGTTTCGACATTGTAATCAGTTGATTTTGCACCTCCCTGCCCTTGTTGGTCATTCTTCTTCCCCTTGTGTCGTGTTCATGTTGTCACCATTGCGCCCCCAAGGTGCGCATCCTGGAGACTTCTTGGCCTTCACCCTCAGTTTCCGGTCGGTCGACCTGCTCCCTCCCGTCGTCGACGAGTTAGTCCTCCTCCGAGTCCGCACTCCGACTCCTCTTCTGATTCATTGGGTTCTCCTTTTGCTTCTGGTTCTCCCCCTGTCACCTTCACCATGTTTGGTCTAGGGCCTAACGCTAGCGGTAATCCTGGCCCTAATGCCGGGACTACTACTAGCAGAACCGCCACAGGAACTACCTCGGCTGCACCTTTGCTCCCTTACATGGCAGGCCTCAGCCTCCCCGATCTCAATCAGTTGATCAATGACCCTATACGCCATGATGTTGGTTGGCCTGCTATGCCAACCAAGCTCCCCTCCGACATCCCTAAGTTCGAAGGCCTTGCTGGAGAAGATCCAACCAACCATGTCCGATCTTTCCACATGTGGTGTTCCTCCAATTCCATTACCGATGATTCCATCCGTCTTCGATTGTTCCAATGCACGCTTACCGGCGAAGCTTCTAAATGGTATGTTGACCAAGCCACCTCTTCCCATACCACCTTTGCGACCATTGCCCAAGCCTTTTTATCTTATTTCCAGCTCCCTCTCCGATACGATACTGGTACAGAGCTTTTGACTTCTTTCAAGCAAACCTCTTCAACCCGTCTTTCCACTCATGTCCAGGAATGGCGGAGAAGAAGGAGCTTATGTCGAGCCCCCACCTTCAAAGATCGGGTTTATATGGACTGGTTCCTTCACACTCTCTTACCTCCCATTGGCAAAGATGTCGCCTCCCATTTCCCTCAAACCGAAGAAGCCGCCCTCCAAATCGCCTTGAAATATGACCTGATCTACGCTCAGTCTGGTTATGTTTATACCGTTCTTCCTGACCTCCCCAGGCCTGGTGGCGCTAACGTCCTGGGGGCATCTCACTCCGCCGACGGTATCGTTGGATCCCTTTCTCATCCATATGCTCAACCTCCTATGGGCTATGGTCCCCCTCCGGGAGGGGCCAGCACCTCTAGCACTTTTCCCCCTCCAGGTAGCATGTATCCAGGATACAGAATGCCTCCTCCTTTTGCCCAACCTCCTGCTTACCTCAATGTTTCCCAACCTAACCATTATCCTTATCCACAGCCTGGTGCGCCAGCTCCTCCAGCATATGCGCTTCCACCTCCCTTGCCTCCTCCACCCCTGCAACAGCACCTACAGCCCCCTCCAGGGCAAGTCTTTGCACAGCAGGGCGCGACTAATCCCCCCTTATTCTCAAAGAAGGTGGAGAGGCACTCCAAATCAATCTGCACCTGGTACTCGTGGACCCAATCCTCAAGGTACTGACCCGAACACTGCTAACCAGCAACAGGGCACTCAGCCCAAGCCGGACAGGCCTATTCGTACAAATAAGCCTTGTTCGTGTTGCGGTGTTTACGATCATTACACTCACGATTGTCCCCTCTTACCATAGATGCAGCAGATGTGGGAGTCTCAAGCCACATTGCGAGGACAACATGCCTCCCCTCACGCTCCCCCTAATGTGACCACTACTCAACCGGCTGTGTTTACTGATCCTTTCCCCCAGCAAGGATTCGTGGCTGCCCAACCACCTGACGGACAGGTCGCCACTCAACCTTCCCCTTCTGGTTCCTCCAATTACCAGATCCTCATGATGAACTCTGATCCATCCCCAACCGTCAACCTTCACCTTCAAACTCAATCTCGCCAATATCCCAAGCCTCTCGCTCAGTCTGCCTCTGAGTCCCCTTCTTCAGGTTCTACCGAGCCTCTTTCGACATCCAATGGTCCCTTACATATCCCTCAACCCAAAGTTGAGGTTCATACCAAGATTCCTAAGGGACCATTACACCGAAATGCTGCTCCTGGTCGAGCTGCTCATTCGTATAACATAGTAGATGATTTGGCGCAGTCTCCTGCTACCATTTCCACATTGGAACTCCTCCAATCGTGCCCTTCCCAAAAGAAGGCTCTACTATCTACCATGGGCGATGTAGATATTGCTGATGACCAAATGATTGTTTTCGACTCCCATCAATCAGAGCATCCTCCTCTTCCTGCTTCCGTAGCCTTCCAAATCCCAATCAAAATCTGGAACGCTAACGTTTCTCGGTGTATAATTGATGAGGGGGCATCCACCTATGTGATGTCCACTTCGGTTTGGAAGCAACTTAGATCTCCTGAATTAGCCCCTTCCACGATCACCCTTCGAGCGTGGGATGGCCACGCCTCCCAGCCCATTGGCCTCTTCCGTAATTGTCCTATCACTCTTGCGAGAAAGACTATTTGCGTTGACATCGAAGTCATCGACGCCCCTCTAGACTACAACATTATCTTGGGGCGAAGCTACACCTATGCCATGTCTACTGTCCCATCCGCGGTTTTTCGCAAGATGTCTTTTCCTCACAATGGAAAGATAGTCACCATTGACCAGTTGACTTATCATGAGCCAAAGTCTCAAACCTCCCCTGAGACGACCATCTCTTCTGTAGCTAATAAGCAAACTGTTGATTCCTTGACCAGTGTCTCTCCCGGCGTCTACAAAGACTCCTCTTTGCTTGGAACTTTCCCTGGTCTCCCTCCTCCTCCTATCTCTGATCCCAGCTTATCAAATGTTTGCATTATGCAATCGTCTCGGGCAGCCCTTACGCTGCCCGCTGCGGCTAGTCAGCAACCTCAAAATCAACCTCGCCCACCGCAACACGCTCCTAGCCATTCATCTCAGCCAGCCGGACCTCCTCCTTCTGGCCCCTCTTCTACAGCTAGTATCCATGAACCCCTCTATCCTTCTAGATTGGTTCATCCAAGCCTTAGCCACCTCGGTGCCGTTCTGCCCGGCCATTACCCCTCCGGTCAGATACCGTTACTCATTCCACCCCCTGGAGTGTAATCGGTACCTGTTATGGCTACCCTCTCTCTCCCCAACCTGACCCTGGGTATACATGTCTGGTACCTTGACCCTCCCGCCACTACCCCACCCGGTCACCCCAAACCATACCTTGCTTTGACCCCGGTTCAACCGGTCCCCATCACTTCTCCTGCTACTACGGTACCTCACACACCTTCACCAGCACCATCTCTTGTTGCGACCGTATCGGGAAAAGGGGGCAAAGCTCCCACAAAAGCCAATAAGGAACACACCGCCCCGACATACCCTACCCCTCCTCGACCGCCAAAGCGCGCTATCCAGTGCGCTTTGTGCGATATTATCGGTCACGCCACCCATACATGTCCTAAATTGCCGCATCTCAAGGTTCTGGTCAACGAGACGTTTCCGGAATCTGATCTCCTTGAAGTCTACGTCACTATCCCTGATTCTATCTCGAAACTCAAAACCTTGCGCACAAATCATCCTTGTGCTTTGTGCGATTTCCACGGCCATTACACCCACCTCTGTCCCCGCCTTGACGAGTATCGTTCCTCCTTAGCCACGTACCGCCAATTCAAGGCTACGCACGACAAGATACCTTCTCACTTGGTTGCGAGTTCTACCCCAGTAGGACCAGAGGATCTTCCTACTCCCATTCATATTCCCCCTCCAGCCGTTGAAACAACAGAGCCTTCGTCCACCATCTTTTACCTATCGTCATCCTTGAGAGATGATTCGTCTACCCTCCTACCTGCGGACACTCTCAGCTCCACCTCAGTAGACCTTGGATCTGCCGACGTTGCCCATATGAGCCCTTTTCCTCAAGATGACCCGTCAGGTATTGCTACATCATCAGGTGATCCCCCTTCCTCCAGTCTTCCCATCTTCCAGTCGGATGAGGACATTATGGAAGCCATGACCCACCCTGACTTTCCCTGGGATGATATGCACCATCGCGCATAATTCCTCCCACAGCAGTCCCATGACCAATATGCTGTGGATACCAAAGACTTCATCCCCCATGCAGTCGACTGGTTCAAAAATCCCATCCCTACACCCAATGCTTTCGAAGAAGGAAACATGGCCAATATCTCTCCTACCATTAAAATTGACATTTCGGTCAAACCGGGAATCGACGAATATGTCACCTTGGGCGCCCAATGCACCTTGGAAGAAATTGAAGCTTACACTAAGCTTTTCAAAGAATTCCGCGATATTTTCGCCTGGTCCTACTCTGAAATTCCCGGACTTGATCCCGCCATTGTCGAACACCATATCGACACATGGCCTGATGCCAACCCAGTCCGTCAAAAGTTGAGACCCATTCATCCTTTTAGACGTGATGCTATCAAAGTCGAAATCAATAAGCTCAAGCAGGCTGGTTTCATTTACGCCATTGAATACACCACTTGGGTGTCCAACCCAGTTCCCGTCCTCAAGAAACAAGGTACCATCCGTGTCTGCATAGACTTTCGCAACTTGAACAAAGCTTGTCCCAAATACAACTTCCCCACAGCATTCATTGACCAAATCATTGACGAATGTGTGGGGCATGAGGTTCTATCCTTTATGGATGGTTTCTCCGGATACAACCAAATTGTTATCCGTCCTGTTGATCAACTTAAAACCGCGTTCATCAGTCTGTGGGGAACTTTCGCTTACTGGGTCATGCCTTTCGGCCTTAAAAACGTCGGCGCCACTTTTCAACGGGCCATGTCTTATTTTTTCCATGACTTAGCTCACATTATCCTTGCTTATTTAGACGACCTCACTGCGCGTTCTAAACATCGGGCGGAACACCTCCACGATCTGTGCACCATCTTCCTCCGATGTCGCAAGTATAATATCTGCCTTAACCCGTTGAAATGTGTCTTCTGCGTCCTGTCGGCCGTCTCCTAGGCTTCATCATGTCCAAAGATGGTATCACTCTTGACCCTTTAAAATTCCAAGCCATTCTTGAACTCCCCATTCCTCGTACCTTACGCCAGCTACAGAGTCTCCAAGGCAAAGCTAATTTTCTTCGCCGGTTCGTTCCTGACTATGCCACCACCGCACATGGGTTCCTTAGACTCCTCCGATCTAACATCCCGTTTGTATGGGATACCTATTCTCATGAGTCTTTTGATGCCCTCAAGCAGGCTCTCACATCCGCTCCCTTGATCCGCCCTCCTGACTTTGATAGGGACTTCATCCTGTACATCTCCGCTTCCACCTATTCGGTCGCTGGAGTTCTAATCTAGGAAGATGACAAAGATATCGAGCATGTGATCTATTACGTCAGTAAGAACCTCGTAAGGCCTCCTGTTTCCTACTCGCACAAAGAAAAATTAGCGCTGGCTGTCGTGTTCTCAGTCCAAAAACTTCGTCATTATATCCTCATGCGTTCCACCAAGGTTGTGACTAATTCCAACCCCATGGCTTTCCTATTGAGTCGCCGCATCCTCACTAGGAAGTACGCCCATTGGGTCGTTATCCTTCAGGAATTAGACCTCAAATTTGTCACACCAAAAAGTAAGAAAGGATTAGCCCTCGCTAAACTCATTTCTGAATTACCTACCGGAACGCAGGACCCTCTAGTTAATGATAATTTTCCTGATGAACACTTATTCGCCATTACTTCGGATGATCCGTGGTACGACGATATTCTTACTTACTTGCGAACCCAAAATTTCGCCCTCCACCTTGATCGTGAGGCTCGCCGACGAATCCGACACCAGGCTCCCCGATACCTTCTTATCGGTGACAACCTCTTTCGTCGCGGTATCGATACTGTCCTTCGTCGTTGTCTCACACACGCTGAAGCTGAACAGGTCCTCAATGCCTGCCATAGCGGCGCTTGCGGTGGCCACCTCTCCGGTCTTGCTACCGCCCAGAAAGTCATGCGCGCTGGGTATTTTTGGCCTTCCCTCTTCAGTGATTGCATTGAGGCCGTCAAACACTATCCCAATTGCCAGCATTTTTCCCCTAAGGCACGAGCTCCCCCAGATCCCCTCCATCTTGTCATCACAACTGGTCCCTTTTGTAAATGGGCCATCGACTTTATGGAGTGTCGACCTCCATCCGTTGGTAACCATAAGTATATCATTGTGGTGGTTGACTATTTCACCAAATGGACCGAGGCTATGCCCACATTTAACAATACGGCCGCTATCGCTGCCCTCTTTTTCTTTAACCACGTTATTGCTCGATTCGGAGTTCCGAAACAACTGGTCTTTGACCACGGCCGACATTTTGAAGATGAGATTTGGCGTGAGCTATCCTCACTGTTGGGTTTTGAGCACCAATATTCCTCCTCCTATTACCCCCAAGGTAATGGCCAAGTTGAAGCAGTCAACAAGATCCTCAAGACCATGCTCCAACGAACGATGAATAAGCACAAAACCAACTAGCATCTCATGCTCTTCCCTGCTTTGTGGGCCTATCGAACTTCTGTTAAAACCGCCACTGGGTTTACTCCTTTCCACCTCGTTTTTGGAGAGGAGGCAGTCTTACTGATCGAGTGTGAAATCCCTTCCATTCATCTGGCCGTTGAACTTCTCCCTGACACCCAACCTATAGAACAATGACTTATCATGCTTGAGTGCGCCTATGAAGACCGTCGTGTTGCATTGCAAATCATGGAAGCGGCCAAAAAATGCACCAAAGCTCAATATGACCGAAAAGTCCAGCCTCGTACTTTTCACGAAGGCGACCTTGTTCTAGTATATGACCAGGCCCATCATGTCCTCGGTCACGGGAAGTTTGACTCATTATGGCTAGGCCCTTATGTCATCAGTAAGGATCTTGGTAAGGGGGCATACCTCTTAGAGGACTTTGAAGGCAATCCTCTTCCTAATCCTCGCAATGCACTCTATCTTAAGAAATATTACCCTTAGCATTTCCCTTCTGAAATGCACGTCTTATTTTCTGTTAGATAGCCAGCATTTTTTTGTTTTCATACTCTGATACCTCGCCAGGACATACTTTTTCCAAGAAGGATCACTTCACCTCTCCTCCAAATCGAATCTCCTCACTTACAACACTTGTACTTGGGGCACCACTTTGCCTCCATACTTGTATTTTGTTCGTGTCGATTTTTCGTCATGAGATACCATCTTGTACTCATGTTTTCATGGTCCCCCATAGGACCTTTACTGTGTGGTAGCACCATCGAGTCACCCTTGTTAGAGCATCCAAGTTGAGTCATCATCGCATTCATGGAGTCTATCCCGAGTCCCTTTGTACCCCGCTACAGTCCTTCATCCTTCATTGCTTGGTCTCTCTCTTGTGTCACATATTATGACCTTCAGTCCCACTGTCCCCTATCCCTTATGATATTGTGTCAGTCGCTGCCATGTCATTCATGTCCTTTATGCTCTAGCAAGGGAAGTCGTCCATTTTCTACTCAGTCCCCTCCATTCCATCATCATCATTGGCATTCGTCTGTCAGTCACTCTACTATTTTCTCTCGTGGCTTAGTTGATGATCTCTCATTGCCTCACCTATGGCAGACCTTCTTCTGTCGACATCAGCTCCTTCATTCCAGGAGACAGGTCTAGAGGGCGGTGTACCTTGGTTCCAGCTTCCACTCTTGTTCGGTGCCTCGGATCAGGCAAAGGGATCTCTCATTTCCCTTTGACTTGATTGTTTCTCCACTCCAGCTCCTTTCAGCATGATCGAGATCCGTATGCTTGATGGTTCAGTGATGCAGCAGTCGCTTTTGGTGATTCCCGGGTGTGTGTGAGATGTCTCAGCCCTCATGAGGGGGTGGCCCTGCAGGTAGCCCCCCACATGCCCTGATGACCTCTTCATTGCAGCCTTCGATGCAGCTCCATATATTTGATGATGTCGGCCTTAGCCGCTTGCAGCGCCTCTTTGATTTGCATGTATCAGTCAGATTTTGTGAGCCCTTCCCCGCTTGTAGGGGGCATTTGGGTTGTACTTGTATCTCATGTACTCAGATATTATTGTATAAGTCCTGGCTGTTATCCCAGGCACAGCATGTATATGGGATCCCTCATTGTATTTCTATCTGGCTCATGTTTATGCCGGCTGTACTTTATGGTTCGGTCCCTTGTTTACTGGACACACTATTCTTTTGTACTTTGTCTCGGCGGGCATAGGTATGCCTCCCCCGCCGCCTTCAGCACAGGTACCTCTCATAAAAAGAGACTTGTTGCACCTGCGAGTCTCGTCTCCTCAGGGTCTAGTCCTTCAGCACACTATCTACCTCACATTTCTCTCTCTGACACCCCTTTTGTTGTCTAGTGATTGTGTTCTTACAACGTACTTCGGTCATACGATTTGCTCCTAACACTCGCACGTTGGGGGGCAATCTGTTACACCATTTTTTGGTCATCTAACCTACTATCATTATATGGACCCAAGTACACCATGTAAGACCAATTTTACCCTAAGTAAAATTGCTTTCACTATGTGAAATAACTTAATAAAACACATTTATTAGGTTGTTTATGGTCTAAACAGGAAACCCCAAAAGGAAATATTAAACAAACCTATATTTGTTTGATTTTCCTCAAGGAATAATTAATTAAACAATAATTCAATTATTATTCCTGGTCATGTTTAACCCAAAACAAAGAAATTAATTATATAAATCTTTATTTATCTTATTATTTTCTAGGAATAATCATTTAAATCTTATTTAAATAATATTCCTTGTTAAATATGACTAAATCACCCATAAATAATTAAATAAATCATTATTTATTTGATTATCCTTCAACCACTTCCTTAAAATGATAAATAAATTATTTATTTATTTATTATTCACAAATAAAGGGATTTGACCCAAGTCAAATACCTTTTCCCTCCAACAAATATAATAAAATATTCCATAAAAGGTGGATCTAGATTTTGTTAATGTTATTTTAATCATGCACCAAGATCTAGAATGACCCAATATTTTGTTATAAATAGGAGGGTTTTTCCTACCATTCTTCACCTTTTGTTGCCTATTAGATCACTCTCGATCTATACACTTGGTCACATTCTACATTATTTGTTGTGTGAGCTCCCTTTGAGTTCTATCTTTGTCTGGGTTTTCTACACCAACAAGAGAGAGAGATTCTAGATCTGAAGTGCCGAGGACTTCCAAGAACCCATCCCATTGAGGAGAATTGGATACACCTTCTTGTTTTCCTCCCAGGTGCCCTTAATACAAAAATTCTTTCAAAAACATTGTTCTTGTCTTGTCTATTGGATGTATGGAGCAAACTCTTGATTTTACTGCTTAATGTCTTTCTATGCATAGATCTGGTTTTTTGCAGCACTTGTCTTGATCAACTAACTGCAGATCTGAAGATATTGGTAGCCATATTTGATGTTAGGGCTATAAGTTATGCGTAGCTAAAGTGGTCTTTTTTCGTACACTTTGACAAAAGATTCATACTAACAATTACCTTCTTTAACCATTGGTTAGCCTCCCACACTGACTCGGGCATTCCTTTCTTGAAATATTTTAGATCATTTACTATCTAAGAGTAGGACTTAGTCTTCTTGAACTGCTGCTTTAAGGCATTATTAATGTTCTCAATGGTGGCATTCACATGTTGGTCGATGTATCCCATATACCAGACCAAATCCCCTCCCTCAAAGGCTAGGGATAGCTATGCCCTCTTTACCGCATTGCTGGCTACATTCTGCGCTGTCCATACCGATCCTGCGACGAACTAGAACCGATCCATATCTTCATCCCCTGTGCCCTTGAAGGTGGGTAGCTTCATGTGCGAGGCCATATCGTCTTCCGGTGGCGGTGGAGGTGAATTTTTACCCCTATGAGGGTTCGATGGTGGTGTAGGCAGAGAGTTATGCACAACAAAATTTCTAACTGGACTGTAGATAGATCGATCCCCTTCTTGATTTGTTCTGTAGTATTTACCACTGTGTGTTGTACCCTCACTTTGATCAGAGTTCATTCACTTTGTATGACTACACAAGATACTCTTTTTTCACAATAAGATCTTAATCAGTAATGGAAGTTTTCAGAAACTTACCCTAGAAACCCTTGAAGAATCTTCATTTCGCCTCAGAGTAGGACACAAATTGATCAATTGCAAATTCTGTCACAAACCCTCCTATCACACTGTCCACCCAATGATCTACCGTGCGAGTGATGGTGTTATCAGTCTTTTCTAACTACTGAATCAGCTCTGGGGAGTGATTCGTTTGTCCTTCCAACACTTGTGGAACTCTACAAGCCTTGCAAGCCACTCTTGAAGCTTGGTTGCAAATGTCACAAAGAAAATATCGTAGATATATGTGAAAACATACTTATTCTTCCACTTTTCCGCTGTCTACCTTGTGCTGCGATTCTCTTTTATCGCAAATTTCTGAATTTGTTTTTCGAACCATTCCTCAATTTCTTTCTTCTTAGGTTTCCATTATTCTCTTGGCATTACCCGATCTCTCTCTCAAAATTCTCTCGGTCCCGGCAACATAACCATTTGTTGGCTCGAGGGGTCCTGGCCCAGGTTCAGAGGTTAAGGTATGCCAACAAACCCCTATACTACTGGCCCTTTCGGCAGTGACCAACTTGCGCAGGCCAAATTCTCACCTGAAGCAGTATGGGAGGGTGCTGGAACCAGGTTTCCACACCCTGAGAGAGAGTAGGTAAGTCAAGTAGAGTTGCGTTCCCAGATTATCAGCTTCGTATTTAACAGATCTAGTTATAGACTTATATCACAGATCTCATATCTACTTCGCAGCCACGTGCGTAACACCAATCTATCAATACAACAACTATAATCACAGTAATAAATAGGTCATAGATTCATATAACAGGAACAAGGATATTGTCACAGTTATAAAATAGATATATTCGTAGGTTCGCTAATCAGTATAGTCCATAGTTACCAGAGTTACTATTGGTCATAGATCTAATCAACACTTCCACATCAACAATATCACAAGTAATATCATAAACGCATGAAAAATAGATCATAGGAATACTTTGTATTATAACAAAGACAGATTTGCAGCAACAACAGATAACCAACCATAGATTCAATAGTTCGCATCAACAGTAATACATGAACTCAGATAACGTAGAGATACTCTAACCAAATTCACATATATTAGCATCCAAAACCCAATACAACCCAACACAACCTATGCACACAACCAGCATGGTCCATACACAACATGAATGAGGATCTCTGCACACACAACCAGTAGGAGTCCTTACCCTAGCAACCCAAACAGATCTAATAATTTGTAACTATCATCAGTCTCTATTCTTTCCTACCTATGACTCAAAAAGGTTCATCTATTTATACTGATTTAGCCTACGCATCCAATGGTCCATAAACCATGGTTTGCGGACTCTTGGTCTACCCTTGACCCATTACAATGCATTAGGGGCTTTAACCCACCCCAAAACCCCTTCATTAGACTAATTAAGACAAAAATATACAAAATTTATACAGAATTCAAAGCTTTTAGGGGACCTTGTTCCAACACTCCTCCAGGCCTTGCTTTACTTCATTATCCTGATGATTTCGATCCTAACATGGCCTATCATTTGAAGGAAAGAAGACCATCGATTCTTGAAGAAATGTAGAGAAACGCAGTGAGTGTGGAAGCGAATTTAAACATCAAGAAGTCTAAAATAAAGAAGGAAAAAAGAGTCACTATAAAATAAGAAAAATCCACTTCATCAGAAGGAAAATTAGATACCTTGATCAAGACCATGGAGAAGATGATGGATAAAATTTCCATCTTTGATTGACAAGCTGAACCCTCCGTTAGAAATCCCAATTTCAAGGGTCAAAATCAGGAGCCTCAATATAGGATCAAGCAAAGGGAACAAAGGGGTTTAGATCCTCAAATTCAACAACAAATTCACACTCCATTTCAGTATAATTATACTGAAGGCCTTGACGAAGATGATGAAGAAGAAATTTTGGCGAGACCATATATTTGAGGAAAATCAGCTGCTTATTTTCCTCACTGAAGAAGATCAATTTTCTGTAGAAATTTGTGCACCGTATGATCAACAATTTGTCTTGTCAAATGATGACATGTTATCAGTGCACACAAAATATCATCAGAGGGGATATCAAAATTCTCTTTCTAAAGTGCAGAGACAGTATGGATTTAGGAATAGGAATGTTCCTATAACCTCTAATCAGAAAAAATATCACGCTCAACTAGATGCTCATCACAAAGAAGTTGCTACTTCAAATCAAAGTAAAGACAAAGGACATGTTGTTCCTAACCATTTTAAAGGAAACAAAGCTTCCTCCAGTGGTCAAAGAAAAGATAAATAAGTCCAAGAATGAGGACATAATAAAGAGTCTTCACACAAAGATCAACCCGAGAAGAAAGATGTACCATTGAAAGAGGTAGTAAAACATTTTTCTCTTTTTTCTCTTGAAAATAAAATTTCCAAATTGAAAGTCTCCATTCCTCTAACTGAAATAGTTAAAAATGATCAGTACAAAATTCCAGTTGCTAAGTTTCTTAGATTTTATCAAATGTTCGACATAGTTAATGTGAGTGATGATCACCCTGAGCTTCTTTTTGGTCTTATTGTTGATGGTGATATAGAAGATAGTGAAGTCCCTCCGTTTTATCTAAGCCTCAAAATCCATGAATTCATCCTCCATAATGCCATACTTGATTCCGGAGCCTCTCACAACCTCATTCCCAAGGCTATTATGGATAGATTAGGACTGGACATCACAAGACCTTATCATGATATTTAATCATTTGATTCAGGGAGGGTGAAATGTCTTGGCCTCATCAAGGACCTAGTGGTGTCCTTAGAGAAAATATCAGCCAAGAATGTCTTTATGGATGTTTTTGTGGCTAATATCCCTCCCAGATATGCAATTTTTCTTTCTCGGTCATGGGGAGCAAAGCTTAAAGGTACCTTACAATTTTATTTTTCATATGCTACCATTCTCGTCTTTGGAAAACTTAGGAAACTATACCAAGAAAGTAAGATGAAGTACATGATCAGAAGCTGAGAAAATCCAAATAGCCATCCTATACATGTTGTTCATATAGATTTAGAGTCCTTTATCTTGTTCAATGATGAATGTTCAACATCTTCTAAAGTTTTGATTGAAGAAAAAGCAGAAAAATCTAAATTTTCAAATTCTATTTTAGAATTGGCAAATGTAGAAATTTGTAAAAAAGTGCCAAATGGTTTGGAACCAAGTGCATAACCTCAAAAAAGTGATGAAATAGTGAAAGAAACAGAATTTTTTGATACAACACAAATATCTCAAACAGTAAGAAAAGGTTAGCCATTCGATTTGTATTTTCTGGATGAGGAAAGTAGTTTGTGGACTATGGACTTCGATGGAGATTTGGGCAAAGAAGGGGCTGGTATTGGAGTGTGGATTCACAACCCTGTAAATAATTCATTAAAATTTCCTCCCAATTTTTGCATGTCCTCCTACAAGATTTCTTTCTAATGTTCAAGCAATGAAGCATAGTATGAGGCTTTGATAGCCAGTTTGAAAATTCTCAAGAAGCTAGGTGCCAAGAAGATTTATGTAACTCCGAGTTAGTAATAAAGAAATTCAAAGGGGAATACTAGGCCAAGCATCCAAGGATGTGAGCTTATATAAATGCAGTACTAGACATCCTCAAGACATTCTCTGAGTACACTTTATCATTGATCCCAAGAGATAACAATGTTATTTCTAATTCTCTTGCCACTTCGGCTAGCATGTTCAAAATTCCATTGTATCCTAATAAGAAGTATGAGATAAATGTCAAACACCACCCTGTTGTCCCAGAGAATGTTCAATATTGGCATATATTTCAAGATGATAAACATATCAACAACTTCTTATAGACAGAAGAGGAATTTGTCAATTCTCAAATGGAAAACCAGTGTTATGATGATGACCAGGAAATCCATGCAGCGGAGATGCAAGTGCTTCAGCTAAAAGATAACTCCATTCCAAGAGGTTTGGTACCTTTGGAAGAGATTTTTTATCAAATAATGTTGCACGCAATTTGACCATGTTACCAATAGAAGTGGGAGTGGAAGATCTCAATCTTGGCACTCCAGAATAGCCTAATATGGTAAAAATTTCAAAATTTTTGAGTGCAGAAATGAAAGGTAAATATGCAGAGCTTATGTCTCAGTTTTCTGATGTATTTTCTTGAGAATATTTTTATTTGAAAGTTTATGATAAGAGCATAATTCAACATACCATTCCCTTGAAGCCAGATCAGAAACCTTTCCGCCATAAGCTAAGAAAAATGAATCCCAAGTTGCTACCCTCTATTCAGAAGGAGGTAAATATATTATTCATTGTTGGTATTATAGTGCCTCTTCTCTTTTCAAATTGGATGTCTATTCTATTTCCAGTGAGGAAGAAGACATGAGAGATTCGTTTGTGCATTAATTTCAGAAATCTCAACAAAGTGTCGTTGAAGCACAATTACCCACTACCGAAGATGGACCATATTCTCCAAAGGGTAGTTGGATATTCTAGATTTTCATTGCTGGATGGATACTCTGCATATAATCAGATTCTTTTCCGTCTAGATGATAAAAAAAAGACAGCCTTCACAACACCTTGGGGTACCTTCATGTATGCCAAAATGCCTTTCGGATTGAATAATGTAGGGGCCACTTTTCAGCGAGAAAAGGACGTTGCTTTTGCTAATGAAAATGATGTTTTTTTGGTCATTTATCTTGATGATATCATTTTTTTTTCCAAGATAGATGAGCAGCACTTGAAAACAATTTTTCATATATGTAGAAAGTTTGGCATATCGCTAAACCCAAAGAAGAGTCTTTTCGCTGTGGAGGAAGGCAAATTGTTGTGCCATATCATATCAAAATATGGAATTAGGATAGATCCTTAAAGGATTGAAATAATTCTGACCTTTGACTATCCTAGGAGGAAAAAGGAAATTTAGTCATTCAATAGAAAAATCAAATTGTTCAGAAGGTTTGTTCCCATTCTTGTTGAACACTTAAAGAAAATCACTGTCATGCTGAAGAAAGATAGTGAAGTAAAATGGTCTGAAGAGGTGAATAAATCATTCAACAAAGTTAAGTTGGCTTTATCTCATGCTCCTATCCTTATTATTCCAGATTACACACTTTATTTTATCATTTTTTTTCATTTTCCTCGAAGCATACTCTTGTTGTTGTGCTCATGAAAAATAAAAATAAGAATACAGAGCAGCCGAGTGCCTTCTTCAGTAGAACCATAAGATATGCAGCCTTGAAATATAACGTCATTGAGAAACAAGCCTTGGCTTTTGTTAAAGCATTAAAATACTTTCGGGTCTACATTATCGATTCTCATGTCATTGCATATGTTCCAAACATTGATGTCAAAGATGTGCTTACACATAATGATCGTGAAGGGTGGTGAGGTAAATGGATCACTACTATGTTAGAATATGACTTGGAGATCAAGCCCACAAAGCTGATCAAAGGAAAAGGCCTAGAGAATCTTATGGCAGAATCAAATCTCCATGATTTGGACATCAATTTTATTTCTGCATTATCTGAAGAACAAGGAGCTGAAACATTACCTGAGGTATCTGAAATTTTCTCTTTATCACCTTGGTATAATGATATAGTACATGTTTTTCAACGCTTGAATCCTCGTCCCAACTTTCCAAGTAGTAAGGCTAGACCGTTGAAGTTGAGATCTCTTAAGTACTACATTCTCAGTGGTGTATTGTATTGGAAAGATCCAGGTGGAGTGTTGTTGAATTGTGTGTTGAAGGAGAAGTAGAAAAAGCGATGAAAGATTTTTATAAAGGTGAGTGTTTCGGTTATATTTATTGGAAGACTACGGCTAATAAGATCTTGAGGGCAGTCTTTTATTGACAAAGTTTATTTTCTGATTTTTATAAAATAGTCATGAATTGTCATGAATGTCAAATATTTCAGGGAAAGAGGAAACTCTTTCCTTTGCCCTTAAAACCAATTGAAGTGAAAGCACCATTCCAGCAGTGGGGACTTGACTTCATTGGCAAGATCCATCCTCCATCATTATCTCAACACAAATGGATACTCACTGCCACATATTATTTCACCAAATGGATTGAAGCCATCCCCATGAGGCAAGCTAATGACACTATTATCATTCAGTTTCTTGAGAACAATATTATGTCTCATTTTGGCTGTCCACACAAGATCATCACTGATAATGCAACTGACTTTAATTTCCAGACAATGATTGAATTTTGTGACAAGTATCACATCAGGCTTGTTCATTCAACAACATACTATCCTCAGGGAAACAAGCTTGTTGAATCATCAAATAAATATTTGGTGAACATAATCAAGAAGATGTTACAAGAAAACAAGAGGAATTGGCACAAAAAGCTCACCAATGCTCTATGGGTAGATAGAGTTAGCACAAAGAGATCAATCAATATGTCACCTTTCCAGCTTGTGTATTGTGTTGATACAGTGTTAACTACTTCTCTAGTTTTACTGGTGATGAAAATTCTACAAGAGATCGATAGTGAGCATAATGAAATTAATCGAGGAATAAACCAAATGATCCATTTACAACAGTCAAGAGAAGAAGTCTTTAGTCATACTTGAAAGTTTCATGAGAAAATAAAAAATATTTATGATAGGAAGACCAAAGTTGATGATTTCAAGATTTGAGATGTTGCTATTCACTAGGATGCCCGGAATGAAGACAAGAGTAAGCATGGAAAGTTCTACAATCTATGGAAAGGACCTTACAAGATGATTACATTCAGAGATAACAAAGAATTTCTATTAGAGGATCTTGAAGGGAAAGAAGTGTTGTGAGGACCAATCAATGGTAGGTTCCTCAAACACTATCTAACTTGATCATTGAAGAAGAAATTCACTTCTATTGTACATATCATTTTAAATTTCATGTATAAGAAATAATGAATTTGTTGCAGAAGTTTGAAGCCCAAGGAGAAGGCCATGAGACTTTTACATTTAGATCATGTTTTCTTTCGAAAAGTTAAAAAAAATAAAGTTTCAGTCAGTTGTCAAGTCATATTCAAGTTGTTTTTTTTAGTCAAAGTCATTTCCAGATTTAGTTCATCATTTCCAGTTTGTCAAATATTTTTAAAGTCCATTTTGATTCCATCGCCCAATGGTAAGGCTACCTAATCTACGATTTTCTTGACACCTCCTGAAGGAGCTTCCATCCCTAGCTGGAGCCAATGTTAGCCCAGGTATGTCAGTGATCAAATAGTTCTTTAAGTTGTTTTCCATAAATTCATAGGTCAAAATTTTTTCTTTTTCGAGAAGGTTTCAGAAAATAATTTTGGTCACTGAGGAGGTCTAAGTCATGTTGCTCCTTCATTTCATTTATCACCACCATCATTGTCAAGGTCATCTCCATCATAATCAGTTTCAAGGTCACCATCTCCATTATCATAATTTAAATGGTCTAGGGTTAGGTCACTATATAGGTTCATCTCTGCCTTTGAAAAATATTCAAATTTTCACTTAAAACAGGGCAACAACCCATCATTCCACTCATAAAATCCTAAGGAAAGAGCTATCATGTCTAGGAGATGAAATAAAGACCACATGTGTTGTTTCATATGGTTCAAGTTTCAAAAATGTTCAAAGTGACTTATTATTGTCTCACTGTCTCATGAAAAGAAGAATTTTGCCTCACTGTCTCATTTAAGGACCAAAAAAGTCATTTTAACTGTCAGAGCTTCAAAAGAGTTCTTTTTGACTTATTGTCCCACTCAAATACAAAATGAGTCTTACTGTCTCATTTAGAATAAAGGCATATTTTGTCTTGATGCTTCATTTCAAAGGTCCATAAAGTCACCTCAAGTGTCAAAAGTAAAAAAAAAATTCACTTTGTCCTCATATCTCATTTGAAAGTGTATAAAGTCATTTCCAAGTGCATAAAGGGTCAAAAATACATTATAAGTGTCAAAATGAAAGGTAAGGGGCATATAAAATTTTATAGAAGGCAAAGAAAACCTTATTTAACTCATTATTACCCTTTTCATGTATGTGAGAGTAGCTCTCCTCTTCATTTTCCCTCCATGATATCTAAACTCCAAAACCCAAGGCTTAAATCCCATTAAAACTCACTTGCAACCCTTCAAAATCACTTGTGTTATGCTTCTAGGCTTTGTATTGCACTCCCAGACTGTGGTGTTATGCTTCTCAGGTCATTGCGCAACTATTGTTACCCTTTTAGATCGATGCACGAGCATTGTGCACATGTTTTTATGCTCATGTCTCCAAGTGTTACACTCCTGTAACACCATGTTACGCTTTTGTAGCGTTGTTACGGTTTTGTAAAGAAAAAATTTCCTGTGTTTTGATCTCGAATAACCAAAAATCGATTCAAATCTCAAGCTCCATTCATTTTTGTGGCCTCCATACAAGGTAAGGGTCCATCCTAATGCTGGTGTTTGGTTGAATGCTAAATATTCAAAATTTTTCATGTCACTTTAGTTTTCTTTGTATGTTCACTCTCATACATATAAATTTTTTTATTATGACAAACCGTAACCTACCCTATTTGACTTAAAACCTAACCCCATCATATAAACCATATCCATACATCCTATATGCTCCATCATCACACTCCTATCATATACACTACCATCCCTAACATGTATTATACAATAAAACCCTAATTCTAGCTAATCTCACGGTGAAAACTTTGATAATTTACTGTGTTTGCTAAAATTTGCCATCCTACACCCATTCATTTTCCCTCATTCCACTTGAATTGTGGAGCTAAGGTGCCATAATCCTCACTGAAGTTTTATCATAACTTTTAATTAGTTTCATAGTCCTTGTTTCACCTTCTTAACCCTAAAACACTTTTTCACTAGTTATTCTCATAGCCTAAGTTGAGAATTTCATGTTTTTAAGCTTTTTACCACCCTACACTTACCCATTTATCTTTATTCCACTTTCATTGTGGAGTTAAGACACTACCCTATCCAGTAAATTTTTCTCAGAATTTTTACTTAGACCAATGACCCTCATTTCATCCTATCAACTTACCCTACTGCTACACAAGCTATTCTCACAGTCAAAATTGGGAATTTCCTTTGTTTTATGAATTTTGACACCTTCCTCACATTCATTGTCCCTCATTATACCTACATATTGAAGCTAATACAAAAAATAACCTACTCAAATGTTTCTAGAATTTTTCTCAGCTTCAAGGCCCTTCATTTCATCCACCAAATCACACTTTTCTACACTCTGTTTTTCCAGATTTCCATTCATTCACTCATTTCATTAACACCATAGGGTTTTCATCATTCCAGTGAAAAATACAATGGAAAGTGACAAGAAGAGATTCAAAGGAGCATTCCATCTCAGGCTTGAACCATTCACCATGCATGAAATTAATGCTTCGCCATTGGCCAGAAGGTGCTTTGAAATATCTTAGTGCTTGACATTTTATGAAAGGCTCATGGAAGAGGGGTACCATATTTAGTTGTCCACCCTATTTGGAACAAGCTACAATGTGGGAAAGATCACTCTTGTAGGTATGGAGATAAGCCTATCATGTGACCTAATTGCTTCAGCTACATGTATCCCTTCTCATGGAGAGGAATGGTTCAAGGGTATGGATTTAGACATTGAAAACTACACGCAATTCCTCAAGCTTCATGCTAGAGAGGAGCCATAATTTATTTTTCCTTTCAGACACCTTAGAAACAAGTATGCTCCTATGACGATGTTCATAATTAATTACTTCTCATGTGAAGGAATATTCTCTAGGTTTTATAGATATCACATCAGGCTTTTGATGCATTTTACCTCTGTCAAAACACTTGGTTTTCCTAATTATTTCTATAGTAGCTTGATTAAGATGGCTGAGAAGGTTCAGAGTAGAAGAGAAGATAATCACACTAGTCTTTTTCATCATGGCCTAATAAATCTCATTGTGTCACATCACTTGTCCTCCATAAACATGACTTGGGAAAACTTCTTGGAGAGATTGTCAACAACGCTTACCATCAGCCTTTCTGTCTTGCCTATTACATCATCAACACAACCAATGGAGTTTGGATATTCTTGCATACCTACTCAACCTTTAGATATTCCTAGGGTTGTGGAATTTTCTCACACATATGAGATGGGTAATATACAAGTAGTTGTGCCTAACTCTGCTAATATTTTTCTTTCACTTGGCACCATTGTTGAACAATGCAAGATAGAGGAGAAATCATTTTTCCATCAGCATAATGAGGCAGCGCCCTTGGAGGATGAGTTATCAGAGCAGGTGGAGGTGAAATCAGTTGAAGATATCATCAAAGAGAAAGATAAAGAAATATCATAATTGAAAGAGGCCTTCTCCATTGCCCAATCTCAAATTACTTTCCTTCAGCATGAAAATTTCCAATTGAAAGTGAATCAGCTTATACAGAGCAAGTACAAATCAAACATGGAGGCAAAGGGAGGTAAAGGCAAGAAGATTATTTTTTTTGACTAAATGAAGGATATGGAGGCTGAAACAAAAATAATAAGACCAAGAACAAGAGGTCTCAAAAGGGCATTGGAGCGAGAAGTACAACCAACTCATCAATCTGAAGAGTTGACCTTTGATGAGCTTATTTCCATGGAGATCGATGAGGACAAAGAGCTTTGGTTGTCAAGAGTTAATGATAATTTGGAGAAGATTTTGAAGAAGGCTAAGAGGGATAACAATATGCAAATACACATGGAAAACCACTATTGCATGAGGGACACTATTTCTCAAATAAGGCTTGAACAAGTAAAGAAAAGGCTTAAAGAGGCGCAAGTGAGTGATTGCATAAGCATTGGTTGCCATATACATCAAAAATCCAAGGACCTTGAATTGAAGCTACAAGTGTAGGTTGCTTTAGGTTTTAGTAGGTAGCTTAAAGATATAAAGGATAAAATCTCATTCAGTTAAAGGACAGACTATGTATTTTTTTGTATATGGCAAACCTAAACAACTGTCAAGATGGTTTAAATTGTTTTCTCTCAAATTTATATATTTTGGAAGATGTATGTTTTTATCCAAAATTATATTTCTTTTTGGGTGTCATCAATGACTTAATTCCCATGATATAAGTGGTTTCTTAGAAGACATATATTCATACTATTATGGGAAATTATTATGAACTTTTAATTCATTCCCTGGTTCATTATTTTCTAAAATTTTAAAGGAGGATTTTAATGACATGTTCCATATATTGATTGTTTTCTATTAGTATGGAAGGTACATGTAAAAAGGGTTTCTTAATGGAGAAAGATATACTTTTTTTTTGTTTCAAGCACTTGTAAGGCTATGGTTTTCATCTTATAATCTAAGTATTTTTTTAGGACCTTTATCCAACTTCTTGAATTTTAATAAATGTAAGTACTATGAAACCCTATTTTTTATGTTATATTTTTGTGAGGTTTTCTAATTTGATTTCTAACTTATGTTGTTAATTTTTTATTTCTAAGTGGTCTATAAGAGTTATCTATCATGTACTATGTATGAAAAATAATTTCCTTTAAACATTTGATGCAAAAAGTTTTTAGGAGCATCGATTTATTCTAAAATAAAAGCTAAAACCTTGGTTGCAAGGAGAAAAAAATTGAATATTATTATGAAAGGTTGATAATTGTGTAGCCCCTAGGGGGTGGAACAATTGGAAATTTTTTGTTATGAGGTGTTATGTAACTTTATAAGATCCAAGCTTCAAGCCCCTCAATTAATTTGTGTCTATGGAAGTGGTGTGCATAGGCACCTAGAGGTTATAGTGGTAGCAGTCAAAATCAACCCTGTGCCACATGAGTATAAAACCATCCCAAACGTTGATTCATCTAGTCACAAAAAGTAGGTTGGTTCTTATGTAGTATTTAAGTTATGACTATATATATAGACTGTTATTCATATATGTCATGTGTAAATCATATAGGCATTTGGGTACCATGTCATGATTCCATATTTTTTTTATAGATTTAATAATGTTCAATGCAATCCCTAAACCATTTCCATATTAAAAAATAAAGCCATAGCCTCTAAAATTATGGAATAATCCTCTTGAATACCTATGAAATAGGGTACTAGATGAGAAAATAAATTACAAATGAAGCAACAATTATTTATGCAATCATGATAGTCACGACAATTTTCTAGAATTGTTTAAAAAAATCATTAGAGTGTTTGATGATCAATTTGGAGATAATGATGTTAAAATTTTACTATCGATGTTGATATGGAAATACCTTATGGGCTTCAATGTAATTCAACAAAGTAGTTTGTTAAGGAAAATATTCCAAAATTTGGTACAACTTCTCTTCCTAAAGGAGGAAAAGGTTTAGAAGGATTTTTTCTCTACAAAGTTATTAATGAATCCCATATAGGAAAAAAAAAAGTTGATATGCTTGGAAAATTATGGTAATGATATAATTATTCACAATATTTTACCAATGACACATGGACACGCAATGTGGATGATTATTGTATGCAGATGAAAGTGGCAATATTATGTTACACCAACCTTGATTATTTGAAATAAAATAATAGTTGTATTCAAGTGGTTAAATGAATATCATAAGAAACATTCCATTGCAGACTTCAAGTGAGAGTTTTATATAGGATCCTATTCAAGCGTAACACCCTTATTAAGATGTGGCCATTTTGAGAAGGTTGTTTTTTCCTAGAAACTAATTACTAAAATATTCCAAAAGTGAAAAGCATGTCCTTTAGGGGTCTTCACTTTCTTGAAAAATCGGCTAGAAAAATCCAAAATCAAAAACATAATAACAACACTTACACTTTCTTCAACTTTGTAGGCATAAATAATCCAAATTGAAAAATCAATTGTGTTATCAATGGTTTATTATACCCTTTTCTAATCTTAAATATTGAGAAAATATCTTCTTAATGTACTTGTAACACTACATGGTTAAGAAGTATGGCCTTAACCTTTGCCATCAAATATTTGATCAAAATAATGATGTCAAAATTTTCTATACATTAAATATTATTGGCATATTTTCTCAGAGAGAAACTAGGTCTATAGACTTCAGGCATATGCCATTCCAAAGTTTTGATTAAAATATATAGTATTTTTTTTAGTAGTCTCTTAGTATAAGAATGCAAAATATATATTTCATAATCACAAATATATATATATATATATAACAAAAAATGTGAGCATCCATCATAAACACTATAGGGTTAGTTTTTACTATAGATGTTGGACCTCAAAATATTATATTTGAAATAAATTCCCAGGAATAGTAGATATCTCCTCTTTATATATTGCATCAAACCCTTTGTTTGGTTTTCCATAAATGTGGAAGAAATCAATGTTATCAAATAGGTTTGTGATTTCCTTTAGATGTGTTTCCAAAGGAAGAAAATAAATATTGTGAATTGTATGCTCATTGCTCATATATATGATGAAAACAAGGAATCCCCATATCTCTAGAGTTATCACAAACCCTTTGACTGAGCAATGTTTAATAATTCCCCAACATCCAAAACTTTTGCATAACTATTGGTTTCTTCCCCACATTAGATTTAAACTTTATGTAATTATCCGAATGGAAGAAAGAATTACACCAATCACATAGTTATGATCTTGGACTTTGTACACCTTGTCCAAGAAGCCCCAAGGTTTATTTTTATCCACTTGAATCTCACCTCCTTGCCTTGAAATTTTGTCTTCTAAGTGATTCAATTTGTAGAATTGAAATGTGAAGCAAGTATATGCAAGTACTTTAGATGAATGAATATATGATCTATTTTCAAATAGCAAGGGATTTAAGTAATTCAAATACCCCACAAGACTAAAGAAGGAGTAACTTTAAATTCCTTGAGTTTCCTTCAATGAAAATAAGAGTGGAGACATTCCTTGACAATACTTCCTATCTAGTGGTTGTTTATACCTATATGTTCCTTCTAGTTGTAATTCATGTTCTTATGATATATCATGAAGTAAACTTTAATTGAAGATATACTTACCTATTCACATCCATGATCTCAAATAAAATCTTAAATTTACTCCCATGGCTTATAAACTCCATTAACTACTCAAAAAATCAATGTTGGCACAAAAAACAAAGTATTTTCAACAACAAATAGTTCCCTATGAAAATATATGCCAAGATATCATTATTATAAAGTGGGTAGAGAATTTTTATTTATATATTCTTCCAGTTTTTACAACACTCTACATTTATATATTTCTCAAAATTTCCCCCTTTTGAAAGATAAAGGTGTGCCAAAATGGTACTTTCAATTATTTTTCCTTTTTAAAACACCTTAGAAAAATGAATGTACTAAAATGTCTATCCTACCTTGTCTAAAATCAAATCCGAATAATGAAACTTCATGATTTTTTTCATTACCTTCCATGCCTTTGTTGAAAAATGTAACTAGTGTCAGTATTCATAATGTAATGTATTTGTAAAAATAAATAAAAAGGAATTTATTATTAAATAAATTGAATTATTAAAGCATGTGCTTCATGCTAGGGTCAATGGTTCTTAGGTTAAAGCCTCCATTGTAGACTTCTAGGGTTTATGCCAAGTATCTTTGTCTGTGTCATAATGTAAAAGACATTTTTTGGGCTTCATTTGTCCAGAAAGAAATTTATTTTAATTTAAAATAGGTATTTTAGGTCTCCTCCACCAAGTCGGACTAAAGAAGGACAATTCAGCCTCATCAAGGGAATTCAAACTCACGCAAACACTATATACAAGCTGAAATTCAACTCATTTGCAGCACACACACTCAAAACGTTCGATCTACAATTTTTGGAGGCAAAAAAATATAGCCAAGTTGCTGGAGAAGGGTCAAATAATTTGGAAGACCAAAATTGATTCCTTGGGAAATCTATCTCTCACACATGCAAAGTTTATGTATTGTAGTTGGGCTGAAATTCTAAATTTTTTGGGGTTGGAGTTCTAGATTATAGCTCGATCGAAATTTTGAAGTTGTTGGGAGTTGAAATTAAGGGTTGTTGTTAGGTTGTATTTGTTGGAAAATAAGCGACTACTGAAGTTTTCTAAATCATATTGAAAGGCTGACTTGGTTGAGGAGGAAGGTATTTTGGGTCTAAGGTCTTGGTCTATCTCAATTTGATTTACTAGTGGAAGAGTTTGACTGGGTTTTCCCCTATAGATGGGCTTTAGCCCTGTCTAAGTGCCTACATCTGGTGGCATTGATCTACATGCTTTGTTTTTATGATTACTTGATGAAACTGAGATAAAATAAGAACATAAGGAAATATAGAAATATACAATAATTCACAAGTAATTATCAACATAAGAAAATATTTTTTCCTTTCTGATTTTCTAACATGGAATCAATGCGAAGGTGAAGAAGGAAGAAAAAGGAAGCTTGATGATCTATTGGAGAAATGGGATCAAATGAAGGTCATTAAGTACAAATGATTATATAAGGACAAAATCCTATTATCTAGAGGAATTATGTCAACTACAACGAAGGTATAAAACAAGCTAGAAGGAGCCTCCAACTATAGGGCATGGAAAAAGAGGATAGATCTTATACTCGTTAAAAAAAAATTTTTGTACCTTGTTCAAGGGAAATTCAAGAAGCCTATTGATGAAGCAGAGAAGAAGAAGTTCAGAGAAACTGAAATATTGGCCATGAATTTAATAGTACATGGAGTAAAGGGCAACCTAATTCCATATATATCCAACATAGACTCCGCTTAAGAAATGTATGAAGCCCTTTCCAAATTTTTCACCATCAAGGACACTCGTCAAATAGCAAGACTCAATAATGAACTAAGGACAATAAGGATGACAAGTGACAATATTGTATCATCATACTTTGTAAGGATATTTAGAATAAGATATTAACTCCAAGCAATAGATGGACTTGTACCAGAAAAAGGAGCTTCTAATCGATGCTCTTCTAGGACTACCAAAATCTTGGAGTGCTTTTGCATCAGTAATTAGCATTTGGAAAGATACTCCAACATTTGAACAAATGCGAAATGCATGCAATCAAGAAGAATCTTGAATATCATTAGTAAACAACAAGAAGGAGGATGAAGAAGAAAATACCTCTAATTCCTATTCTTCTCATCAGGAGAAGAAGGGAACCTTCAATAAGTTCAAAGAACAAAAGAATAAAGTTGACCTATCCAAGATTTAATGTTAAAACTATCATAATATGGGTCATTAAAAAAACAAATGTCTAGAGAATCCAAGGAATGAGAAGAGATATAGGTAACAAGAAAACATTATTGATGAGGTTCCACCTAATAAGAACAATACTGAAGAATCAGAAGTCAAATACTTATACTACTAAGTCCTCTCTTACATATCCTTCTTAGTCTTCTATTCTAAGGTTTGCATTTTTTTCCTTTATGTTTTGATTTATAGGGTTTGTAGGTCTAACGTGTCTTCTTAGAACATTTTTTAATTATTTTGATAAGTTGTAGGTATCCCTCTGAAATATTGGATTAAGAGGAATCCTTCACCATATTACCAAAAGATAAGTATCTTATTCCTTGTTTCCTCTTTTATGTTTATTTTCCTCCTCATATCAATATTTGTTTGTATTGATAATAATAATCGTTTCCATTATGTTTTCCTTGGTACGAAAGATTGCAGAATACACAAAGGTTATGGAGGAGATTTCAAAGAAATAATTGAATCAAGAAGGAAGTTTTGTTTCAAAGGAAGCTCTTCAAAAATTAATTTCCTACAAGGATTGTGTTAACAACATTGGACCTACAACCATTCAAGGGGTATCCCTAATATGTGGTCTCAATTAGAACTCACACCATTTGGGATAGGATCCCCATATGGAATATGACCTGGTTACGATTTTCCTTGGCTCTAACTATCAACAAGAGAGAGGAATGAATATTTTCCTTAGAAAATAAAGTGAGTGTGTCTGGAGAGTGTTTAGTTGTAGGTGTGTCAAGGTTCTTCTACAACTATGTGACAGTCCAAAAATATGTGACGGTCATTAAAAACAACACAAACACAGAATATTTTTCTAACTTCCAATGGAATAGTCCACAAATATGTGACATTCATAGCAACATTATAGCACAGTCTCAATATGATAAGAGCTAAAATAACTAAAATAGTTCAACTGCTTTAGCATAGGTGAAAACAAACATGAATTATAAACATTCACAAAACATTCTTACAAATATTCATAATCCATACATGAAGAAAATGTTGGTCATCAAGATATTGATCTTAATTAAGTCCCAAGACACATGTATACAATGAACACCACTAGCTCGAATAGTGGAGTGTTGTATCCACTCCTTGCTTCCAAAAAGAACTATCTTGTCTCTTGAATGCCTTATAGGAGGAACCAAGGTGAAAATTCCTGTGCTCATATAATTAGGGTGTATATATAACCAACAGGGGGGGTGATGCTTCACCTTACTTATGAATATTTGACTACCCTTATGATTTCTAGACTTCCCATGTCTTTTCGACTTTACATGACTCTTAAAATTTTGTACATGTCCTTTGTACTTTTAGAATACATTTTCGAATAATAAAATGCATAATCCACAAGCATGATGTGGCATATGACGACTCATGACATGACATGACATGACACTTCTTACATGGACTTTTTGATGACATGGAAATGTCAGGACATTCTTGTTGCTCCTTGTTATGTGTCTTCTTGATAATACTTTGTTTTTTTCCTCCATATGGCTTAGAGGCAAGTAGTCTTCAGTGATCTCAGGTCTTGAGCTATGACCACAAAATGGTGTCATTTTTCTTTATCTTGATTGATCAACTTGCATAATCAACTACAAATATGTCTTAAAACATGTTTCCCTTCTCCATCTCCTTCTTCATCATCCTATGATGGTATGATACAACACTTGCATCTGCAATTCACTCATGACAAGACAACATCAATATGATAAACCCCTAGTCTAAGATGTTGCATGTTGATCCATTGAATGAGTCAGAATTGGGTGGCAGGTTGAGAGAGAGGCTCAGTGACCACAAAATTGTGCAGCTTAGGAATTCATGGGGGAAGCTTGAGCTTTGAGACTGTGCAATGCATAGTTCAAGCCGGACTGAGGAAGTAGATTGTGCGGTTTTAGAGCTCAATGAGCCAAGTTGAAGGGTTGATCATTAATTCTGAATATTTTTTAGTTCTAGAAGGAAGATTAGGTTGGGTGATTGCACAATTTCATATCTTAGGAGCTTAAGAGTTGGGCTTTAGGTCAGAGACTGCGCAATGCATAGTTGAGGCCAAGTTGGGAGGCTTAATTGCAAAATTTTGGAGGCCAAGGTCTGAGCTTGAGCATTCAAACTATGTAGTGCGTAGTCTTGGGAGGAAATAATTGTGAAATTTGTGGTATCAAGAGGAAAGGTTTCATCTATAGGGATGAGACTACACAATGCACGGTTTAGGAGGTTCAGATGAGGCTAATTTTCTTGTTCGGAGAACTTTCAGAATTTGACAGTGTGGGATCAATGAAACTGATGTGAAAAGTGATAAGAATTGATTTTTATTACACACTTAGAATATTTGAAGACACAAAAAAATATATAATCGAGGACACAAGAACACCATACTTCCCCTACTACAACAACTTTGTGATGTCTCACGACAAGTGTGACACTAAAGATACACTTTGCGGCAATTGTGACGACACTTGTATGACAGTTCTTCCAACTTTTGAAATGAGTGCGATAGATGTTTACATAATAATATCAACTCATTTTAAAAAATGTAACCCATTGAAACCACCAAAACAAGCTCATATGCATTGTACGTCACTTGACTTGCAAAAAGGCAACATTTCACTTTTCTTGCAAAAGGGACCAAAATAGGTAGAGAAAACACAAACAATGGATTTCAACGTTTGTGATGACAATATTCAAGACCAAGGTAAGCTCTAAAATTTGGTGCAGGAAAAAAATTTGGAGGGTGTTGTAGCATCAAAAACAATTTTTTAAAGAAAAACTCAAGGTTTGTCTTAAAGTACAAGTTTTGTTACAAGGTTATCTTCGTAGAAAAAGGTGTGTTCATTCTCTTTTGAAATTTTCTTTACATTACTGACATTGTTATGTCTAGTTTTTTGAATTTTAAATATTATTTTTAGTTTTATTAATCATTAGATTGAATCTACCCTCATTATATTATCATTTTGATCATTATTTTGAAACCTTAACCTTTAGGGTTCATTGTAAAACCATGGCCTCTTAATGTTAAGGGTATGTCAATGTTAATAATGAAACCCTAGTCTTCTCAGGGTTTGTCTAAAACATATGATGAAATATTGTTCTTTTTGAATTTATGGTTTTTGTATCGTTATGGTAAAACCATAGTCCTTTAGGGTTTACTGTTAATGTCTAGGTTATATAATTAAACCCTATATTTTTAGGGTTTGGTGATTTAGGGTTTTTTATCACTTTGCCAGATTTCGAAGGTTGAATAAGAAATCCAAGCAGAGGTAACCATAGACCAATATTTTGGCTTGGTATCTAACCCTACCAAACTAGAGAGGGCTCTCTCCATAATGTTATAGCCAAGAGGGCTGGATAATTTAGGGTTTTAGGCTAGGTATGAGTTCAGGGGTTTTGATTTGATTTTATTGGGTTGTTGAATGAGGATATTAGGTCAAAGAGGTTAGGTCGGGGAAAATAAGATTAGGGTTACAGTCCATTCAATGGGGAAAGGTAGGTAGGAAGGCTAGAACATTAGGGTTATTGGGATGGAATGATTTATATAGGTGAGGATCTAGGAAGAGCATGAAAGATGAATTCTTCCTAACTTGAAGGAAAGATTAAAAAACTATGAAAACTTTCCCAAAATAGAGCATGTGTGATGAATTATGTTTCTCTAACTTGAAAGTGATCATAAAATAGACATGAAATGGAAAATGGACCAAAAATACATTCATACAAATGAAACAAGAGAAGAAAAAATGCTAGAAAACCATACCACAAGTATCCCAAAGAAATAGCTGCAACACTTTTATTAAACTCATGCAAAAATGATTACAATAGAGTCTCTGATCAATATGCCAACATCCAACTGATTCCATCATGTGAAATGACTAAAAATTTACATGATATAGGCCTAAAAAAAAATCCTCCCAGCCTCAGGGGTCTAATCCATGAGAGAAGGAGCAATTCCACCAAAAACTGAGCTGAATACCTAGAGTGTAGGGTGGTCAAAATGACTCATCCCTCACTTTTTTCAAACTGATTCATTACACTTCATCATGAGTTCTCATGTAATGTATTTACCCTAGGTAATAGTAAAAACATGAAAATTACATTTAATTCCATCAATTACATAAGTAAAAACTTGATTTCCCAATATAAAAAGAAAATTTACAGAAAAAACAAAGAAAAATTAGAAAAAGTCAGGTGCACCCTCAAAATGCTAGGTGCGCCCTCCAACTTGCAACTGAGTTTTGGATGGGTTCCCGGTGTCCAAATTGAGCTCATGATAGCTCATTGGAAATATTAACATGTATAATTTCCAGATATATTCTTGGTTTTCAGAATTGACTTGATTTTACCCCTCAAAAATTCATTCTCCTAAGACTACTCGGCGCGCAACGCAAAGGTGAAAAATGAGGTAGAACTATGGTTTTTAGGGTATTTTTCACCTACCAGTTGTCCAAAAAAAACCTTAGAAAATTTGTTTTATTACATGTAATCATTCTTACTAATATAATGGTGGTCTAATTTTTGCCAAAATATTCCTCAAACTAAAGCGCAACGCCTAGGGCGATGCACACTTAGCTTTGCAACTGCCACAAAATTGTCTTGAAATGCACAAAATTTTCAAAATTTGCAAAAATGTCCCAAAACCTGTCAAAATTTGTTGAATGATTACTAATGATGAAGGTTATGCATGGAGTGAGGCTTCAGAAAGGATATCAAGTCTCCCTTCCTCTCTTTTCATGGTTAGGGTTTCAATTTTTGCATTTTCCCTCTTAAGTTTTGACCTTGCAATCCTGTTTCTTTTGGCATAATATTTTTCTATCCTTATCTGAATATCATTGTATTTCCTTGCTTTGTCCAAGAGCTTCTCAAGATGTTGGTTGGCCCTGTTAAGCCAATTCTCCCATTATTCATTGATTATGATGGAAAGTTGTTCATTCAATGTCAATTGATTTGCAAGTTCATCTTCTCTTTTCTTCTCTAGTTCTAGAGCTCTTTTCAGCCCTCTAATCCTAGGCCTTTGTCTCATTACTTGTTCTTATGTTTCATCTGTCACACCATATGTTTCTAGTGTCTCTTCAAGTAAGACTTTAGCTTTTTCTGCCTCTCTTTGAGCTTTGATTAATTTCACTTCATCAATGAGATGTTTGGTCTTTAACTGTTGGTTCTCTTACTCAAGAAAGGTAATGAAAAATTTAGCTCTCTCAAGATTAGTTTGTAGTTCTCTAATATTGGATTATTTTTATTTGATGGTTGTGCTGGTGATCTCAGAATCATCTTGATGACTCAAATCAACAAGATCAATGTCCATGTCTGTCTCATGAATATTTTCCTTCTCATGCATGATGTCTTCTTGAATATCTTCCTCTGTCACCTTTTGTTTTCCTTTGTATACCTTCTTTGTCGATGAATAAGGAAAGGTCCCTCCCACAATATGTGGGGAAAACACTTTCCTTTGACCTCTCTGGTATGTTTTTGCCAATATTCCCAAATCAGCCCTCTTAGGCTTGCTAATCTCAACTCTACTTGGTGACCCAATGTGCACATGAAATGGTGATGGTGATGGTGAAATGAGTGGAGCAGTTTGAGCTGATGATGAAGTAGGTACTGTGGGATGAGATGGAGGAATGGAAGTGTAGGGATGATATGGTGGAGGCACAACTTGAGCATGTTGAACTAGAGGAGTAGTGAAGATGTCATTTTCTATGAAAGTACTCCATGAGATGTTCAATTGATCAAGGTGATGGAGGACTATGATCTTGATGAGGGAGTGGTGAAAAATACTTTTCATCTAGTGGTCATAATCTCTCTTTTGAACAAGGTAATACATTTTGTCAATGCTCCTGAAGAGAAAATAAGATATGTTGAGAATGTTGACCCTTGTCAAGTGCATTAATAATCAGACATGATAGGTGTAGATTCTAGAGAACATTCCTTCACAAGTAAACTACTTCATGATGATTTTCATCATAGGGGCATACCTACCCAGGAGGTAAGAGAAAGTAAAGACCCTATGTCTTTCATTTTTGTACCTTGGCTTAATGTAGGGCTCATAATGATCCTTCAAGTATTTTTTTTGTACCATTTTTCATCAACATTCGTAGTTACAGTGGCAGCTGCTATCATGGCTGTAGATAATGTGAACATGACACCAGCAAGGGTTACTTGGTTGCCATGAAGATTATAAATGAACATCTTGGTCAAAACAGGGTGATATTGGACCCTTTGTATTTTTTCACAGTAGTCAAAGCATCCTACATGCTTGAAACATGTCATAGTCATGGGAGAGGCCACGAGTTCTTTGGTGTTTGGAGGTTCAATTCTGAGGATCCTCGCTACTTTGTGTGGCCTCCTCTCTTCCCTTTCTTTTTCCTCATAGATTTCTCTATTTTCCTCTTCCATAGTGTCTTAGCTAGAAACCCTAGGGAGATGATGGGAGTGAAATGTAGGCTTAGGGAGTGGGGAATGGGATGGAAAAAATTAGGGAGATGGGGTAAGGGGTTTATGAAATGAAGGAGTTGAAAGGGAGTAGAAATGATAAGGGAATTGTGAATGGGAATTTAATTATAGGTATAGGGATTTTGGGATCCTAGGGAATTGAAGCTCCTAGGTTTTATGGTTTTGGGAAAAAGGGTTTTGGGAAATGAAGATAGTGATATAGGGGGTAGGGATAGGTTCAATTGCAATGTAATAAAGGAATGTGAGGTGGTAGGGAATGTAAATTGGGGATTTGATAGTGATACTAGGGTTTTAAGCTCAAGAAAACACCAAATGTTGCATACAACATTAAAAACCACACAAATTGATTTGAGGAGAAGAGGAATGGTGTAATTGTGGCTTACTTGCTTGTTGGAGAGTGTGGGTAATGATTTGCTGAAGTTTTAAAGCAATTCCAGTCAACTTGGAGCTCACAAAGAATTTTTGGGTAGGTGCGCCCTCCCTTTTCCAGGTGCGCAACGCTTGAAGGCAGTATGTAGTGTGAGCTATAGGTGTGCCCTCCTGATGTCCACACAAAAAACTCAATTTTTTCCCTTCAAACTGGAATTTCGTGCTGTGGAGGTCGTGATTCAATGCTGCAAGGAATAAATGAAGATGAATTTGATGTCTTGAGGGCTTTTATACTTGGTGCATTGATGATTTGGGCCTTGGGACCCACTTTCTTCCTCTATCACTCACTTAATCTTTTGAAACATTATCCTTTCACTTTTTTTTTCCAACGAAAAAATCGAGCCATCTATTATTAATAGAAAGTTACATAGCATATGCGTAGCATTTCTGGTGAACTCCATTCCTTCTACATCGAGAAAAGAAAGCAGTCTCGGCTATTTTGCAAGAAACATACTAGTGTTTGCATCAACAGCCTATCCAAAAAGATAAAACCAGTCAAAGGCCGAAGAGTTTCTGAGTTGGTACACGTCTCGGGGTCCCTTAAGGAAAACATTCCGAAATAGAGATGTACCAGTTACAGAATTTCGTAGTCAAGATAGCAAAAAGCTAACAGTTTTTTCTAGAAACTGGCAGTAAGAACTAGCCCGGTTCCTATTTATCATTTAGAGAAACAGAGTTTTGGGCAGATATTCAAAGCTTCCATATAGGAAAACAGCTTTGAAAATCACAAAAAGGATTAAAGGAGTTTGTTTGAAACAGTTTTTAAAGAGAAAATAAACAAAATCTTCTATACAATAAAGCCCATATTAAAAGAATTCAACAAAATTATGCAAAAAATGGCTGTTCAAGAGGATGAACAAGCCCATTTTTATCTTCCAACACTAGCCAGGTCCCTAGATATTGTTCAGAACCTTCTTTAGACAAGCGATCTGCATTGGAGTTATGTTCCCTGTAAAGGTGGCAAAAATAAATCTCAGTGAACTGTATTTTAAGACGGAAAATTTCATTAAGCAATGGGAGAAAAAGATAGTTCCTGCAGTTTTGAGTCCCATTAAACCATGTAACAACATGCATAGAGTATCCAAAGATCTAAATCTTTCTCACACTCCTAAGGGTTAACCAAGAGAGAAGAAGATGAAGAGCTTTCAGTTCCGCAAAATTATTGGAGCCAAAACCAAGGCCAACTGAGGCTTTTAGGGACTGACCAGGAGAAAGATTTACAACCATGCTTGCACCACAATTCCCGTTAATATCTGAGGCTCCATCAAACTAAGCCCACGACACACCTTCTTTAATGACTTCCTGCTGGACAGGTCTGGTTGAAGGGGTGTTAGCAGGGATGGAAATGCTATCATAGATTGTTGCCCCTTCCACTACCAATCTCCCTATTAGGAAAGCCGAGTCCTTAAAGCAATCAACAAAGGCAGACATCTCACTCTATCGTCTGGAGCTTCTTGCCACCATCTACACCAGGCTTCCTGCACCTCCTGGCCTTCCCACCTATATGGAAGTTTAAGGATCCTTTGAGATTCATTCCATAAGATTAGATTGAAGGGACAAGAGAGGAAAAGATGCTTTACAGATTCCTCACTGGATTTGCAAAGAGAACACCACCCAGGCCCAATATTCCCTCTCCTTTATAAGAAGTCCCAGGTTGGAATTTTCTTTTGAAGGATACACTAGAAAAAGAGTCTAGCTTTTGGAGGAATTTTTAGTTTCCAAATAGATTTTTCCCACCAAAGAGGGGCCTCCCACCCATTCTGGGCCATTAGCCACTTATATCCCATCTTGGGAGAGTAAATCCCATTTTGCGCATGAACCCATCTGAGCTCATCTCTAGATTATGTAATTCGAATTGAGGAGCGGAGAAGATCCTGTCTATAGTTCTCCCACTCTTCCAGCCACCTATCTTCCAGATGTAGGTCTTGTTCAGTCAACCATCCTAGACACCAGATAGAAGTGTTTCTATGATCTGTCACTTGGTTAAGACTAAAGAAGCCTTGGTTATTTAAGAAAGTAATCAGGTCCCTTGGGACGACAAACCTATGTGTGCAGCCTACCCAGGGATCACGCCCCAACCTGAAGTTTGTTCCATCCCCCACGTTCCAAGCCAGCCCCTGTTCAACAATTCTTACTAAGGCTACCACTACCTTCCATACCACAGAAGCATTTTTGGTGGATTTAAGAGGCAATCTTATCCAATCAAGAAGAGGAATAGGGTCTATGTATTTTATTTTGATTATAGAAGAACAAATGTTCTCCCCTGTGATAAGCCTCCAAGAAAGATTTGCAGCAAGAGACTGGGAGAAAGGAAAAATATTTTTGATGCCCCATCCACCCTATTCTTTTGGCCTGGAAATTTTATTCCAAGCTATCCAGGGGGTCACATGCTCATTCCTAGAGCCTGCCCACATAAATTTGCTACATAAATTTTCAATGGATGCCAATATACCTTTAGGTACCCAAGTAAGACTGGCCCAGTACACAGGAATGGCCATCATAATAGACTTAATGAGCACCAACCTTCCTGCTCTAGACAACCATTTGTAACCCCAATGTTTCAATTTAAGTTCAATTTTTGCAAGGAGCCATTTCCAGTCCTGGTTGCGATACTTATTAGATTTCAGGAAAAAACCCAAATATTTGAATTTATCTTGAAGAGCCTTTACCTCAAACTGCATAGTACCTTCCACCCTTAACCGATCCTCCCTTGACAGGCCCTCAACCGTGATGGTGGATTTCTACTAATTTATGCAGAGAACTGTGGCTTTCAGAAAAAGATCCAGAATATTTTTGAGAGCTCTACAATCCTCGATACTACCATTGGTAAACAGCAGAATATCATCCACAAAGAGCAGATGTGTGACCCAAATATTTACTGCCACTTTAATACCTCTAAGATGACCTTGCCTCTTGGCCTCGTGGATCATAAGACTGATACCTTCAGCTGCCCACAAGAAGAGTAAAAGAGAGAGAGGACATCCTTGATAGAGCCCTCTCTCCAGGTTGAAGAACAAAGAAGCTGCCCCATTAACCAGAATAGCAATTGAGGACGAAGAGATATAGCCCATTACCCATCTCACAAACTCATAGTTGAAACCAAGATGAGTTAACAAGAGTCTGAGATACATCCAATTGAGTCTGTCATAAGCCTTTGACAAATCAATCTTAACAATGACACCTTTTTTCCCTCTTAGCTTGAGACTATGAAAAGTTTCTTGAGCTAACCCGACTACCTCATGGATTTTTCTGCCATCCAAAAACCCAAACTGCTCATCCGAGATATTCTTGGACAGAAAAGGTTTTACCCAGGAGGCAATCACTTTAGCAATTATTTTATAGATACAGGTGCATAAGGAGATGGGCCTACAATCATCAAAGGAAATCTGCTGTCATTCTTAGGAATAACGGCTAAAAAAGTGGCATTGAAAGGTTTAAAGATGGTTCTTGTGCATTTGGACTCTTCTACCATAGCTACTAGCTCTTCTCCCAAAGTTTCAAAGAAATGTTGAAATAATTCCACCATCCAGCCATCCGGCCCTGGAATTTTGTCCTTCTGCATTGATTTGAGGATGTCTTCAACCTCCTCTTTAGAAACAGGTTCCATAATGGAGACGTTCCCTTCGTCCTCAATATATCTGGGAAAAAATTGGGCCACTCTAATTACCTTAGCTATGGAAGCTTCCTCAAGTGCTTTGAAAATCCTTTTAAAGTGATTTACCCCTAAGGAGGCTAAATCTTCAAAAGATCTTGCCATCTCCCCATTTTCTTTCTGCATTTCCTAGATGGTATTAGAATTCGCCCCCCCCCCCCCCCTTTGCATAGTTTTGAAATAACTTGGTATTTTCGTCCCCTGCCTACAACCAGATGGCTCGACTCTTAAGGTGCCAGCTTTCCTCCCTATTCTGAAGAATCTTTTACTGGTGCTTTCTAGTTCTTTGATTCTGTCCCTGGACTCTAAAGTAGCATAGTCGTTCCTTTCTATACTTTCAAGAAGTTACAATTCTATGTTAACAAGTTTAAGAGCCTCCTCCTCCTTTACTTTGTTTTCCAAGGCCCATTATTTTGTTGCAAGTTTCATTCTCTTTAAATTTTCCATGAAATGCCTGCTTCTGTTGTCATCTGCAATGAGATGGTCCTTCCTCCAAGTGTTATGGAAGAGAGTATTGAAAGAATCCTCTTTGAGCCAAGAGGAGTTGAACTTAAAAGGGGTTCCTGGTTTCTTATAATCACCAATCATTTCCAACAGGATGGGGAAGTGGTCTGACAAACCCCCCTCTCCCACCCAATGTATGAAGGCTGAGAGCTTTTCCACCAGTACTTCATTCAGCAAAAAGCGATCAATTTTTTTCCCAACCTAGTCTTCACCCACTCTTCTGTTTCTACAAGTAGGCCTTACTTTGAGCAGGGAGGCATCCACCAGATGAGATCCTACCAATTTGTTCATAAAATAATCAGAAAGGGGGTCCGCTTTGGCTGTGGAACCCCAAGATTCTGACTCTCCCAAAGAGAAATTGAGGTCTCCTCCTATAATGAGGGAAGGGTGGGAGAGAAAATATTTTGAAAAGAAAGGGTTCTAGAATTTCTCTCTCTCCACACAAGGCCCATAAACATTCAATAGCAAAAGAGGAAGGCAGATTTCATTTGAGTATAGTTTTACAACCAAGGCACTTTCTGATCCCCAAGTGGAAATCTCTCTGAGCTTACGAGTGTCGTAGCCCATGGCCACCCCCCCAGAATGACCATTCGCATCGAGGGCATGAAACTTCCACCTCGGGAATAGTTTTGTCAGGCATTCCACCACTACATCTCCATCCCCCAAAGTTTCTTGAAGCATAACTACATTCGGTTTAAGGGACAAAAAAAAATCCCTTAGTGCTAGCTTTTTGGCTTGGCTAGCAACGCCCATACAATTGTAGGACATTAATATCATCGTAAACCTTGAGGGGGTGGCCACTCTACTCTAAGCACCCCAAAAAGATACCATTGCTTCTCATCAGCAATGTCAATGATGACTTTGAGTTGGGTCTTTGAAAAAAGTGATTTTCTGCCCCTTAGCTTCCTCGGCCCTACCGAAACCAGATCCTTCTCTAGTTCCCCAACAACTACCCCTTTCCCCTATCTAGAAGCCAGAGGTCTAAGATTGTAGGGAGGGGCTTCAGAAACCAACACCTGAGGGGGAGCAGAGGGGGAAAATTCCTTCACAAGAGCACCATAGGCAAGGGAAGGGAGTGGAACTGACAAGATGGTACTATCAATCGAAGCATGCAAACTATTTAATTCAAATAAGTCTTGGGGAATCTGCCTGGAGGGACCAGGCTCTTCAGAAGCAGACTGAGATAAACTAAACGAAGAGCAAAGTGAGGGTAGGGAGGAAAGTGGCATAACCACCTGAGACGCCCCAGCCCACTCTGATTTAGAAGAGGGTACCAGGAAGGACACCAGGGTGGAATTTCCTTGAGCTTCCTACACCACCTATTCCTGATCCGCTGCCAACACCTCCTCTGAAAAAGCCCACGGTGCCAAATTTTTCTGATCTGGCACTCTGACCTCTCCTTTTTCCACCACATGGGTTCCTTCCTGAGGGACTGGGAACCTCATTTGCCTTTGACGACGATGATGTGCTAGGGGGCAGTCCCTAGACAGATGGCCATGTTTGTGGCATCTGTGGCATCTGAAAGGCATATTTTCATAGTCCAGAGTCTGCAGAAACTCTAGATCCCTATAATTCAAAGTCATAGCATCTGCCAAACCTTCTCTGGGATTGAGACTGACCAAGATGTGAGCCACACTCCAACCTCTGGTTTGAATAAAAGACCTATCAACATCTAGGTACTTACCCAACGTGTTGCCAAATGAGATGAAGGCCAAATCCGTCCAGAAAGGGATGGAGAGACCCGACAGCTTAACCCATACAGGGGATTTAGCCACCTTTTCTTTCTGGGCATCAAACAAGGGGGTCCAATTTTGAAACAAAATCGGTCTCTTCCCAGAACTCCAGTTCCTTTCCAAAACCTAGTCAACATGTTCCTTCAGGCTGAATCTAATGCTAAACCAACCTCTATCCAGGATTTTAATCTTAGTTGGATGCCCCGGGGCTTCCCTCCATTCAGATTGAACCCAATCTGAGATGTAGTCTGCCGAAAATTTCCTCCCATGCACCTTTCCAACCAGCATTATTTCTGAGGCATCCATTGCCTCGTCTATGCTAGTATCCACTCCAAGTGCACAGTGAGGGCATTCTTCTTTCTTCCTAATGGGTTTATTTTTCTTCCTTTTTCCACCCCCAATTCACCCTCACCGGGATCCTGAGTGACAGGTGCATCAGTCCTTTCGGCCTCTGGCGACTCAGATCGCCTTCCAACAGGTTCCTGTAAACCCTCCTTTCCTGCCAAGAACTCCTCCACTAATACTGACACGTTCATTTTTCTAGATTCAAGTTCTAGAAGACCCTCTGCTAGCTCTCTTGTCTTTTCATCGACCACTTCATTTGAAGAGACCCTAAATTTGGAATGAACCAGAGCTTTCGCATGAAGATTCCTCGACAAAATCTCTTCTAACCCTTGAAAAAACCCCGGCTCAGGAGGGGAATTCAAAGGCGGTATGCGGGAAGAGAGGTATCCTTGGCTCAGTACTAGGCTTTTGAACCTTTGTTTCTCTCCTTGAAACCCTTTCCCCGAAGAAACCCAACTATATTGATTACCTTCCCCAAGGGCTTTAAGACACACCCGATTGTGAAAACTAGAACTTATCACCACATCTTCAAGGCCACTAGTAAGAAGAGGGTTTAACGGGATACCTAAGTGCCTAGGTAGAGAAGAGAGCCTAGGTTTCTTGACGCCCTGACCTTCTTTTCCTCTGCAATGAGGGTTTTGTGCTCTAATTTGTCCCAAAAATAAACCACTCTTCCGGCCTTCACACCACGAGCTCTGGAACGCATCCCCTACCAAAATTTCTTCGTTTTCAAGACCTCCGACTTCGGGAAAACCACCATGAGTTTGGAGAATCTCTGGACTTTTCGAAAAAAACAGCTCCAATTTTTTTTTCGAGACTTCAGAACCCCAACAGGTTAAAATATCTTCTGGCGCCGACTCCACGTCTACAACCTCACAGTAAAACGCCATAGCTGTGATAACCATCTCCTCTTAACCTGACACCAAAATAGCAAAATCTACGCACCACTGCACAAACCCTAGAATAGGAACACCGTCTCAAAAAAGTTGAAAAGGTTAAATGGGAAACAAAACTAATCCCCATTCTGTAAGTCGGCAGATCGGAGCGATTAGGCCACATCACGACCACCTCGAGATCTGCAGGTCCCAGTCTAGCTGTTGCCTCGACCCTGGCACAAAGATACCCTAGTCACTTCAACCTGCAGCACGACAGAGAGGTACGATGCAGCGTAGTACCTGAAACCATAAGGTCCATTGCCACATTATCCTTTCACTTGAGTCAATGATCATTTGATATTTTGTGAGAACTCTAGGATTTGATTTCTTGGTGCTTTGGCATGCTTGGAACATTGTGTTAGCAGCTTGGGAACCTTTTACTTATTACATATAAATGACATAAAATTACAACATGAAAAATAAAAATTACATCTTTTTGGAATAAGAATTACAATTCAGGATAAAAATCACAACTTTGAAAGGATAATTACATCTTTTCAAATCATCTCTTTACATGGTAAATAAATGTTTATTTTGTTCACTCCTTCACTTGTTGACCTTATGCAATGGAATGAAGCTTTTATTGAACCTTGGAAACCCTAGTGACCTAATGAAATCTTGAAAATCCTTGAAATACCTAATGAGACTTTGAAGGACTTAATTTTCAAGATGGCATGATGACCTCATGACTGATACAAATGGTATAATAAAATTGACATTATGGATTATGTACAGTTATTAAGGTATGAAATTATGTCAACAAGTAACCAAATTTTGAGGAAGAGTGATGTTTTTGGACTAGGACTACCATCAATGACTAATTTTTTGCATGACCTAATGGAATGATAAAAAAATTCTGAGTGGGACCCTTAAGATGATATGAAAAGAGGAGTTTTGATCACTGATGGAAGGATGCAAATACTGACATTAAAAGGGTTCATGAACAAAAAAGATATAGTAATATCCTAGGAATGAAACCCTAGGTGTATATGCGTTTGTATGATCAAAACCCTAGTATGAATAAAATTGTTGGATGCCTAACTTTGATGTATTAATGTTTGTGTCTTGGGTTTACCTAGTAGATATTGATGTGAAATGAATCCTAGATATGTATATGTGGGTATGCTAACTTAATTGTTGATTCTCATGTTTCGATTGATGACATCTAGGGCATATAACAAAAGCCTAGTAGAGATTAATATTGTAGGGCTTGATGATATTGTTTTTTAGTAGTGATATGATTTAGCTTTGATGATAAAAACTAGGGATTTTCAACAAACCCTATTAGGGTGTGACATGCAATTCTAAAAGAATATTGTTGAAACATTAGATGTATAGTGCTATTATTGGATTGTTATTGATTTTTTTATATCTAAGGTTTTATGTCCCAAAGATGGAATATAGGGTTTATGACAAAACCCTAGCAAGAAGTTGAAGTCTAGTATATAAAAAGATGTGTCTCTTGTTGATTATGAACCTAACTAGGTTTATTTATTTGATGTATAGAGTTTTAATGCTTTGATGCTTCCATTGTAATGACATGATAAACATATTATAGTTATATCCTATATATGTGTATTTGGTTGTACTTGTTGTTGAAGATTTGCAGGTACATTATATTCAAGATATTCACAAGTTGAAGATGATAATGTTGAGCATGGTGAATGAAGCTATAAGAATTATGATTATCAAGATGAACTTTATGCCATAAGAAATAAATGAAGCCTTGAAAGAATGAATTTTCTCTGATGTTATGAAGTTGTTGATCTCCCCAAGTTAAGAGAGATACCGGAAAGAATAAATGGTATATCTCTCTAGTTGAGAGGGATGGCATATTATGAAAATCATAGTGAATACCTTGAAGTAAGAATGAAATTGAACGAATGAAAGCACTATAGGTGAATGTACATGATTCATGAAGTTATAAGCAAAATACTTGATAAGTAATTGAGACTGTATTTGGTGTTGTTGAAGAAATGGAAAAGAAAAACTTATGATAATATTGAAGATGATATAAGCAACATCATAATGATTTAGGACCTTGGTGCAATGATGATTTGGGCCTTGGGACCCACTTTCTTCCTCTATCACTCACTTAATCTTTTGATGCATTGACCTTTCACTTGACTCTTTCTTTTTGAAAAAATGATCATTTGATATTCTGTGAGAACTCTAGGATTTGATTTCTTGGTGCTTTGGCATGCTTGGAACATTGTGTTAGCAGCTTGGGAACCTTTTAATTATTACATATACATGACATAAAATTACAACATGAAAAATAAAAATTACATCTTTCTAGAATAAGAATTACAATTCAAGATAAAAATCACAACTTTGAAAGGATAATTACATCTTTTCAAATCATCTCTTTACATGGTAAATTGATGTTTATTTTGTTCACTCTTTCACTTTTTGACCTTATGCAATGGAATGGAGCTTTTATTGAACCTTGGAAACACTAGTGACCTAATGAAATCTTGAAAAACCTTGAAAGACCTAATGAGACTTTGAAGGATTGAATTTTCAAGATGGCATGATGACCTCATGACTGATACAAATGGTATAATAAAAATGACTTTATGGATTATGTACAGTCAGTAAGGTATGAAAGTATGTCAACAAGTAACCAAATTTTGAGGAAGAGTGATGTTTTTGGACTAGGACTACCATCAGTGACTAATCTTTTGCATGACCTAATGGAATGATAAAAAATTTCTGAGTGGGACCCTTAAGATGATATGAAAAGAGCAGTTTTTATCACTAATGTGAGGATGCAAATACTGACACTAACAGGTGTTACACAGTAATTTGTCACCGTCCTTACCATTCCCCATCCCGCACAATGGAGGACCCATTCTGTGACCTGTGGACATTGTCATGCCTTGAAAACATCATCAATGCATCCCTCTGAACATGAGCTTCATTTTCCCTTGAGACATCTCCTTGCAAAAGTCATAAAAAATAGCCCTTTTAGCATTGGCGCGGGCAAGAAGTTCAGTACTCGCGCCAATGGGGAAATTAATGCAAAGAGGTCGCGCCACCTGGCGCTCTGTCATAGAGCCGTAGTCGCGCCACCCAATTTGGGAGTTGTTTTTTAAATATGGATGGCGGGAGTTGAGTTCTAACAAATTCACAAACCATCACCTATCTTGAGTTGGGAGGTTGGCTGCGGGAGTTCTATGGAGGGAAGTAGTTTTGCCACCTCCTATGGAACCTTCCTTGTTGATAGGGCCAATCCCATAATAATAGGGATCCCAACTCCTCCTTCCCCATCTATAAAAGCTTGCTCAAATCAATGTCAAGCTAGTCTTGAAGTGCCTAAGCTCTGAATCTCCATATTCCCAAGAGCCTTTGTGTTGTAAAGCACCCTCTCTTTCCCTTAAGGCTGACTCAAGTAAGGAGACCATTGTCACGAGACTCTGGAGAGGTTTTCCCTTTCCTTGGCAAGCTTTGCGAGGCGTGGACTACTGGAGACCCGTCCGAAGGAGACTGCGACGTCAGAACTTGGTTGTAATATTTCTTCGCTGGTTATTTAATAGATGATTATGATTATGGTTCCACTCCGTTTTCCATCATGTTAATGCGAGTAATGTCCTTTCTGACTGACGTTTAGTTACGTATGCTGGTTTCTATGCTTGTATCTGTTCGTTTCTTCCATGTGCAGGTGTTCATCCGCGGAGATCGTGGAGGGATCGTGATCTGCCAAGCTTGAGGAACGGGGACGCTTCTTCTTCAGATCCTAGCGTTGGAATCCAGGTAGGCTCTTATCTCCAGCCTTTTCATTCGTAATTAGGAACTTGCGTCATGACATTGTTTGTTTGTTGCTAGACCCCTGCTGGGCTAGTAGGGATCGCCTCTGTCCGCAGAGGGGATTTACCTTCTCAACAAATTGGCGACTCCACTGGGGATCCAGCTTGTTGTTTGATTGTTGTTTAATTTGTAAACTGTAGACGGAGTCTGAAGTACAGCCAGATAGCCTTCGAAACGCTTCTGCTTTGCATTAGCGGAGTAGATCAACGCTACTTCAGTCGATCTCCGGTTTGGTTTGCAGACTGAACGACTTGGAGTCTTTGTCTTGCCTTGCCGTTTGTATCTTGTTTTTCCTTGCTTGATGAACCTTCTGGGTTGGATTTTTTTTTGTGTGTTTTTGCTTCTTGGATTGCTTAGCTTGCATTGGTCTGTTTCTGGAGTGGCTTATTTTTAATTTTTGCTGAGAAACTCGACTGGCGCGGTTTTTAACCCGACAGTCGCGCCACTTGGCGCTTGTTGCCTTTGTACAACCCGCGCCACTCGGCTTCTGGCACCAGTTTCATTCTTACAGTCGCGCCACCCCTGTAAGTTTTTGAGATTTCTCATTCCTGAGCTCTCTGAAGTTGACCAGTGTTTTTCTTCTTGATTTTCCGACTGCCTGAGTGTGTTGGAGTCTTGTTTGGCTGGGAATTCACCTCTGTCCTTGGGTTGTTTGCTTTTATCTACCGATTTCACTTTTCAAGCCCTAGGTCATCTAGTGGCTTAGTGCATCGAGCCTTCCTTGGGAGTTTTGGTGTTTGGATTGTCCTGTCAACTATCTGATTGATTCTCCACATTCTCTAAGTAGTTGTTCATTGTTTCATTGCGATTTTTGGGTGATTGTTCATTGCTTCATTCGAAACTCGTTTGGGCTTCCTTCGGACCTAGATCACACAGTCCATTGGAAGCGGTTCAGTCTCTTCTTTGCTTTGAGAGACTCCGGGCGATTTGGGAGTCTGATTGCTTGTGTTGGTGAGTGAAGTGTGTTTGTTTCGCTCTCTTGGATATCATTTCTCAAGTTGCTCCATTCATTTTCAAGTTTGATTAGTGCATATTAGCCATTAAACATTGAAAATAAAAAAAAAATCTCTTTGCTTTTGTTAATTAGTGCAAATTGCAATCTTTTCCATATCGCTAGTGATTAGTGTTTTGAACGAAAAGTTGTCAATTGCATTAGTTGCATTATAGAGCTCTTTGTTTGGTTTCCGTTCATTTCGTTTGTATAAAAGCTCTCAACTCTTCTCTAATTAGTTTTCATCGAACGAAATGTTGCATTGTGGCATATAGCTTTGCATTTAGGAGACACTACATACGATAGGGCCTGGAAATTGAGACTTAATTGAAGATCAACTGTAAAATTTATTCAATTAACCTAAGGCAGCATTGGAACTTAACGAAACATATTTAGAAGGTCTAGGCTAGAGACGTGTTCTGGCGTCGTTAAACCTAGCAGCTGTCGTTCGCCTGTTGGCTTTAGACAGCACTAGTACGGACTTGCGCTCCCCGTACCGTCGCGTATATAAAGGGAGACCCCTCTAGGTTTTCAATCCTTTATCCACAGGAAGCCGAGTCTGCCGCCCTATACCCGTGATACACCGAACACAGCATTCGGGGAGACTACCTGCACGTACGGAAAGTCCTTGGTCGATTTCTGTTTCATTTTTCAAACCAAGGTGTATATTGCGGTTCACGGATATTTGGTACACCCTTTGTGCCTAGTTTTTCCTGAGCAGTCATTTGGTCTTTTCTGACTCCCTAAACTTGAAAAGACCGTCAAGCGCTTGTCCTTTCACGCTTGTATCAACTCTGAAAGAGATAGAGTCATCTTTTTATCGTTTCTCGACTCTTGAAACATGAAACGGTAGAACTTCTTATTTTCCAATGTGGTAAAATTAATCGCCCACGATTTCACACCTATTTAGACGTTGCTTGTTGACCGTTTGAGCGTGTGTCTTAACTCATTTTCAGCACGTGTGTGTGTGTGCCCTTTTCGTTTAGTCTTTTGCCACAGTGGCGGAACCATCGGTTTCGTCTATTGGTAGTCCTTACACGGACGATTCTTCAGAAGCTTCTGAGCCTTCTGTTGAACCACAGCAGCCTGTTGTTTCCGAGTTTCCTGACGGGGGACCGGTTCTCGCCGAACAACCCTTTGGAGGACCAGTTGAGTTCAATTGGCCCTTTTCGGACCCTGTGTCTGAATTGAGATTAGGAGCTGATTTCCTTTCTCTTACATCGGGTTCACCGTTTGTTGCTGTTGTTTTTCCTCCTAGTCCTCGCCGTCTTCTGCGTGATTTAATGGCAGGATCAACCATGAGTGATTCTGGTGAGGAAATTCCGGGGTCTGATGACTATCAGCGCATCCCTCGTAGATTGTTTGAGGGAGACGGTTCCGAGCTGGCTACCACATCGTCAGCCAGTCCTTCTTTGCCACAGGGATACAGATCTCTGGGTCAGATCATTTCAGCTGTTGCCTCTATGGGGATATCATCTCCCGCGTCGAGACCAGCTGCCACTACACCCGGGGTGTCCCCTTCGACGCCCGTCACTTCTGTTCCCGTTCGGCCCACTGTTTGTGTGGCTGCCTCTTCTGCTGTTGTCTCAGCATCTGCCACTAGGGCTGGGCCAACTCCTGAAGACATTTACCTAGCTATTGCTATACCGGAGAATATCTCTCCGGAGGAGTATCGGTTGTTTTTACAACAGCCGAACGCCGGAGCTGGACAGATTCCCCAAGATCCTTACCGATCTTTCTTTTCGCACTATGCACAAGACGACACTCCCGTGTATGGTTTTCCGGGTCAGCTTGACGAGCATGGGGACATTTTGCGCCTTCCTGCTCCTGAGGCTTATCTTTATGTTCAAGGTTTACCGTACAACCAGGCTTACAACCCGCAGGGACAGCCTTTCCAAGGCCAACCCGTAGGCCAACCTGGCTATCAGTACGACCCACGGGGACAGCCCATTCAAGGCTACTCTGCGGGCCAGCAAGGGCCATTGTACAATCCGCAAGGACCATATTACAGCCCTGCTGGTCAACCTGCTCAGCCTCAGCCAGGGTATCAACCGGGACCGACCTATGGTCCTGGGGGGAAAATCCAGCCTTCTTTACCGATGCAACCGTAGTATCCTATTGTATCTAACGTTGCATATCAGCCAGGACCACTCTATGGTTCTGCTTCAGGTCAAACTGGTTTCCAGCAAGCACCTGGTCCTGTTCCACCACGAGGCCAACCGGTTCATCCGGTACAACCTGGTGTCCCGCCTTCGGGCCAACCGGCTTATTCGGTGCAACCTGGGGCTCACTTACAACCAGGTCAACCTGCGCAACCAGCGCCGCCTGTTTATCCGCGCCAACCTGGTCATTCAGGCCAGCCCCCTCACTCGGGTCAACCTATTCATTCAGGGCAGCCCTCTCATTCCGTTCACTCTGCTCAACATCCTGTTCATTCAATGCCGCAGCCAAATCACCAGCTGCGCCCTACGTACCAGGCTCCGCAGGGTTCCACTTATCAGCAGTCTACTCATCCTCAGAGTGGTTATTATCCTCATGGTCAATCTCAACCGAACTATAACTACTCTGGAGGCTCTCAGTATCCTCCTCCTCCACCCGGTTCTACCTACGCTCAGCAGCCAAATCCAAACGCTGCTTATACAGGGCAGACACCTAATCAGGGCCCGAACCCTGGTTATCAAGCCCCACACAATGGTTACCAGCAACCAAATCAGTCTGGTTATACGAACCATACCCCCTACGGTCAGAATCCTCAGGGACAGAACCCATGGGGGCAGGGATATTCACAACCATCGTGGAACGCAGGTACCGGACCTTATCCTGGGACTGGCATGGTAGTTAACCCCCCATTGCCGTTCCTGGCTACCTTGGACCTACCGGACGTTTCGAAGTTGACCAATGATCCGATTGCTCATAATCCATATTGGCCCCCGGTTCCCACCAAGATACCAGGTGACTGTCCCAAGTTTGAGGGCAAAGCTGGAGAAGACCCCCAGGCGCATGTGATGACGTATCACCTCTGGTGTTCGTCTAACTCTTGGACCGACGATTCGATTCATCTACGTCTTTTCCAGTGTACTTTAACAGGAGCTGCTGCTAAGTGGTACATAGAGCTATCCCGTGGTATTTTTCGGGATTTCAACTCGTTAGCTATGGCTTTCCTCACGCATTTCCAGTTACCAGTCCGGTATGAGACCGGGACGCACCTCCTGTCTTCCCTGAAGCAGGACTCGGCCACTCACATCTCGGATCACATCCATGAGTGGCGGCGCCGTCGTCGACTGATCAAGTTTCACATACCTGATCAGATTTTGACCCACTGGTTCACCACCTCCTTTGTCAATAAAATCGCTCAGGATATCGCGATGGGAGCGTGTGTGACGGAGGAACAAGCTATCGCGTGTGCCCAGTACCTGGATCTTGTTTATTCGCAATCTGGCACGCTTTATGACATCCTGCCTGATGCTCCACGGCCCGGAGCCACAAAGGCCCCGCCTACCCCTACGGTGGATGGTGTCATTGGTTCCGTTTCTCAAAATTCGAAGAAGTCTTCGAATGGGAAGCAAAAGGCTAATTCTTCCAACAATACCTCTGCTAATCCCGCCTCATCTGATTCTGGTAAAACCGCGGAGGTGAATGCCGTTCAGGCCAATCCTGCGGACAAATCCTCCAAGGGGAAGAAGAAGGGCAAAGGCAAATCAAAATCTGATGCCCCAAAACCGGAATCTAAATCTCGAACTGAGGATGGCTCCCAACGTAAGCTGAAATTCCCTTGCCTCATCTGTGAAGGTGACCATTACACTAAGGATTGTCCACGACGGTCCGAAGTTAGTCAACTTCTTAAAGGCTCAAAAGGGACTCCGGCTATTTTAAAAGAGCCATTTCCATCTCAGCAGACCCAGATGGTCGAACAGGGCTCATCATCTGCACCGTTTGGGTCTCAGGTTTTCATGATGAAGACTAATGCACCTATCACTATCGCTACGAGATCGAAGGATTACAATAGTCAGCAACAGGCACCCGGGAAGGCAGTTGCGGAAGGGCTGCCTCCCCCACCTGTTTCTGGTCCGTTGGAAATCGAGAAGCCAACTCTCGAACCCGTTGTGAAGCCACCTCCCAAGGGTGTTCTTCGGAGATCCTCTTATAATCCAAATGCTCGTGCCGCTCAACATTACAGTATCGTTGAGGATCTGGCACAGGCGCCATGTGCCATGTCTGCACTTGAGGTCCTTCAAAGTTGTCCTTCACAACGGAAAGCTTTACTGTCTGCCATCGGTGGTATCGATCCCGCCGACTCGAGCCTTCTCACCTTTGATCTAGAGAATTTTACTCCCCGGCTTCCACATCAAATTGCTTTGGTCATTCAAGTCGGGATTAACGGTCTGAACGTTCATAGAGCCGTCGTAGATGAGGGTGCATCTACTTGCGTTATGTCCTCCGCTTGCTGGAAGGCCATTGGCTCTCCAGCCTTGTCATCATCTCCCAATGCCCTTGAGGCATTTGATGGTCGGGAGTCTAAACCCCTGGGAGTTCTCGAGAGTCTTGCGATCACATTACAGGGAAAAACTGTCAACGTAGAAGTGGAAGTGGTTGACACTAAACTCAACTACAATATACTTCTTGGCCGCAGCTGGACCCATGCCATGCTCTGCGTGCCGTCTACTGTCTTTCGATTCATTAAGTTCCCCCATGAGGGCAAGATTGTCACGGTAGATCAGTTGTCATTTTTCACCTCTAGCTCTGAGAACAACGTGCCATACGTGGATCAAATTCCGAATCCCCCAGACAGCATAGGACCTGGTCTTTTCAAAGACCCAGTCCTCATGGGTGTATTCCCCGCACCGCCACCGAATACCGCTCAAGTCAACATGTTGTCCAGGACTGATGACCCCTGGCTTATTCCTACACCTGAGCAGGTATATGAGTTTGGAGAATCCATGCCTTTAACGCCAGTAGAAATCATCTACTGTGAGATTGTTGCCGCATCGGACCCTCCACCTCCTCGGCATGCTCCGATGAGCATGGCTCTTGACGTCTACTCACAATCCCCCTGGCTTGGTCAGGCTGATTCACCTGATCCTCTTAGAGAGACTTTTCCTTCAGATGAGGCTATCATTGAAACTATGTCTCTTGAGGAGCTACCCTGGGGCGATGGGCATCATCGCTCCTCGTTTATGCCTAGCTTGGGGGCAATGACTTACTGTCTAGAGCGCTATGCTACTCAGGTTCCTTCCCCTCCTCTTCAAACACTGATCTTGACGCACGAGGTCTTTTCAGAGGGTAATCTGAGTAACATTACTCAAACTGTTCCAATCAACATCTCTGTTAAACCGGGGATTGTTGAGAACATTCATGTGGGTGTGACTTGTTCTTCCGAGGAGATCCAAGTCTATACGGAGCTTTTCAAAGAATTTCGAGATGTTTTCGCATGGTCTTACGAGGAAATGCCGGGAATTGATCCAAGTATTGTTGTGCACGAGATTCCAACCTACCCAGGTGCGAAACCCGTGCGCCAACGCTTACGTCCCATGCATCCTCGGAAAGCCGCCGCCATCAAGGCAGAAGTTGAAAAACTTTTGAACGCGGGTTTTATTTATCCTATCCCCCTTACAGAATGGGTGTCCAATATCGTCCCTGTTGATAAAAAGCAGGGTACAATTCGAGTCTGTGTGGATTATCGCGATATCAATCGCGCCTGTCCTAAAGATAATTATCCCACTCCGTTCATCGACCAGATCATCGACGAATGTGCCGGGAGTGAGATCTATTCCTTAATGGACGGTTTCTCAGGCTACAACCAAATCAATATTGCACCTGAGGATCAACATAAGACCACATTCATCTGTCCGTGGGGCACTTCCGCGTACAAAAAACTCCCGTTCGGCTTAAAAAACGCTGGCGCCACGTTCCAGCGCGCGATGTCCTATGCTTTTCATGATATTCGCCATATCGTCTAGCCTTATCTGGACGACTTGCCAGCCCATTCGGGTAAGCGAGAGGACCATCCTGAGCATCTCCGCCAGATATTCCTTCGTTGCAGACGCTACAATATCAGGCTCAACCCTCATAAGTGCGTCTTCTGCGTCGATTCTGGCCGTCTTTTAGGATTTATAGTCTCGAAAGACGGAATTCGCCTTGACCCTCTTAAGGTTGAGGCCATCATAAATCTCCCATCACCCTCCTCCCTGTATCAGTTACAGAGTCTACAAGGGAAAGAGAATTTTCTTAGGCGCTTCATCCCGAATTATGCCGAGGTGGCCAAAGGATTCACTCGTTTGTTAAAGCAGAATGTTCCCTTTCACTGGGACGAAATTGCTCAGGAATCCTTTGAGAAGCTGAAGACATTGCTAGTCAATGCTCCATTGCTTCGTCCTCCGGACTACCACCGCGACTTTACTTTGTATCTAGCCGCCACATTAAGCACCATCGCCATGGTCTTGGTGCAGGATGACGAGAACGGTGATGAACATGTTGTTTATTACCTCTCTCGGAACCTTCTCGACCCGGAAACGCGTTATGCACATGTTGAGAAGTTGGCCTTAGCAGCCGTACACGCTGTACAGCGCTTCCGCCATTACATCCTTTTGCGTACGATAACGGTGGTTTCAGACTGCAACCCCATGACATATATTCTTTCCAGACAATTGCTGGGGGGCAAGTACTCCAAATGGATCGTCATCCTGCAGGAGTTTGATTTGGAGTTCACCACTGCCAAGTCAACTAAATCATTGGTCTTCGCGGATTTGATATGTTCTCTCCCTACAGACTCTCTTCCTGAACACTCTGAAGATCATATACCGGACGAAACGCTGTTTCTTATTGATACTCGTGATCCTTGGTACGGTGACATCATAGTGTATCTTCAGACCGCGACATTTCGGTCTGAGTTGGATAAAGTTGCCCGCCGTCGGATTCGGCACCAGTCCCAACCCTACCGTATCGTGGGAGATACCTTATATCGTATTGGAGTAGATTCGGTGCTCCGACGATGCCTTACCTTGGAAGAGGCTGAGAAAGTCTTGAATGAATGCCACAGTGGCGCCTGTGGCAGACACATGTCCGGATATGCTACTGCCCAGAAGATTCTAAGGGCAGGATATTTCTGGCCTTCCATATTTAAGGATTGTATCACTGCAGTCCGTAAATGTCATCCGTGCCAGATTTTTCAGCGCAAGATGCGCGCGCCGCCATTGCCTCTGCATCCCGTTATTACCGTCGGCCCTTTTGCGAAATGGGGCGTGGATTTTATGACGTGTAACCCTCACTCGGCCGGGGGGCATGCGTATATCATTGTCGTCGTCGACTACTTCACTAAGTGGGCCGAGGCGATGCCTACACTAGCTGCTGACGGAAGAACGGCTGCTTCATTTATATTCAACCACGTTATTGCACGATTCGGGGTTCCTCAAGCCATCGTCACTGATCATGGTACTCATTTCCGTGATTACATGATGACGGAGCTGACTTCAGCGTTGGGCTTACGTCACGATAGCTCAACACCATACTACCCTCAAGCGAATGGTCAGGTTGAAGCAGTGAACAAGGTTTTGGTCACCATGCTTCAGCGAACGGTTGGGATTCATAAATCCAGTTGGCATCTCCAACTGTTCTCAGCTCTCTGGGCATACCGAACATTTGCTAAGAGTGCAACCGGGTTCACACCATTCCAATTGGTGTACGGTCTGGAAGCTACTCTTCCGGTTGAATGTGAAATTCCTTCGCTTAAATTAGCCGTAGAGCTCTTACCGGATACCTCCCCTGAGGAAGAACGTCTTCTGTATCTCGAACGATTGGATGAAACCCGTCGATTAGCTGCTTTCATCATCGAAGCACAAAAGAAGAGGGTCAAAACTCATTTTGATCAAACTGTTTCTCCCCGTTCTTTCATTGAAGGAGACCTCGTTCTCTTGTACGATCAGGCACATGATAAGCTTGGAGCCGGTAAACTCCAGCCTATGTGGCATGGTCCCTATATAGTGAAGCGTGTTTTGAAAAATGGGGCCTACGAGCTTATAGATTACGAAGGAGTTCCACTGGCACAACCCAGGAATGGGTTGTACCTTAAGAAGTACTACGCCTGAAGTGATTTCTTGGTGTGGTGTGTGTACATAGGTGTGTGATTGTCATTTGTGTGCATAGTGTGGTGTGCTTTGTAAACATCTTTCTGCTGATCGGGTCTTCCTGGTTGTGCAGATGTCTATTCATCCATTTGTTGGTTTCGCGGATGGTGCCTCCCGCAGTACCAAGAATCTGTCTTCCGCAGCTTGCGTAATCTATGATCCTGCTGGTGAGTTGATTGACCTGCAAGGTGTGTGTCTAGGACGTACCACGAACAACATCGCGGAGTATAGTGCCGTGTTGGAATTATTAACCAAGGCAGTAAACCTTGGTATCCGTGAATTGCTCGTGTACCTAGATTCACAACTTGTAGTGTTACAGCTGAACGGACACTATTCGGTAAGGAACCCGTCCATCTTACGTCTGTATTTGCGTATTCGATTACTGGAAAGAAATTTTGACTACATTACATATCATCATATACCCAGGCATTTGAATACATTAACAGATACAGTAGCAAATTTGGTATTAGACAGACATTTGCGCAATTTATAAATCATCATCACATGTAAAGAAAGACTCATCCAGAAATAGATATGTATATATATAGATATCGAAATGTTTACATAGAGTGTGTCACATAAAACTCAAAAATATACATAATTGTCTTAATACATCCTGAGACACTGTGTCTCTCAAAAAATAGGTGTGGCTAAATCCTAGAGACTAATCCGCATGGTGCTCATGATAGCATGTCACTGCACGCACTAGGCGCCTCAGGATTCGGTGGATCCGGTTCGGAACTCCCACCGTATGGCGCTGGTATGCCATCGGTACATCTGATAGTCGGGCATAGTCTGGGATCCCATGGGCAATCCCCTCGAGGTTTTGGATCAGTTCCTCTCCTCCGGTGCCTTCCCCCTGGATCTCAGGGGCGAGTTGTGTCCTCCGGGAGATAGGAGACATCCCGGCTGGTCTCTCAGGTCCTACATCTGCATGCATATATAATTGTGTCAAGACAAATGTGTATTAACAAAAAAAACATATAAACATAAAATCAAAATATGAGGTCTTACCCAGCTCCTCGTCCCAGTCGTCTCCTTCTGGTAGTGGGAGATCTGGGTCCCCGGTAAAGTCAGTTCCCGAATAGGGCCAATCTTCCATGACGATCAGTTGGCGCCGTAGCCACCTAAAAAACTCTGGCCTCCAGGACATCTGTTGGCCACCTCCAGATCTGGGCATCAGTGCTGCCCAGCGAGCCATTCGTGGCTCTCGTGGTATCGGACTCGCCACTGCGGCCCCTTGGCCCTGGAAGATTGGTATGCGTTCCAGAATGAACGATACCAAGATGGAACCATACCCAAACTGCTTCAGTTTCCCCTGTTTGCACTTTGTGAGCTGCCTTTTCATATTGATGGTCACAGCTGTTGCCCAATCATACAATCGGGGACCCATGCATTCTGAGGCTAACAGGAGTTGAGTCTTCGTGGCCTCGTGCGGAGCCTGCGACCCAGCAGCCCGCGTAATGGTGTGGAGAACTAATCTCAGTGCTAGATCAGGGATGGTGGAGATGTATACTTTCTTACTTCCTGATCCTGTTTGTGCCCCTCGGCACACCCGCGCCATTACCTCTTCCATCTTTTCCCCTGATGGTCTGCTCCCAGTCAGTACAGGGATTGGACCTCTGCGGGACAATCCAGTAATGAAATAAATGTCAGTGACCTCCAATTCTAACACCTGGTCTCGTAGCCTGAACACTTGTTCATTTTCATCCCAGATGCTGATTAGATATTGGAGGAGCTCAGGCTGAGCTCGTAAACATGGCGTGAGGAAGAAATTTTTCAATCCACAGTCTCTTAGAGCGTTCATACAAGCTTGGCTTTGCATGGCCTCTTCATCCTCGTCTCCGTGCTCTCGTTCCTTCCATTCGATTGCCATTTTGAGTGGTTATCTGCATTCATATGGTCAAAAACCCCTGATTAGATCTTTGGTGAGCTTCAAATTTCAAGAAATTTGGTGTAAATACCAGAATTTTAGGCGAAAAATTAGGTTCCGCCGCTGGCGCGGCTGTTTTGCTAACAGTCGCGCCATGTGGCGCGAGCCCTTTAGTAAAAAGAGCTCAGTGGCGCGGGTCCATGCCCGATACTCGCGCCACTGGGCCCGGCCCTAAAATTTTAAAAGTGGCCACACAAAGTTGATTTCTAAAGGAAAACCATTAAAAAATGTATGGAAATGAAGAGCTAAGGAGCGCCTATTACCTGTGACAGACGAGAAGCTGAATGGTTGCCTGGATCGGTCGCAATCACCGTCAGAAGATTCTGTTCCAAAAGGACCACTGTTGCTTTCCACAAGGTAAATAGTAAAAAGTAATTTCATTTTTTACCAATTAGACATATTTATAACTTTTCGACGTTAAATGAGCTTTAAAAGTTATTTTTGTCAAATATTTGCATATGTTATGTCGAAAATGGATTTTACGCTTGCTTGGTATGTGCAGCAGCAGGTTTTTGCGACTTAAAAGATGGAAACGAGTTGTATTTTATACTTTTTCGGACTCGGTAACTACACGAAAAAGTCACTCTGGAGTCATCTTTCAGCTCTTTTCTGACTCTCTAAATATGAAAAGATCGCCGAGGCCCTTGTCGTTTCGATCTCGTTAAAATGGACACGAATCGACATCCACCCAGTATAAGTTTAACCCTTTTTCGGGCCGGGATGGATTGATTACGAAAAAGGAATACCCTAGCCTATCGCGACTAGGAGGTTTTCCCGGATATTGTTTTCTACCTTTTCGGATCTGGGGAACTATTTACGAAAAGGGACCTGTGGAGTTTTCTTTTCCGCTGTCTTTTCAAACTCTCTAAACATGAAAAGACGCCGAGTTCTTCCTTTGTCGGACTCGTTAAACCCTGATGACATTGGATTCCGTCGAAATGACGTTCTCCGAGTTTCTCCTTCCTAGGACTCGTTAAATGCACTAGGATGGATTCGCCCGAAGGGCGGACTTATATCACAAGCATATGCTATCCCCTTCAAGCTTGTTATCAAAAATAATTGGGGTACTCGCCAGAAATGGTGGAGGAAAAATGGAACCATCGTCGTTGTCGTCGGCAGTATGTCGCTCTTGAACATGGCACTTGTCTGCATTCGTGTCGGGTTGGGGACATCTCATCTCGTTGCTTCACTTTTGCCTCCATGGGTTTGGGTAATCTCTTTTGACCTCTCATCTGTTCACTGCCTCGTCACCATGACCTCTGATCTGTTGATGTCAAATACTGCCAAGTCCACTGTCGTGTCGTTCATATGTTCAAGAGAAGTTGGCCTCTGCAAATATCAACCTTCCTCTGTTTCTCATACGATCCTGATTCACAACAAAACATCATGTTCCTCTGTCTCGTGTTGATGATGTGGGAATCATTATGGCCCACCTTCGATCAAGGTCACTTCCTGTCGACATCAACTCATTATCCAGGAAGTTGGTCTAGAGACTCCTTATGGTACCTTGGAGCCTGCATGCCTCAATGGCAGGTTCGTCGCATTCGACGAGAGGTTTACATCATTGGCCTCCGATCGAGTGATTCTGCGGGTGTTCGACGTCGGCTCATTTATTCGCATGCCGTAGATTGTACCAGTAGTACCTTGAGAGCCATTGTCATTATTGGTGGTTTCTCTCGCGTCGGTTAACAGCTTTCATCATTGGCTGGTAATCCGACGATGTTCTTGCATGTTCGACTTCAGCTCACATATTCACATGCTTGAACTTGTACTCTGTTGGGTCGAGATGGAGCGCAAGACCCTGGATTGTGTCTGTTGTAATCCAGGCTGCGATTGTGGATTATTATCGTTATGTACATGACTCATTGATTGGATGGCTGCGACCATACCTGAGTCTATTTATTTTATCTTAGTCGGATGGCTGCGCCCATACCCTGGATCCGGATTATAGCATACTCTGTTTCGGATGGCTGCGTCCATACCACTTATACATCATGTACTTGAGATATCAGTTGTATCTTTCTGCGCAGGTTTTCCGACGGCGGGCCTTCAGTTGAACATGTTCTCGTAAAGCATTTCACCCCTCTCTCTCTCGGGCCTCATACTTTAGGGGGCATATGTTACACAGTAATTTGTCACCGTCCTTACCATTCCCCATCCCGCACAATGGAGGACCCATTCTGTGACCTGTGAACATTGTCATGCCTTGAAATCATCATCGATGCATCCCTCTGAACATGAGCTTTATTTTCCCTTGAGACATCTCCTTGCAAAAGTCATAAAAAACAGCCCTTTTAGCATTGGCGCGGGCAAGCAGTTCAGTACTCGCGCCAATGGGGAAATTAATGCAAAGAGGTCGCGCCACCTGGCGCTCTGTCATAGAGCCGTGGTCGCGCCACCCAATTTGGGAGTTGTTTTTTAAATATGGATGGCGGAAGTTGAATTCTAACAAATTCACAAACCATCACCTATCTTGAGTTGGGAGGTTGGCTGCGGGAGTTCTATGGAAAGGAGTGGTTTTTCCACCTCCTATGGAACCTTCCTTGTTGATAGGGCCAATCCCATAATTATAGGGATCCCAACTCCTCCTTCCCCATCTATAAAAGCTTGCTCAAATCAATGGCAAGCTAGTCTTGAAGTGCCTAAGCTCTGAATCTCCATATTCCCAAGAGCCTTTGTGTTGTAAAGCACCCTCTCTTTCCCTTAAGGCTGACTCAAGTAAGGAGACCATTGTCACGAGACTCTGGAGAGGTTTCCCCTTTCCTTGGCGAGCTTTGCGAGACGTGGACTACTGGAAACCCATACGAAGGAGACCGCGACGTCAGAACTTGGTTGTAATCTTTATTCGCTAGTTATTTAATAGATGATTATGATTATGGTTCCACTCCGTTTTCCATCATGTTAATGCGAGTAATGTCCTTTCTGACTGATGTTTAGTTACGTATGTTGGTTTCTATGCTTGTATCTGTTCGTTTCTTCTATGTGCAGGTGTTCATCCGCGGAGATCGTGGAGGGATTGTGATCTGCCGAGGCTGAGGAACGGGGACGCTTCTTCTTCAAATCCTAGCGTTGGAATCCAGGTAGGCTTCTATCTCCAGCCTTTTCATTCGTAATTAGGAACCTGCGTCATGACATTGTTTGTTTGTTGCTAGACCCCTGCTGGGCTAGTAGGGATCGCCTCTGTCCGCAGAGGGGATTTACCTTCTCAACAACAGGGTTCATGAACAAAATAGATATAGTAATATCCTAGGAATTAAACCCTAGTTGTATATTTGTTTGTATGATCAAAACCCTTATATGAATAAAATTGTTGGATGTCTAACTTTGATGTATTAATGCTTGTGTCTTGGGTTTACCTGGTAGATATTGATGTGAACTGCATCCTAGATATGTATATGTGGGTATGCTAACTTAAATGTTGGTTCTCATGTTTCAATTGATGAAATCTAGGGCATATAACAAAACCCTAGTAGAGATTAATATTCTAGGGCGTGATGATATTATTTTTTATTAGTGAAATGATTTAGCTTTGATGATAAAAAATAGGGAATCACAACAAACCCTACTAGGGTGTGGCATGAAATTATAAAAGAATATTGTTGAAATATTAGATGTATAGTACTATTATCTTATTGTTTTTGAATCTTTTATATTCAAGGTTTTATGTCTCGAAGATGTAATATAGGGTTTATGACAAAACCCTAGCAAGAAGTTGAAGTCTAGTATATAAAAAGATGTGTCTCTTATTGATTATGAACCTAACTAGGTTTATTTATTTGATGTCTAAAGTTTTAATGCTTTGATGCTTCCATTGTAATGATATGATAAACATATTATAGTTATCTCCTATATATGTGTATTTGGTTGTACTTGTTGTTGAAGATTTGCAGGTACATAATAGTCAAGATATTCACAAGTTGAAGATGATAATGATGAGCATGGTGAGTGAAGCTATAAAAATTATGATTATCAAGAGGAGCTTTGTGCCATAATAAATAAATGAAGCCTTGAAAGAATGAATTTTCTCTGATGTTATGAAGTTGTTGATCTCCTCAAGTTAAGAGAGATTCTAGAAAGAAGAAATTGGATATATCTCTAGTTGAGAGGGAGGGCATATTATGAAAATTATAGTGAATACCTTGAAGTAAGAATGAAATCGAATGAATGAAAGTAATATAGATGAATGTCCATGATTCATGAAGTTATAAGCAAAATACTTGATAAGTAATTGAGAATGTATTTGGTGTTGTTAAAGAAATGGAAAAGAAAAACTTCTGATAATATTGAAGATGATATAAGCAACATCATAATTATTTAGGACCCTAATAGTTTGTGTTTACTTGTATATATACATCTGAAATTTTATTACTGGTTGGGGTTGTGATTGTGCAGGATCTCTCCATAAAAGATTGAACATTTGAAGCATGCTTGGATTGGTGGATATATCTGATTTAGTTGATTAGGAGAGTTGAAGCATCTTATGGAAAGATGCTTGGGAGGACATTTGGTTGGGTTATTTGTTGATGTCTAGATCCCAAATTAGGGAGGGTAGCATTGGTCATGGAGCTCCAACCTTGGATATGAACCTAGATCCCTCGGTTGGTGGTAGAGCTTAACATCCCGATGCTACCTACAGTGGCTAAAGCTTGAGTTCACCTTAGTCCCACCAAATTAGAGTACCCCGGTTAGGTATCTAATCTATCCATGTACCTTTGTATATATGTAATTATGAATACCTTCCTAGATAAGAGGGAGGGAAGAATGTAACCAGTGTTGGTCTTCATAATTGCATTTAAGTCATGATGTAATATATTTGTCAAAATAAAGAAAACAAAATTTTATTATTCAATAAATTTACTTCTTAATTCATGGGTTTCATGCTTGGGTCAATGATTCTTAGGTTAAATCCTTCATTGTAGGATTCTAGGGTTTATGTCAAGTGTCCTTGTCCAAGTCATAATGTAACATACCCTTATTGGGATTCATCTATCAAGAAAGAAAATTATTTTAATGTAAAATAGGTATTTTAGGTCTCCTCCACCAATTAAGCCTCAAGAAGGACAAGTCGACCTCATCAAGGGAATTAGGCCTCACATAAACACTATATAAAGGTATAAATTTGACTCATTTGGATCATACACACTCAAAAAGTTTGATCTACAGTTGTAGGAGGCAAAAAATATAGCGAAGTTGCTAGAGAAGGATCCAAAAAGTTGGAACACCAATATCAAGTTCTTGAGAAGTCTATCTCTCACACATGAAAATTGTATGGATTGTAGCTGGGTCAAAATTCTAAATTTGTTGGGGTTAGAGTTCTGGATTGTAGATACGTTGAAATTATAAAGTTGTTGGGGGTTGAAATTATGGGTTGTTTTTGGGTTGTAGTTGCTAGATAATAAGATACTATTGGAGTTTTTTGAATCATATCGGAAGGCTAACTTGGTGGAGGAGGAAGGTAATTTAGGTCTAAGGTCATGGTCTCTCTCAATTCAATTTACTAGTGAAAGATTTTAACTAGGTTTTCCCTTATAGAGGGGTTTTAGTCTTGGATGAGTGCCTAAATATGGTGTCATTTATCTTCATGCTTTGTTTCGATGATTTTTTTATGAAACTAAGAGAAAATAAGAACATAAGAAAATATAATAAATCTACAAGAATATCACAAATAATTATCAACATAACAAAATATATTTGCCTTTCTGATTTTCTAACAACCTTCTCATAATATTTTGCCTTCAATTTGAACCTTGAAAAATTCCTATAAAAAAATTCCTCAAAATGGCTTCTTAAACATAGTTTGCAAATCAAGCTGATATGACCTAGAAAATGCATGCCAAATATAGAATGTGCATGGTTGTTGAAAATAAAAGGTACTAAGCTAGAATGTTTCATGTGGATAACAATTCCTCATATCCACTTTTCTCAATAATATTTCTAATTCCCCAAATTGAATATGCCAAAGAGAGTACTTGGTTGTTTTTAACATTTTTAGGAAATTATATGAAATGCATGTTAAGGAAATTCTATTTAGTTGTTTTTATCGTTTTAAGTCAACATATGATAGATGAAAATCAAGGCCTAAATATGCACTACCTTTATGATTTGTGCTCAACCCTATATAAGCCCCATGTTAACATTAAAACCCCTTATTAATCCCTATATATTGAATGATTAAATTTCTATTTTTATATTGTTAGGTAGGCTAGAACCCCTCATGGTCCCATTTTATTATAATTATACCTGTGTCTCATATATATACTAAAGAGACCTAGTCTTACAGTCATATAATTTGTCTTGTACATTGTATTCATTGTAAAAGGAGGTTTCTACCTCAAATAAAACTATAATTATTGGTTCATTATCATTTTTAAGGCATAAGGATCATATCATTTGGTAGCAGAGCTCATCATCCTAGGGTTTTTCTACTTCAAACACGCCATTGTGGCATTTTCACTATAACATTTTTTTTTGGAAGTTCTAGACTATGAAACTTGGAGAATATTGAGAAGACATCTCGAGAAATATCAGATTAAAATTTCAAATCTTGTTTTTCTATTTTTTTGAACATATGTTTCAAGGAAGTTAAGGTTTCTCAATGCTCTTGATTTTTTTTTCAAACAATTTAGTTTAGAATTTTCACTATAACTTTTTTTCTATGAGGTTTTAGACTGTGAAACTTGGACCATGTTGAGGAAAAATAACGGTGAATATATATTTCAAATTTTAGATCTTGGTTTGATACAATTTTGGACATATACCCTGAAGAAGTTCAGTTCCTTATATGCTCCTAAAATCAGTTTCCAACAAGTCAGTTTGTAATTTTAACAATAAAATTTCTCAGTTATGTTTCAAATAATGAAACTTGGAACATATTAAGGAGAATTATTGGGGAACTTCTAGTTCAATTTTCATAATTTGTGTTGCTATAATTTCAATTTTTGGTCTATAGAAGTTAGGATTTATGAACAATCTTGGCATAAATGTTAAATAGGTCAGCTTGGTGTTTTTGCTATATCTTCCTGTATGGGACTTTTAATACTGTGAAACCTTCAAGCATTTCATGAGACATACAAAATTAACTTAGGTAAAAATTTCATAATTATATTTGAATAATTCGAAATGTGGCACACTATACAAGTTTTCTCATGGGAAGATGCCAAAAATAAGAATAATTTGAGAAAGTTACCATAAATTTCATTTGACACTTCAAATTCATCTCGCACTTATGGAATTGTAGAAAATACATATCGTATTATTACAGAACAAATTCTCAATTCCAAAAGGGCTGAAATCTTAAAGGTATATCAATAAAATTTCAGTCATTATGATATTCTCTAGATTAAGGTATGTAACTTACTAGTGACCTAATTCTTGATTACAAGATCCTTTTTTTTGTTACTGAAAGTTGTAATAAACATGAGTGTCATTGTTATTTTCCAACATGCCATCAAAGAAAGCTACAAGCCCAATTGAATATATTGAAGGCTCATCCTTGACTCATGAATATAGTGAAGACTTAGAATTTAGGTTATCTCAATTAGAGAAGAAAGTTAATGAAATGGATGGAAGTATGTTGAAAAAGGTTGATTTCTCAAGTTCTCAAGAAAACCTTAAAAGAGAAATGGAAAAGAAGATGAATGAAAATAAGGAAAAAAATTACAAAAATCCATGATTGTTATGGAAAATATTTGCTTTGAGAGGCTCCCTAAAAGGGATGTGGAGATCCAAGGAAATAATGAACACAAGGAGACTCATTTCGTTGAGAATTAATCTCATGTGGGGAGTATGTTATCACAATTGGATAGCTCAGATTTTGAATCACAAAACCATAATCATGAATTCTCAATCCAAGATCTGCATCATCAGGCCTTTAATTCGACACCAAGGAACTACTACATTCTAAAGATCTATAGGAGTAAATTTGATGGTAATTATCATGTAACAAGGATATTTGAGATGGAGCAACACTTTGATCTACCGCAAGTGGAATCCTTTAAAAAATGTAAATATTACATCCATGTTTTTAAAACATGACCAACATGTATGATATCAATGGATTTGCGAAAGAAAAAAGGATTATGTTATATCTTAGGCAATTTTTACAAAATAATTTATAGCACATTATGGAGATATTAAGAGAAATACATTCTTTATTTAATTGGGACATCTTCGACAAAAAGGTCGAGTTATAGAGCACATTCAACAATTCCAAAAGTTGATTTTAGAGTAAGGAATATTTCATAGGATAATTTTCTAAACCTATTTATGGGAACTTGAAAGGAAATAATCCAACATGAGGTGCATCCCTTTGAACCCTATTTTCCACTCCACCACAATGAGAGAAACCCAAGTTCAAGTTACCTCAATTGTTGGCTAGAATGCATCTCCTTTCACCTTTTCTTTTACTTATGTGGGATTTTTTCCATGTTAAAAGGGTGAAATTACATAATTGAGTAATTTCTCATAATTATTTTGTTAAAATTTCATAATTATGAAATAATAATTATTTCATAATTGAGAAAAAGGGTTCTAGAGTTTTTCATTCCTAAGAAAATCAACTTGACCCACTTGTGTATGAGTTGGCTAAGGGTTCATTAGTGTAGAATTTACCTAACTTCTCAATCCCCCAGGTGTCTAGATACATTCTCTCAGAGGAGATAATGGACCTATATAATCTCACCCTATCAAGAGGAAAGGGGTTAGGGTGAGATTATAAAGAAGCAAAGAGGTTATCAAATAATACCACTCGTCAAAGTATCCCCTCTAGGAAAGGGTAATAACACCAAGAAAAATAAAGCAATGGACCAAGCAAAGGATGACAGTGGTGGTGAAATGAAACCACGGCTTATCAGCATGCATAAAATATGCTAAAGAGATGTAGAAATAACAAGGTGTATGAAGCGTGGAATCCTCTCAAGGTAAGTCAAGAATATGACAAAGAAGAGAAAAATGAGGCTTAGATTATAAGTCATGGCAGGTAAAAAGGAGGAATTTCAAAAACAGAATAAATAAATTATGCATGGTGATGGGCCTCCTAATAGGTACATAGCAAGGCCCATTTGGCCATATTCTAGAATGATTTTACCTCTATCTCTCTACATTTGATGGCATGTTTTAAGAAATAATGTGTTCATTAGGTTAGGAAAGAATATTTTCATATCTTGTAGCCAAACATATCTTGAATTTGTAGGAAAATGATAATTTAGTATGCATGGATGCGTTGGGAACCAACTAGCAATAATGTAGGAGGCTTTTCCCCTTCATTTATTTGTAACAACCCCGGTGAAAAATCCATGTAATAAAAGTTAATAAAGGAAAAATAATAACTTGGTTATGGGACACGTATTCCAAGATGAATGTTGGGAAAAAACATCCTAGTGTCTGTTCATTTTAGTTATTATGGCTAAAGTAAATTGGCAAAGGAAATTGCAAAGGCTTTAGAAAGTCAAATTCGCATTAATTGGAATTTTATTTATCAAAATAATGGAAATTAGGAGAGAAGCTGAAAAGTCATAAGCTGCATGTGAGGAGGAAAATGAAGGAAAATAATTGAAAATGAATAAAATAGAGGCCTCATTAATAAAAATTATTTTCAGGATCAGTTGGTACCTTTTTTTAGTGTAACCTTTTGTTATTTCAGTTTTGGATCTCTCTCTCTCTCTCACTCTTGGACATTTAGAGTTTTCTTGGATCACTTCAGCATTGGATCAAGAAAATTAAAGAAGGAAAAGAGGGAGAAAAGATAAAGGAAGGAAGAGCAAGATCAAGTAGCTACATCGATATTATTTGTAGGTATCGAATTGCATGTATGATTTTCTTGTTATTTTTGGCATGTATGGTTATAAATGTGTGTTCTTGGTTCTCTTATTGTCAATGGAATGGGTTTTTATAGGTGCGATAATGTTCTTTAGCCTTTCCTTTCCATTTATGGATATCCATGGTGTGGTGGGTTCTCTTTTATTTGGTTGAGCTGGATTTCCATATGGACTTGAATCTGAGTGGGGTGGCATCAGGATTATTCACAAGGCTTAGTAATATTAGGATGGGATACATGGTAAATCTTGGATGTGAACACCTAGATTGAACCTAGTAATCTCTTGATTGGTGAATGGGGGGATGCATTGTAAATCTCAGTGGTAAGCACCCTTGATTGGGCCTAGTAATCCTAGGTTGGGAAACATGCTAAATCCTAGAGGGTGGAGACCCAGTAGGCCTAGGAATCCCTTGACCGGTAATGGCAGGATACACGGTAAAGCCGATAGGTTGTGACATAAAAATTCCTCACGGTTTAGGTGGAGATATTTGGTGGAATCCATGCTTTTTTAGGGCCTAGTGATATGGTGAGGATTGAGGTAAAGCCTGGTTCTATTGATGAGGGAGAGGTGGTGTAGCCTCAGGAATCCCTGGTTGATTTTTGGTTATGATTCCCACATTCACTCTTGGAATATGGCACGGGGGTGATTAGATGAAGAGAGGTTTGGTTCATCCAATCTATGTTTGTGTGGAACATGGAAGCCCCAGACCTAGTTTCCTTTTGCATTTATTAATAAGAGTTTTGTAATATTCCCAAATGGGGAATGCAACAATAGAAAGCAGATTTGTAGGAAAATAATGCAGTTAATCTAAAGAAAAGCAGGAGGCCAATAAATAGACCTTATAAATGTATTTACAACAGAAAAATAGATGTATAATGAGGCCCATAAGATGCATAGCTAGAAATACAAGTCACCAATAGAAGAAAAAACCTCAAAAAGAGTTGTTGCAACCATACATATAGACTAAAACTGCCTTGACAACGTTATTTTATTAGGCTGCAACATTTTTTCATTACATTTCAGATCTAGAGAAAATATGTGCATGAAAATTCACATCCATAATAGATTCATACACTAGATAGGCTCCTCTTTTAGATCCCCTTGGGGTTTTCAGCTTTACACCATGTACAAGCAGTAGATCTAAGATCTAAGATTCAGATTTGCAACAATATTCAGTGATTCAGAAATATACATATCAGATCTGATATGGAAAATACATAGATCCTTCTTCAATGGATCTTCAAAGTGAAGGGCAGATCCCCAACACTTGAAAACTAGCTCTCCAAATGATGTGCCAAAACACCCTGCAACAACACCTATATGAATAACACAGATCTAGAAGGGAAACTGCGCTATAGGGTATATATCAGGGTTGGACACATTCCAAGATATGAAAATAATGCCCAAGCACTCCAATACACTCCTCCCAATGGAGTAGAAACCTTCTCCACTGAAAAAGGGCACTGAAATGATCTAGATCTGAGTAGATCTAGCCTCCACTTACTACAGCTTGCAAAGACAAACAAACCCTCAACAAGATCTGTGTTGTAGTTGAAAGAAGAAGCTTGGCCTTCAGCCAGATAGTGGACAATACAAAGCAAACTCTTCCAAGGGGCCTCTCAAGGAAAGAGGTGGGATTTCGATTAGGAACACCTAGTGATAAACATCATTATTCTTAGCTAAACAGCCAGAGAATGATATATGTCTAAACAGAAAATATATTCAGAAATATGATAACCATCAACAAAATCTTCATGCTTCCATCCTCTTCTTTTTATAAGTTGAGAGCTCGCAAACTCTAAACCACCTTCATTGAAAACAATCCTTTCACACAAAGTAGCTCCATCTAAAGCTGTGTTGTGCCTCATTGATGGCCACTCCTCCAATATAGCGATGTAGATTTCGTCAAGGTTGACCCATTCAAAATGTCCAGCCCCTTTCACACCTAAGGGTGCTTGATTTTGCAACCAATATTTAGCCTTTTTCACATTTGGCTCTATTTATTATTTATTAGGAGTTTTATGAACCTCCTTTACACTTTTATTCTTTAAGTGAAGAAAGAAAACAAAATTGAATATTCCAATTAGCTTAGGACTAATTAGGAATATTACAGTCCTCCCCTCCCAAAGGTTGCTTGGCCCCAAGAAACTACAAGGATAGAACTGAAGATGTGGGGAACCTTCATTCCCATATGGAGCTCCAATATCTAAGCTATCATCCATAAAAAATGAATCACCCTCTAGATTGGTAATTCATAGAAAAAATCCTCCCATGTGAGAGGAAACTCCCAAATGCTCAAGTTACCCAAATGGCTCATCCCATAAGGAAACAAGAGACCCAATGTAGCATCATGGATGGTCCAATGCTTTCCCAAACATATGAAACATAAGAACCATGGAGAATCTCTCTCCCAAAGGACACATCCCATCCTTCCATCCTCCCTCCAATCATCCCCATAAAAAGAATAAGTACATCATCAATGCATGGGATCAAAACCAAGTACATAGGAACAAAATTGTGCAAGAATGGAGGTGGATCGTAGTCCCATATATGGAACCAGAGCAGTGCATCTCCTTACTGCATTAGATCATGATGTGATAAGTGGTTTTCCCACCACTTACTTGTTTCCCATATCATCTCACCATGGCTGAAAGTGTGAGATATATTTGGTGCCTTAGGATTGCACCCATCATGATACAAAATCTCCCTTTGTCCACCAAGGGGGTGGCCATGTTCAGAAATAGTTTTGGCCCAAATTTGGCCATGAAGTTTAAAAGGTACAACACTCCTCCTTGGTGTCAAGAATCTTGATCACAAAGGAATGCTCTATCATAGTGTGTGTTCCCAAAACTATATGCAATGTTGGAACACACTTCCTCCATTGTTTTATCTCATTGTATATCATCATAGACACATGTTGCTCATGATATTCATGTGTAAGATCCCTTGGAGCTCCTTGCAAAGATACAAGAGCCCTTCTAGTGGAAGCAATTGCTTCACCTCCATCTTTAAATAGAAGTAGATCTCCTCCTGCTGTCACAACGCTAGAGGATCTTTCCAGCTCTTCCTCTTCCTTCTCCTCATCAATGGAGAATGCCTCATCATTAAAAGATCCTTTTTCTCGATCTCCTCTTGAAAAGGGAATCCTCATGTCTTCTTCTTGAGAAGAAAGCTCTTGCTAAAGTAGGGCCTTTGCCCTTGGCAAAGCATGTAGCAGATCTTCAACCCCCTCAACAATGTTTTGAAATGGAGTTGGCTTCATGGATCCTTCCAACTCATGCAAAGGTTCTAATTTCTTGGGCTTGGTTTTCTCACCCAAGGAAGCTTCAGATTGTTTTAAATCAAATATTTTCACTAACCTCCTAGTGAAATTTGCATAAGTAGAGATATTTTCATTTTTCGATGAAGAAGATTCAAATAACCACCAGGCATAAGCCTTACCTTGGAGATGCAGTGTTGCTACTCTTATGGCTTCTTCTTCTGAAACTTGATGCAGCTGGAAATGTGTGTCTAGCTTCCTTACCCAAGACTTGGCTAAGCTCTTCGGTGATCCATCAAAAGTAGGTAGAAAGAATCTACTCAAAGTGTGCTGCATGCACCCTCTTCTTCTATTGTAGCTGCTAGATCTTATTTCTTTAAGTTGAAAAATATATTGGAAGATTAAATGCTCCTTGAATCTTATAGGCTGAGATTTATATTCTTGGAGATAGTCACCAAGAGTCTCCTCTTTTGGTGTTTCGCCTTCTACTTCTTCTCTTGCCAAGAATGTAGGCATGCTACAGTGTTGTAGATCTGATGGTTTGGTTGAATTCTCACACACATAATATGAAGAACTGGGGATTTCTTCATGTGCAAATATTCTTGAGGGATATGCATGTCTTTCCCTCCTCATTCCCCTGATTTCTCTTTTCAGCTCATGCATAGTCTGGAAAAAAGTTTCTGAGAACTCTTTCCCTTTCATTCTTCTAGATAAAGGGGTTTTACCCTTGTCTACTTTGTCATTGGTGTAATCAAATTTCTTCTTCTATATTCTATTTAGATACCTCTTTTCTCTGTTAGTAAGAGGTTCTTCTTCTTCAAAAGACATTTTGGCTTCTTAGGCTGCACAGGTTGTGCCAAGATGATGCTCTGATACCACTGTAATATTCCCAAATGGGGAATGCAACAATAGAAAGTAGATTTGCAGGAAAATAATGCAGTTCATCTAAAGAAAAGCAGGAGGAAAATAACAAGACCTTCTAAATGTATTTACAACAAAAAAATAGATGTATAATTAGGCCCATAAGATGCATAGCTAAAAATACAAGTCACTAATAGAAGAAAAAACCTAAAAAAGAGGTGTTGCAACCATACATATAGACTGAAACTGCCTTGAAAACGTTATTTTATTAGGTTGCAATATTTTTTTATTACATTTCAGATCTAGAGAAAATTTTTGCATGAAAATTCAAATCCATAACAGATTCATACACTAGATAGGCTCCTCTTTCAGATCCCCTTGGGGTTTTCAGATTTAAACCATGTACAAGCAGTAGATCTAAGATTTAAGATTCAGATATACAAAAATATTCAGTGATTCAGAAATATTCAGAAATATACAGATCAGATCTGATATGGACAATACATAGATCCTTCTTCAATGGGTCTTCAAAGTGAAGGGCAGATCCCCAACACTTGAAAAATAGCTCTCCAAATTATGTGCCAGAACACCCTGCAACAACACCTACATTAATAACGCAGATCTAGAAGGGAAATTGTGTTGTAGGGTATAGATCATGGTTGGCCACATGCCAAGATATGAAAATAATTCCCAAGAATTCCAATACACTCCTCCCAATGGAGTAGAAGCCTCCTCCACTGAAAAATGGCACTGAAATGATCTAGATCTCAGTAGATCTAGCCTCCACTTGTTGCAGCTTGCAAAGAAAACCAAACCCTCAAAAGGATTTGTGTTGTAGTTGAAATAAGAAACTTGGCCTTCAGCTAGATAGTGGACAATACAAATCAAACCCTTCCAAGAGGCCTCTCAAGGAAAAAGGTGGGTTTCCCGATTAGGAACACCCAGTGCTAAAGAACACTATTCTCAGCTAAATAGCCAGAGAATGATATATGTCTAAACAGACAATATATTCAGAAATATGATAACCATCAAAAAAATCATCATGCTTCCATCCTCTTCCTTTTATAAGTTGAGAGCTTGCAAACCCTAAACCACCTTCATTGAAAACACTCCTTTCACACAAAGCAGCTCCAACTAAAATTGCGTTGTGCCTCATTGATGGCCACTCCTCCAATACAATGCTATAGATTTGGTCAAGGTTGACCCAATCAAAATGTCCAGCCCCTTTCACACCTAAGGGTGCTTGATTTTGCGGCCAAGATTTAGCCTTTTTCACATTTGGCTCTGATTTATTCTTTATTAGGAGTTTTATGAACCTCCCTTACACTTTTATTCTTTAAGCAAAGAAAGAAAACAAAATTGAATATTCCAATTAGCTTAGGAATAATTAGGAATATTATAAGTTTATTCTCCTTGGTATTTCATGTGAAAATATACCAGTTCATATGTGGTATTTATGGATGTTGTATCCTTGTTATTTATGTTGTTTATACATTGGTTATGAGTATGTTTTATGACAATGATGATGCATGGCTCTCATCATGTTTTGATTTATAAATGAATTAACAATGAATATATGGCCTAATATATGGTATTGCATCTAATGTGATAAGGCATCAATGCTTCTTAGTGATTCCTAGATAAGTATGAGACCCATATGCTCATATTTTTTATTATGACCTGTAGAATGCATACTTGTAACGTGTTTGATGAAATGTATGTCATGGCTAGTACAGTTACAATAAATCCCTTTTTCAAGTATTTGCATTTGTATCATTGTTTCGATGTTACTTTTCATCTCTGGAAGTTTCATGGAGTTCTAGGAAGTGGCCTGAGTCTTGGACCTGGAAAATTGGCACAAAATCTGGAGTCGCTGGCATAGAACTACCTGGAAATATCCTGAGTTGTAGGCATGCCCTTGTTGTGGGAGCAACTGGAGGGTCCCAATCACATGGATGCCCATGTCATGGGAGTTGTTGAGGCTTTAATGTAATAAAAAGTCAGGTTGTCTCATGGGCTAATCATTTGGAAGGGTTGGATGGCTCCATAGGGTTCTATAGCATGTGTATATGGTAATATCGGTTGTTTTGTGTTGGTTCCACTTCCTTAACTATAAATTGGGAGTTGAATTAGATCATAGTAGCCTTTCATCACATGTTTACCCCAGCATACTGATTAACTTGGGTAAACGTGGGAGGAGTGTGGTTACATTATTCACCTCCAACTCAGCCTAATCCCCATGCTTACTCATCTACAGCTCAAGAATATGGTGGAAAATTGTTGTAATTAATTCCTACAAGGATCTCAGGGAGATAGGTCCACAGTTTTATGGATTTTGGAGGGTAGAATCCTTCCTTCCAAGGAGGTTTCCCCCTCTTCCACTTTTGTATAAATCAGGAATCTCACGGGCTCAAATGGATTCAAAATTTTTGGAGAAGGATAGAGACTACTAATATCTATCAGCTTGTACTTGTCATGTTCATTCCTTTCATCACATACTTGAGCACAATTTTATATTAATTAAAAGCCTTTTGTCATTTTAAATTTGAGTTTTCTTTATAGGGTTGAGTCCCCTTGAGTTAGGGCTCAACCCAAAGGCTCTAATCTCTCTCCTTTATGTATTTTATTCATACATCTTATTTCTTGTATCTAGTTAGCAGTATTTCCTTTCATTTCCGGTGTTATTTTTTAATGAGAAAGTTTCTTTTGAAATTATTTCAATCACCTCTCTTGCAGGAAGTATGGTTGTATATATTGTGTTGGAAAGCCAAAAACATAGTTAATTTCCCATTGCAATAGTTAGAACTTGAATTAGTTTCATTTTATTCATCTTTGTTTTCTGCAATTAAATCATTTTCTTAGTAGTCTTTTCAAGCATCAAAAGAAAAATATATATCGTGTGTAAGTTAGGGAATGGGTTTGCAGTGTTGATCATTATCATTTACACTTGTCATTCCATCACCATTACTTTCCTTCCTTCCTCAGCAACCTCTAAAAGTAGAATGTTTATAGAGGTCACTTTTAATATTTTTTATAGGCCATTGTGTGCATATTTCCTTGCGCAAGATGGGATCCTTTAGAGAATTAGGATTGGAAATGGACTCATAAACCCTTCCCCTCCCTTATCCCACCACTTATTTCCTTCAAAACACCTTCTATGTCCAAATATTTCTCTCAAATTTGATACTATAGCACTTTGTCATGATCCTATAACATTATGCCAAGACCCTATAAACTGAGCCATAATCATCCTCTGAACTTTATTTTTTCATTTTGACCCTATCCAATAACCCTTGGGATCTGAAACCAAGTTTAGGAAGACTAGAGACCACTTTACCACTGCAATACATTAGTGCAATTAGGGTTAGTAAGAGGTTCATGAATTGAATTGTACAGGAATGGTTTACATGTTCACTATTTTCAATGATTAATGAGCTTAGTTACTTGAATATGATCTCTTTGGAATGCATTATTTTAGAGTTGATTCATTCTCTTTACCTTGTGAAATTAATTTAGGTTTACTTTTCCTTTCCTTTTGTTTCCTACAGTAGGTTAGTGTTTCTATTAGATTAAGTTTCCATTCTTGCAAATAGAATAGCATTCACATTTTTTGCAGGTAGATTTACATTTACTTTTATGCAACATTTATATTTCTTGAAATTATCTTAGACTTTACTTTCATGCAACACTTTCATTTCTACAACTAGATCATGGTTTCCTTTTTACATCACTCTTTCGTTCTTGTAAATTCTAGATTTAGTTTGTACAATGGTCTTCGTACACCTTGGTTTGGTTCACTACCTCAAAGCAAATTTATTAGGTTTTATCTTACTGTGCATACAACAATGTCACCTCTTAAGCTTGTATGAGTACTAGGTTGATAATTAAAGTTCGTAACCTTGGGAGTTTCAACATTCTTGTTGCAGTACCATGGCCCATCACCTTTTGGCACTGTTGCTAGGGAGGTGTCCATGTAGGTGTTGTTTTTGCTTTGATTTTCTTTCTTTCTTCCACTTTTTTTTCCTAAAAAAACACACAAAAAAATTATTGGCATCTGTTCTCGTATACTTAGAAGGCCAAAAAAGAGAAAAAAAAATATTTCATGAGTGACTAAAGAGTTATGTGTGATAATTTTTTGTATCCTGTAAATTTGGATCATAATCCATAGTATTCATGTTTTTTTCGCAGGGCTAGAGATAACTCGAGAAAAAAAATTCCAAAAACCCCCACTCCTTTAATCAATCAACCATCCCTCTTCTTGGGTCACTGTGAACCTCCTACTTTGACCACAAAGGATTTGGAGAATCCCTCAAGTGAGTAACTAAAAATCTTTGACGAACCCATTGGAGATGAATACCTACATCAACTATCTGAGATATCATTATTAACAAGTAGCTTAAGCTCTTTCCCATTATAGAAACCAAAGGGGAGGCTATAATGAAGAGCATAATCCCCACTACCTTCCCACACTTCCACGGTCTAGTTTCTGAAGACCCTGACACTTTCACGTTCAATTTTTTTTTGGTTTGTAGAACATGTGATTACACTTATGATGAAAAGAAGGTCAAATTTTTTCGCTCCACTCTCCAGGATGCAACCCTACACTGTTTCATGGGTTTAGAACGAGGCAACATTACCACTTGGGCTCAAATGCAGCAAGCCTTCAATTAGAACTACAAAGAATACTACGGGTCTAAGGACACCAGGGAGGAATTATTTAGGATGAGTCAAGGGGTATATTAGTCCTTGGAACATTATGAGGAGAGGCTTCAACTTTGATCTAGGAGATCCAACTGCACCCTTGAATCAGAGTTAGTAAATCTTGTATTACTCAAATGGGTTAATGGTGAGCTAATGGAAATCCTAAATACACTATCTGGTGGAGACATTTACCTATTTAACTATGATGACATCAAGAAAGTGTTTAGAAATTTCTCTACGGCTGCAAGTAAGAGAGGTAGGTCTAGTCAAGGCCTAGCAAATTCTTCATCCTCTACCTCAACCATCAAACATGAAATAGGGAGTATGTTGGAATATTTCAAGAGTGAAATGTTACACACATTTTCCTTAAATATGGACACCATGCATATTAAGAAGAAACACGAGGAGGCAGAAAAGGAACTAGGTGTATTTTGCCCCAAATGTACCAAAAGGAACCCTAGGAATGAATGTCCACTAAATGTGATAGAGGTTTCCTAGTATGTGATGAGAACCATGCAACTAATAAATTTTCGTCCCTTCTAGGACTAAAGGTTGTGTATCAAGGGGTTGAGGGAGGTGTAGAGAAAATCTGTTTCATCAATCAAAGGAGGCCACAAGGCCCTCATCCATAAACAAGCTATGCAATGTGTACATTATCCTTCTTTCAATCCAAACTAGAGTGTATCCTTTATGCCTTGGTATCCTTTAGCCAACTCACCTTCGTTCATGCCTTCTTCTTGGTCTTATCCTCATCATCCTGTCAATCTACCCTTCCATCCATACCAACCTCAACCTTCTCAATGGGGCAATCCTTCAAAAGGATGGAATCCCCATGAAAACCAACCTATTTCCTTAATGCCTCCTCCTCCTCCTCAACCACAACTACCTCACAATAACCCATCAAAGCAACTCAAATTCCTGGTGAACTCAATATGAATTAAAAAATAAGTAGGCCTAACAGGTTTACAGTGTGGAAACAATCATATCCTGTCTATGTTGTGGAAATTCAAGAAATCAACCTTAGGTCTGGGAAGGTACTTCCATATGCTCACCCACCTTCTCCACTATAATATCTGGGAAAAGAGAAGGAAGATAGTACCCCTCAAGCCAATATACCTCCCTATCTTGAAAGTTTGGTCCAACCTAACCAACACATCCCATAAGAGGTTGAACTTCTAGGAGAACTAAAGAACTTGTGTGTTAAATTATCCCTCCTCTATGCCATTAAATATGTTACCATATAACAAACAAATACCGTGGAAGAGTGTTTACAGAGGCCTATATGAAAAAAGAGAGATACTGCCACTATGAATGTTGTTAGGCAGTTGTCTGATCTAATGCTTGGGAAGGTCATTTGCGCAAAGTATTTGGATCATGGTAGCCCGGTAGTGGATTTACACATTAGCAATATTGTATTCCCCAAGATACGTATCGATCATGGGGTTGAAATCAATGATCCAGGTTGCTCCAGATACACTCAGAAGTCTGAGAGGGCTAAAAAATGGTCAAAATTAAAAGTGGTTAGACTGCTCACGAACTAGGTCTATATCAAAGAGCTCGTCGCCCTGATTGCAACGGCACGAACGAAAATCAAATTTGAGTTCATATCGGGGAGACAAGGATCCTCAAAGTTTGACATGACAGGGAAAAGCGGGCCCCACAGTGTGCCACATGACATCCCAGTAAACAAGTGGAACCCACGAAATCCCATCATCCATCGACACGTGGTGCTCTTTCATTGGCTTCTTTCACCTACAAAGAGACAAAAATATATAAATAAAAACTCCATAAAAAAACAAAACTATTTAAAAATATATATAACTACATAATAAAAATCATATTAAAAACAAATATTTAAAAAAATACCATATTATGGTTATGGGTCATATTAAAAAAGAAATTACAAAATATTTTTTTATTATAAAACCATATAAAAACATAATGGTTATATTATATAAACAAACTCAAAAAAACAACGAATTAGTGCAAACCATATTACAACTTGGTTGCAACAAACAATATCTCAAATTAAACAAAGTGGTTAAAAAAGAATGCTAATGAATATTTGATGCCTTGTATGATTATTATAACCATAACATATCGCTATAATATAAATAGTTATGTCACACCATCGGTCAACAATGAACTGTTTAAGGTAACCGCCAACACTGTTTCAAAATATATGTCGTGGTTTAAAATTAGAGCGGGTGGGTTTTGAACCCGACCCGCCTCCTTTCCATCTTCCAACGATGCCAGAAAACCATAGGGTGTAGTCTTGACAACTTCACCGCCAGTTTTTTATATAATCCTTTCAATCGCCCAGCGTTGAACAGAGGAGAGGTGGCGTACCAACGGAGCGCAGAGAGGACCAGTGGAACTTGTACCGGCACAGATTCCATATTAACATATTTGATTGCAGGGGTAGAATAATGAGCGGCCAGAGGGATGGAACCTTGCCCAGAGAATAATGAGGGGCATCAAAAATATTCCTTGAGGTCTATAAATTTCCAGAGTCGGGATTTGACAAATTTTATGTTGACTTTACACCTATCAAGTACAGGAACTCAATGGTGGTGTTTGTTTCAGCAGCAGAGCTTCCCATTTTTTGGCCATTTTCTAGATTGGAGTGACAGTGTCAAATTCCCAAGTGTGGCTAGTTTATTTTATGCCTCTCGAAGCCAAAAATTCGATGGTGCAACCAGATTCAGTAGCTGAGCATCCACTTATTTAGAAAAATTTAGGGTTGAGGTATATGCAGTATTGATGTCATGTGATTTTTTTTAATCATTTGTTGTGAGATGTAATATGTTGTTTAGATCCCTGCTTGATGTATGTTGCAGGATCTATGTTTCTACTTCATGTGAGATGTATTTGCCATGGATTTTTATGTTTTATTGAGATCCTTATGTAACCTTGATGAAGGGATCCTCATCGTCACCTTGTGTGAGATTATGTCATGTTGATAGGAGGCCTATTGTGAGTGAGAGTCCATGTAGAGGAATGTATCATGGAGAGAAAATCCCCTCATGTTGAGGGAATATATCCTTGTATGATAGAAAACATAGTCCATGTACATCATCACCATTTCTAACACTATATGAAGCGGCCTACCCCATCTTGACATTAGGCCCAAAGACGTAGCCCACACTGGGTTAACTCTGTTATCAACACCTTGTGTTCTTATGTTGTTGATTGTTCTTTTGTTTCCTGTTTCTTAAACCATGCACATGTGTTCTTTAATTATATTTTCAGTGCAATTCTAACCACATCACAGAAGTAAAATATCATGGGTAAATTTGGTAGCTGACAGACTTGGATCAAGATGGTATTAGAGCAGACTTCTCGTTGATGTGAATTGCGAGTGTGAACAATGGTTGAACGTGCAGCAATGGAGGATGAAAAATACATGTACGAGGCCATGGTCAAGATATCAAAATTGGTGGACATAATATATGACGCTTATGAGAAGAGAAAATAGGAATAGGTTAAAGAAATATCAGAGAATGATGCTTCATCCACATCTTCGAGTGCTTAAGCACATTTGTCATCACCTTCATCATCTTCTCAACATTCGAATGGCGAGATCAACCAGAATCTTCAAGAAGAGAATGTTGAATTAAGGAGGCTATTACGATAAGAGAAAGAGGAGAAGCAAATATTGTAGCTTTAGTTGTGAGCCACGAGAGAGACCTTGGAGGAATTGAAGCACAACAAGGGCTTGGAGAAACCCTCATCATCTCTTTCAAAATCAATGATTGAGGTAAAAAATGTTGATTTCTCTTTAGTTTCATCTTCGCATGCTATCATTTCTATTGGAAATGTGGAGATACCCATTACAGGATCTGGCATGAGGCTCCTCACAAATATGGGTTACAAAGGATAAGGACTTTTCGTTAATGGCCAAGCCATAAATCGGTCATTGGAGGCCGTGCAAAGACCTTGATTCGCATGTTTGGGATACACTGAAGGACAGTGCTCAAAGGCTTCAGAATCTTCCAAGACATGTTTGAAACTTTAAGGGAAAGAGATTGATGGGAACACTTCACCATCATCCTATGGAAGCATACACTGTAGAGGAAGCGTCGAGGCAAGCTCTTATCGCCATAATTGCATCAGAGACAACCATGAAAAGTATAACAAGTCTCAGTATTGTAATGTTATTTTTTATTACAAGCATGTTGCTAATAATGAACATAAATCACGACATAAAAAAAATGTAGTTTTTTTGGATTACATAACCATGTATTTGCTGAGTGTTGGAATAGAATGGCAGCATGAAAGAGGATGAGGCATGAAAGGCCTTCTCCACACCAGGGAAAGAAGAAGGTAAAGAAGGTCTGGAGGAAGAAGAGTCATTGCAATAATTATGATAGAAGTGGTCATCAAAGAGCCACATGTTAGAGACTCCATCTAGAGCAGTGTCTCAAGGACAAAGTGTCCGTGCATGAACCAGTTGAAACAGTGGTTTGACAAGAGAATGTGCTACAGAGAGATGACCCATTCACTTTTATAAGTGAGAGATGATATTTCTAAGTGTGGTAATGTGTCATGGCATAATTTTTGTAAATAATGTGTTGTGACTTAAAATGTAAAAGTGATGATGTGTTTTCCATCACTTGTTGAATCAACAATGATGTTTTGGCCTTGTATTGATAGCCTGGATATTATTTCCATTTGATGTAAACTTGGCCACAAGTATGTGTTATAAACTCGTGGCAAGTATGGGATGCTTGGGTCATAGTTGGTCATGTAATTTGCAAAGGATTTTACTGCAGGTTTGTAGAGGATGTAGGTGTCGACTCATCACTTATGGCTCTAAAGAACAAAGGTGAAGGAGAAGGAAGGGTGATCTATCAAGGACACTTGTGGTGCAAACAAGGTACACAATAGTTGCATATTATGCGTTGGCCCTCAAATTTGGTCAATTTTTCTTATTAAAAATCCACCTAATTTCCATCATTTTCCACATTATATAATCCACATATGCCTTAATTTGACCTTATTATGCATATTCAGGTAAATAAATTATTTTTTTCCATTTTCAGATATTTTTGTGAAAATTGGGTTTTAAGAGTATTTTTAGACAGAACTGAAATTTCTCGTAATTACTTCATGGAAGTCATATATGCAGGAAAAATGGGCACAATATGAGCATATATTTGGAAAGCTTGGGAACCACGGATGGAAAATAATCTATTGGTTTGGTCAAACTGAGCTAAAACAAGCCCGGTCAACGCTAGTCAAACATGACCTATTCTTCAAAAATCCCTAGGAAATAGGGCATAATTAGTAGTTTTTGGGATTTTTCTAGATTTTGTGTAACTAAATGGATGAGTTCAACCTAGATGGATGAGATTAGGATAAGATAAGGTTGTTAGAGACATTGTATCAAAGTTTTTTTTATCATTTTTCTATTTAAACCAAGCTTATGAAGCATTCAAGCATGAATAATTTGTATAATTTCATAGTGAGACTTCTGAATATTGTGAGTTAATTTGAGGAACCAGTTCCACCTTATTTTTGTTGTTAAATTTTTTGGATGATTGACTAAATTTCCAGTTGGTGATAAGTTATGCAAGTGTGCAAGGCAAGGGTGGAGGGCCCCCACATCAAGCTAAGTACACTTTTTGGTTAAATTAGCTTAATTTTCATGAACTAGTTTTCCTTCATATTTGTTTAGTTATTTAGATGAATGAAGATCTCTTATGTTTGTTGATGAATCTTGGTTTAATTATAATCTGCATATGAAGGGACAAACAAGTGTTCAAGTTAACCTCTCCTTCTATCTGATCCAAGAGCAATAACTAAAATTCATCTTCTTTTCGTTATTGAGTTATTTACTTATGCTTGCTAATGAATCTTGGTTTAATTCTAATATGCATATGAAGGGACAAACAAAGTTTTAAGTTAAACTCTCCTTTTATTTGATCCAAGAACAATAACTAAAATTCATCTTCTTTTCCTTGTTTGAGCTATTTTCTGAATTTCTAGTTTTAGTGCATTGGTAACAATGATGAATAGAATTGTAAAGAACAACAAGGACCTCCTTAGTTAGGAGCCTCTTCTACTACTTTTTATGCATCATAAGCTATTTTCCATCATTTATTTGGCTTCTCTTCATGAAAGTAGTATTGTGGGGAAGGAAAAACAAGATCTCCTAAGTTAGGAGCCTCTTCCCTCACTTATTACATATTGAATTAGAAATTACTTAGTTAATTTTATATTTGTAATATGCATTTCCTTAAATCTTAGAATTTAGAATAAATTTGTAATATTCATTTCCTTCAGTTTAAACATTTTGTCTTCTAAAAATTGACTACATTTGAGATCCATATATTTTGGACATGCTTCCAAGTTTACAAACCCGGATTGATAATTAAATACTTGTGTTAGTTTACTCAATAAATTGACCCAACATTATGTTCATGCTTTTGGAGGACCAAAAGATCCTCGGTCGGGAGGATTGATCCAGGTGGCTCTAGACACACTCAGAAGTCCAAGAGGGCTCAGAAATGGTAAAAATTAAAATTGGTTAGAACTCTCTCAGACCAGGTTTGTATCAAATTGCTTTTCGTCTTAATTCCAACGGCGTGAATGACACTCAAATATGAGTTTGTATGGGGGAGATAGGCTCTTCAAAGTTTGAGATGATAGGGAAAAAATGGGGCCCACAGTGTGCCACATGGAATCCCAGTCAACAAGTGGAACCCACGACAGCCCATCATCCATCGACAAGTGGTGCTCTTCCATTGGCTTCTTGCACCTGCAAAGAGACAAAAAAAAAAAAAAAACTATTTAAAAATATATATAGCCACATAAAAAAATTCATATATTTACTGTGGTTATAATATCCAAATCATATTAAAAACAAAATATTTTAAACAATACCATATTATGGTTATGGGTCATATTAAAAATTAAATTACAAAATAATTGTTATTATATAACCATATAAAAACATAATGGTTATATTATATAAACAAACTAAAAAAAACAACGAATTAGTGAAAACCATATTACAACTTGGTTGCAAGAAACAATATCTCAAATTAAACAAAGTGGTTAAAAAATAAGGCTAACAAATATTTGATGCCTTGTATGATTTTTATAACCATAACACATGGTTATAATATAAATAGTTATGTCGCACCATCGGGCAACAACGGATCGTTTAAGGTAACCGCCAACACTATTTCAAAATATATGTCATGGTTTAAAATTAGAGCGGGTGAGTTTTTAACCTAACCCGCCTCCATGCCATCCGCCAACGGTGCCAACAACCCACAAGGTGTAACCTTGATAACTCCGTCGCTCGTTTTGTATACAATCCTCTCAATCGCCCAACGTCGAATGGAGGAGAGGTGGCAGATGAACAGAGCACAGAGCAGACCAACGAAACTTGTACTGGCGTGGATTCCAGATTAACATATTTGTTTGCAGGGGTGGAACCATGAGTGGCTAGAGGGGCAGAACCTTGCCCAAATAATAATGAGGGGCATCAGAAAGATTCCTTGAGGTCCAAAACTTGCTAGAGTCAGACTTTGAAAAATTTTATGTTGATTTTACACCTCTCGGATATAGGAACTCAATGGTGATGTTCATTTCAGTAGCAGAGCTTCCCATTTTCGTCAAGTTCCCAGATTGGAGTGACAGTGTCAAATTCCCAAGTGTGGACAACCGATTTTATGCCTCTCGATGCCAAAAATTCGATGATGCAACCAGATTCAATAGCTGAGTGTCCACTTCTTCAACCAACTTTAGGGGTTGAGGTATATGCAGTATTGATTTCATGTGTTTTTTTTTTATCATTTTTTGTGAGATGTAATATGTTGTTTAGATCCATACTTAATGTATGTTGCGGGATCTATATTTCTACTTCATGTGAGATGTATTTTCCATGGATTTTTATGTTTTATTGAGATCCCTATGTAACCTTGATGAAGGGATCCACATCATCACCTTGTGTGAGATTATGTCATGCTGATAGGAGGCCTATCATGAGTGAGAGTCCTTGTAGTGGAATTTCTAATAGAGATACAAGCCACTCATGTTGAGGGCATATATACTTGTATGATAAAAAACATAGTACATGTACATCATCACTATTTCCAGCACTATATGAAGCAACCTACTCCATCTTGACATTGGGCCCAGAGATGTAGCCTACACTGGGTGAACTCTGTTATCAACGTCTCATGTTCTTATGTTTTTTATTGTTGTATTGTTTCCTCTTGCTTAAATCATGCACGTGTGTTATTTTAATGCTCTTTTAAGTGCAATTCTAACCACATCTCAGAAGTAAAATATCATGGGTAAATCCAGTAGCTGACGGACCCGGATCAATCAATTTCATGAACAGCTAAACGATGTTGAAGCTCAACCTCCAAGGGTCCTTAAGTAACACCACCATGGTGCTATACCTTATATAAATGTCCACAGTATCCCCTAAGGGTTTTATTGAATATGTGATGGTTTCCATCGATTCCTTTGACTAGAAAACTAATTTCCAAGTGCTACAACCCAAGACCATGTTTAATGGGTATCCTCTCATCCTAGGGATACCTTGGTTAGATGTTTTTGATTCCTATATTAGATGTAGAGCTCAGAACATGAAAATTAAAACAAGGCATATCACAAAGAAACTTGTATTATACCCCCTACTCAACCCCTTGTTGAGCAATATTTTCCTACATGGGTGGAGGATGAAGAAGAAGAGTTCTATTAATCATCCCCCTACCTAGTATATACATTATAAGCTACTTTTGGAAGAAGGCAACTAGATGAGGATGATCTTATTGACAATGGTTTGCAAACCAACCTCCTTTTTCCATGCACAATGATCAACTAGTAGAGGAATTTTTAGGGAAGCCTGAAAACAACCCATGGGAAGGAATTTTCATTGTTGGTTATCATCAAAATCATGCCAATATTGTGGAACTTCATCCATTTAAAACCCTAAAAATCAATCCATTCCTTTTAGTGGATTAATAAAATAAATTTCTCGCTATTTTGAGACAACATCTAGATGCTTTTGCTTGGGATTATAAGGAGATCAAAGGGGTGCATCCTTAAATTTGCACACATCATATATACATCAAGGATGGATGCAAACCCCTAAACCAACCCCAAATAAGAATGAGTCCTACCCTTAAAGACATTGTAAAGGAAGAGTTGTAGATGCAGGGTTCAGCTATCCTATCTCAGACAGAGAGTAGGTGTCCCCACCTGTTATTATGCCTAAGTGAAATGGGAAATGGAGAATTCCTATTAACTATAGGAAACTCAACAAGGCTATAAAAAATGATCATTTACATTTCCTTTTATTGATCAAGTTTTAGATGGTCTTGTAGGGAAGAATTTTTTTCATTCTTGGATGGTTTCAACGAGTATAATCAATTCATGATCTTCCTTGACGATCAAGATAAGACCACCTTCACATGTCCATGGGGGACCTTTGTCTATAGGGTCCTTCAATATAGTTTATGTAATGCCCCTTCCACCTTCCAAAGGGAAGAATTGAGTACCTTTGTTGACCTTGTCCATGATGCAATTGAGATATATCTAGATGAATTCACCCCTTATGTGTATTATTTCCAGGAAGCCCTTTTCAATATGTGTATATTTTTAAATAAATGCATTGAAATGAATCTATCACTAAGTCTCAAAGAGTGTGAATTTTTTATGAATGTAGGGATTGTCCTAGATCACTTCCTTTATAAGGAAGGGATCCAAGTTAACCCTAATAATATTTCCATTATAAAAAGGGTCGGTGTTCCTCACAAAAAAAAAGGATGTCAGAAGTTTCCTTGGACTAGTTGGATATTATAAGATATTCATTAAGGAATTTAGTATGATGGTATCACCTTTGTTTGGATTGTTGACTAAAGAATCAAATTTTTTGTTGGATAGATAGATGTCAAGAGGCATTTGAAGATTTTATAGAGAAATTAACCACTACACTAATTCTAAGGGGTCCCAATTGAGCATTTTCTTTCCACATCCAGACAAATGCATCTGACAAAGATGTAGGAGAGGATTTGGGAAAAGTGGAAGAGAAATAACCATATTCCATATATATTATCATTAAGAACCAAAATAGATTTGAACTTAATTACATAGATATTGAAAAAGAGATATTAGTTGTTCTGCACTCTTTGAACAATTTTAGGCATTATATCACAAGAGACCGTATTTGTACAAACTGATCATGCACCCAATAAATATTTAATAAATAAACTTTATGTCAATGATAGGATCATTAGGTGGTTATTATTATTGCAACAGTTTGATCTAACCATTGTTGAAAGTCTAGGGAAGGAAAATGTGGATACAATTTTTTTGTCTAGTCTAATATTACCTGCAGAAAATAACGAGACGATAGATGATCAAATTTTGGATGAGCACCTATTTATTATCTCACTATTGTCTCCTCATTTTTTTGACATATCAAATTTCTTGTTTGCTAGGATATTCCCTCCTAATCTATCATCTGTGGAGAAGAGTGGATTTTTTTAGAAAAAGTGCCCCTTTCACCTGGATTGGGGGGAATCTATTCAAATTAGGACTATATTAGATATTGAGGAGATTTATAAGGGGGTATGAGGTCATTGACATCCTCTCATCATACCATTATGGACCATGTGGGGGCCATTTTTTTCCCAAGAGGACAACCTTCAAAATTCTCCATGTTGACTAATATTGGCCTACTCTACACCAAGATGCTAGGAGATACACTGCTAGATGTGATGAGTGCCAAAGGATGGAAAATACTACACCAAAGGATGAAATTCACCTGCAACCTCAAGTGAATCTTGATCCAATTAAGAAGTGGGGCATGGATTCCATTGGACCAATATCTCCCCCATCCAGACAAAAGAGATACACCGTTTTGTGCAATGGTTAATTTACAAAGTGGGCTAAAGTAAAGGAAATAAAAATAGAAACATAGAAGAAGGTGGAAAATTTTCTAAGGGAAAATATCTTTTACAAGTTTGGATTCCCAAGGGAGATGGTCATTGATCAAGGGGCTCAATTCACTTCAAATATGAGTGAGGGGATCATAGAGCATACTCATATAAGGAACAACAAATCCACTCTCTATCATCATTAAGAAAATGGGTAGGTCAATGTAAGAAACAAATATTTGGAGAGAATATTGACTAAAGTTTTCATCAATGACAAAAAGTGTTAGGTAGCCAGATGTGTGGATGCAAATTGGGCTATAATACCACCTGGAAAACCACCACTAGTTTCACTCCCTTTGAGTTGTTTTATGTAAATAAGGCATTTTTTTCCATTGGGTTTGAGTAAAACACCCTAATAATGGTAGAAACATTGGACCTAGACATCACCAAAGCTCAACAAGAAAATTTTAAACATATCAATGCTCTGGCTGAGTTCAGATTGCAAACTATCATGCACATTAAGGTGGTCCAATTGCAAAGGAAGATTTGGCATGATAAAAACATCAAAGAAAGGACCTTCAAAGAGGGTGATTGGGCCATATTATATGATTCCCTATTCAAGTAGTTCAAGGTGAATTTTATTACAATAAGGTTAGTTCTTTATCTAGTGAAAAAGTGTCATGAGAATGCCTTTGTCCAAATTAGAACAATTGATGAAGAAGAAATTCCACTTTTAGTTCATGGTTATCGGTTAAAGCTCTACAAGAGACCTCTAACAAAGGAGGAGTTTACCAGTTTAATAAGAAATGAATTGAATGTAATTGAGTATATCAAATCTCTCAGCTCATCCAGTCTTTGATCAACATAAATAAAAGAAGAAAAAAACACAAAAAAGAGAAAAATAAAAAATAAAAAAGGGAAAAAAAAGGAATAAAGAACTTGGGTGAAAACCTCCATGAGGCACTTGAGGAAAACTCTAGAACTGAAAACCTCCATGACACAGTCCAAGATTGAAAAAATATATATATATATCCCCGAGTGAAAACCTCCCTTGAGGCACCTGGGCCAGTCAAGTAGGTTGAAAATCTCCTTTGAGGAAACCTACAGGTCTTTGGAAAAAAAGAGAGAGAGAGAGAAATGAAAAAAAGATAAGAAAGGGAGGGATCCCTTACATCGTTTTTCTAACATGTTTTTGTAGGGTTCTAGACATAGTTCAGGGAGAACAACAACCAAATAAACTACTTCACCAAACCCACTCTCACATCCTCAAATTTATCCCTATATATGTCCTCCATCACCCCATTCATCCTCCCAGGGATTTTCCATCATGAGGTGACCTCTCTCACTCCCCTTACATTGTTTTTCTAACATTTTTTTATAGGGTTATAGACACAGTTTAGGGAGAAAAAACCAAATAAACTACTTCACAAAACCCACTTTCACATCCTCAAGTTAGCCCTCTATATGTCCTCCATCACGCCATTCATCCTTCCAGGAATTTTCCATCATCAAGTGACCTCTCTCACTCATTTATGCCACAACCATGAAGTGTTACAGGATATTCCTAGATTACTATAAGATACTAATTTATTTAATAAAATGAGGAAGTATGTGTTTTTTTCTTCTCAAAAATGAGGGAGAAGGTCCACCATGGCCTTATCAACCACTAACAATCTTAGTTGGTCTTTTCTCTACCACAATTTCCCTCTTTGTTCGCCAAAAATCACTCCACCTTTCTTTCCACCACCAAGTTATCTAACACCCATCATTATCATTTACATGAATTATCAATTTTTTTTAGTGATATTGGGAGAAATCAAAGGCCTTAGCAGGGTTTCTCTGACTACTACAAGAAGACACACAATGTTGTAGCAGTTTGGACATCCCCTGCCAAGCCACAACCAGAGATCCAGACATGGAAATTAGGCACCATGGGAATATAAGTACTACAACCCTGATCCTTCAGTAGATACAGGACATCCTATTAGTTTCTACAAGATTCTTGATCACCCAGCAAAGCAGAAACACTTGATTCCAAAAGCACCTGCATGAAAGAAAAATACATGCATCATCGAGTTTCAACTATCAAAAGATATCAAAATGTTATATTTTCTGAAGAAGTTGCAGGGATCAAGAGAGACAAGGAAATTACCTATAAGAAGACCTTAAAAGACAACCTCGTATATCTCTAGGAACATGATGCAACCCATCAAAATATAAGCACACCAACAAGAAATCACCAGGTAGGAACAAGTATGAACTATTCTTCACCTCTCCTCTTGAGCACATCATGGTTAAAATTTGTTGTCAATGCATGAGAGAGATGGTTTTTGTAGGGTCAAAGTGGTTCAGGAGTCTTGGCCACCGTCAAACAGTGAAGTTAGAGTTAACTTCCTCTTTCATGAGTACGAGGGTCATCTATTGGGTCTATGATAGAAATTATAATGTGGTAAGTGGGGGCCATCTAATACAATGTGTTGATCCCACCACCAAGCTACAAAATGGAATAAAATTGGTCCCTAAGTTCATTTTTATTGAGAGTTTCATTTCAAAAACGGTAAATAGGGTCACTACCATCATTCGGAGTCGAGTAGGCTACACCAAGGACCTCATAGGTTTTCATAGAGAAGCTACAAGATCATGGACTAGCTGCTACAGGAGTCAGACTGAGTGCTACAAGAGACATAGTAGGTGTTACAGAAGACAATATGCATGCTACAAGATTATCCCGAGAGGCAAAAAAGAGCCCTTTATTAAGAATTATCAACCTAAAAATCCTATAATTTTGAAGGAGTCTGCCAGGGAGAGGTAAGTACTTGATCCTCCTCACCTCTTGCAACCAAAATGACTGTGAATCCTTGCAAAATGCCTTCACTACACATCCCATAGAAGAACACTGAGAACAAAATAATTTGATGACTATAATTTTTCTTTTGTGAAGCTAAGCATTGTGGGAGGAGAAAAAACTTGTTTTGGGATTGGCATACCATTTTTTTCTTCTCGTTCACCAATAGGAAACACTACTCACTTTTATCCTAATTTGAAACCCTAATTTTCCCTGAAATTGACAATTGGAATTATGATCGCCTTGTAAAAACACTGAGAGACTATAATAGGAAGTCATGGGGGGTGGTTTTTATAGGAGAGAACCTATTGATCCCTAGAGAATCCACCAACACCCTCTTGTTAGAGACATTTTACAAATCACCAATGGCTATAATTATTTCAAATATTCACAGTGTTTGATGATGAAATCACCCATGAGTTTGCAGTAGGCCTCCAACCTCAAGGAGAGGATAATGCCACCACCATTGTGAGAGGGATAATTTTTCACTTAAACCCTTAAATTATTATCAGAGTGACCACATTACCCATAGGAGTGAGGTGGACCAAGGAGGAAAGGATTGGAGCCATTACATCCAAGAATAATTTCTTTCTTCCTAAGGAACATCCTCTTGAATACTAGAATGGAGTTAGGAGGGGTATCCTACCATACCCTTGGGATGAAGTTCCTATCAAATCCTTAAATAAATTTCATATGAAATTATGCTCAGTATTATTTATGCCTACCAATTTAGACTATTATATCATCTTAGATTTCATATGGAATTACCCATCCCAAGAAGACTAAGTATCCCCTACTTCCTTTTCCAGTCCATGATAGAAATGAGCCAGATGGTTAGAGAAGGAAAAACTTAGTACATATCCCATCATGGGATCATTAGATTGATAATCATGGATGCTTTATAACACATTCAACACATGTCATATGAGTAAATTTTTTTGACATTGATAGAGAAGCCTTTTTGGAATCACAAGGAAAAATCCTATTGGAGCTTGAAGAGGCAGTTAAGGATGGTTATATAGAAGAAGAATAGGGTGGTAGAGAGAAAGAAGAGTCTATAATAGAGGAAATAGTGCCAAAATATAAATCGAAGGAGAAGACAAAAATAGAAGAAAGAAAAGAACTATGAGCCTCCAAGAGCATTGATGGAACCTCCATGCCTCAAAAAAGGAGGAAAGAGCAGCAAGCCAGTATTTCATAGGGGAACATTGAGGAAGATGTACATGCCACCTTGGAAACTTTAGGCACCCCAATCAAACCTAAATCAATAAAACCAAAACAAGGCCCTATATACTTCATAAAAAGGAAGAGTACTATAACTCAACAAGGGAAACCTCAGCCTCCCTCCAAGGTCCTTATCACAATTGAGGAATAAGTCGGTCACCAAGAAGAATAATTGGGGAAATATAGGAAGAAAACTAAAGAATTTTCCTCTCTTGAGGCCAAGGGAAGGTATCCCCAAACCTCCCAGATAAGTCCAAACACTATCGGAGCTAAGGCCAAGCAACTGCAAGAAGAAATTTCCCTACTATAGGAAGCTAGTGAGATACTACAAGAAAATCGGATAGAGATACAGGAAGGTTTTAAAGATCCATAGGAAGAAATAAATGGTCCATAAGAAATCTAAGAGCCTAATCCCAACTTGATATTTAATCCTATTACAAATTCTATGAGCAAGGATAGATAATACCCCACAAATTGGTAAGTCCAATCCTCCTTGAGCTAGAATATGAAAGAGGAAGATCCCACCACTGGATTCAAAATGATATATCTAAAGGGCTTGAGGATTTAGGCCTGATGGAGGAGAAGTTGAGGAAAATGGGTGAAGAAATGTCTGACTTATGACTCAAAGAGGAAAAAATGAGAGAGAAGTCACAAATAGAAAACAAGAGGTTAAGGGACCAATTGCAGGAAAGAGATGAGTATTTTTCCACCATGGTAAGCTTGGCTATTGAATCCATTCAATGCATACACCCATCCAAATCCTATGCAATGTTCCTCAAGGAAAAGTGGCTTTAGTTTGAAATCAAGTCTGTGGTGCAATATGGCTCACTTCCCTTTCAAGGCTATGGGAAATTTATTGAGTTTTGCCAAAGAGTCAACATTGTAGACGGAGCCAAACTACACGAGTTGTAGACAAAGCCAAACTACCCTAAAAATCATGAACTTTCAGGACCCTAATTCAAGGTTGGGGATGCAAAATTAATGGCACTAGCCTCTTGGCTTTTCCATGAGGAATACAGAGTTGAAGAAATTAATAATTTCATGTCCAAAGAAGAAAATGAGCCTCTATACATCATAAGAGAGATGAAATGTCCCAGAGTTGTCATCAGCAACCACAAGACCATCTCTGAAGACCTTAAACTATCCCCTCCTTAGATGGAAAAATAAGAATAGGATATATCACATTTAGAGGAAATTTTCAAGCTACTAGGAACTTAAAATCTACGAGCCTACCAATGAAGATGGCACACTTCGCCACATGGCCTAACGATCAAGGACTACCACTCTTCGGTAATTTAAATTTTAGTTAAATTACATCATTAAATTTTTAAATTCATGGATCGTATCCTTGTGAAATTTATGTGCACAATATATGCTAGGATTTTTATCTTTGATTAAGGAATTAGATCTAAAAACAAAGTGCAAAATTCGACTATTCAAAACTAGCTTTTATAAATTTAAAGGTACAATCAAAATGGGCCTTCTAAGAAAAATGTACAATCAAAATTCACTTTATGAGAACCAATCACATTTTAGGGGATGACATCATCCCTAATGGTTGAGGTGGCATTGCTTGAGTTAATGGTACTTACTTGTCACACTCTCAATGGTGGATAAAAAATCATGGTTAACCATGGTAGTGCTCTAAGTACTTTTAAAGTCAAAGTAAAGTACTCATAGTAAATGTCATTTCACATTTTTTGAGTAAAAATATATTATTTTCATTTCATTTTTCTTGAAAGAAACAATGTATATCCCTATACATTTATTATATTATATTATATTATTTTTATATAGTATATTAATGACATGTTATTATACAATTTAAATAATATAAATTTTAATTAATAGCATATAATATAATTAAGAATCTATAAATTTATATTTATATTTTATTTTAAGTTATTTAAGTACAAAGGACAAATGCATTAGTTGTTCAATGATAATGAATTTTTCTTGAAAATCTAATTCTTATTTATAGTAACATCAATACAATTTTTTAATTAATTTTATTTTGGTACAACTTTTGAATTGAAATTAATTATGGCTACATGGATTGTGGTGCAAAAAGTGAAGTTCAAATTCATAAATGTTATTTTATTGGTTTAGCTATTATTTTATTATTTCCTTAGGAGGCCCATTTTAGACCTCAAAATTACCCTAATGTCTTTGATTGACAACTAAATGTTCCAATTGAAATAGAAAATATACTTCTCATGATTTGCCACGAGAAGAGGAAATCATGAGAATATTTCATATCAACATATCATTAACTTTGAATACATGTCTCACTCGCTTGATTCCATGCTCATTCGACGATGAAACTACCCGCCTTAATATTCTATGTGAGGATAGACTTTATAACAAGAGTTGAATTTTGATTTGACTAGCCAAAATCTTGAGTTCTATGGTCTTCTAGGTAGGCATGATAGGTGGATATCCCTGTGCTCGACATTTGGAATCTATCCATGTATCTTGTTCACCTTCAATATTTGGGGAACCTTCTTAACCTTGGACTTAGAATCAAAAACACGGATTAGGGCTATATGTTGAGATTCAACAAGAAGATCCTAGTGAAAATTAAGCACCTACACTAGGATGGAGCCTCGGGCTATTTTAAGGTGGACGTATATTTATAGATGCATGAGAAAATTCTATTTATAGATGAGGTCTATTTATATATGTATGTGAAAGTTATATTTATAGATTGCATGTCTATTTATAGATGCATGTCGACTATTATTATCCCTCAATATTAGTTGGATAATAAACAATAATCTACTCTCAATGAGCACTTGGAAATAGTTAACTGAAGTGGCAAATCAATTAGCTAAAGGAATTTCGAGTTAAGAGGTTGGTTGGTGGGACATGCAAGTGGACTTAGTTGTAACTGAGTGATTCAAAGTTGTAATAGAGTTGGAAGTGTAGTTATGAAAGTTATAAAGTAGTTTTTAAACTCAGTTGTGCTAGTTGTAACTGAAAATAAACTAGTGAGAGATCAAGTGAATTAATTATTAATTAATTCACAATCATTGGCCTCACATGAAACTGAATATTTACTACTATTAACTGCATGCATGTCAGATCCAGTGGAGACCCAGTTGAGTTCTAGGTGAAATGGAAGATAACTATCAGTTGTGACATTATCCGGTTGCACACATGCAACCACACACACATTGGATGTGCCCATGAGGATTGCGTAGTCAAGGCAAGAAAGATTCCATTCATTCAAGGATTGCTATTAGTTGGGATTACACATTGGAGGTAAGCTATCTGGAGACAATAAATTGGCTAAGGAACTTTCCAATTTTTGTATGACAGTGCGAGACAATTAGCTCATGTACTGAGAGCTCTTGGATTGGTACTTTGTATGTAATTGTTTCATGATCCGTGATATAATACATAATAGAAGATAGTGGGGTTTTTAGCTATATGCTTTCCCTGGGTAAATTATCTTTGTTATGTGTGATTGATCTTTCTTCATGATATTGTGATTGGCGATTGTGTTTCAAATTCCACAAAGTTTTGCAGAAGAGATTTTGTATTTAACAGTAGCATATTATTGTTAGATAGGAGAATCCAGGAAATACATGTATTTTGTATTAAATTTATACACGCTGTGAGATCACAGGAGATTTCAGTAGTGAAGCAGAAGCTGAATTTGTTGGTGGAAAGAATTCGAATTTGTAGAAAGACTTTCTTGGTGCTACAGCCGATTCAAGATCGAAATGGATTTCAATGGCTTGAGGCTAGAGTATGCACTCAAGGGTAGCTCAAACTACATTGCTTGGAAGGACATGATGGAGGTGGTGCTCGAAGATAATGGCTTGAAGGAATTCATTGACAATGATGTTCCTAAGCCTGCTTCGTCAGATGCTGCCAATCTTGATGCATGGAAAAAGAAAGTGGCAAAGGAAAGGAGGATTCTGTTGGATGGAGTACGAGACCACATTTTCTCACACCTCCATGGGAAAGTGACACCATATGCTATGTGGAAGGCTTTGACAGATCTTTTCCAAAGTAGAAATGACCATAGGAAATTGGCGCTCAAAGATAAACTCAGGAAGATCAAGATGGAAAAGGGCGACAACATTCCAAATTACCTCACGAATTTTGTCCAATGTCGGGATGAACTAGGGAGTGTGGGAATAATTTTTGCTAATGATGATTTGGTGAGCTTGGTTCTCTTGGGACTTCCTAAGAGTCGGCACAATTATGAACACTTTGTCAACGGACGGGAATTTTTTTTGGATTGGGAACGAATGTGGTCGGATATGGTGCAGGAGGAGTTCAGGTGGAACACTAGAGATGGCTCTTCGTCAAAGCATGATGATGAAGAGGATTGTGCTTTGGCTACCAAGGAAAAGAAGGGTAAGGGGAAGAAATTCCGTTGTAAATCTGAGTCTAAAGGAAAGAAGCTAGATATGTCCAAGGTGAATTTTTTCACTATCACGAACATGGGCATCTTGCTACTAACTATCTACAAAAGAAGAAGAACAAGAAGGCAGTTGGAGTTGTAGCTGGTGAGGCCCTTGCCTCACAATTTGAGCTTGACTTCTCTTTGATCGCATGCATGGTTTCAAGTGTATTGGGATCGGTGTGGTATTTGGACAGTGGCGCTTCCTTTCACATGACAGGAGGTAAGGAACTTTTCATTGACTTGGAGGAGAAAGATCTCCATATGCATATAGAGACGAGCGACGACAGACGATACAATGCGACCAGAATTGGTACCATTACCTTTCAGAGGGAGTTAGGTAAACCATTTCAATTGAAATATGTTATGCATGTTCCAGGTCTGAAGAAAAATTTGGTCTCGGTCGCAATGTTGGAGGACAGAGGCTATGACGTTGTTTTCAGCGATGGAAAAGCTTTCCTGCGACATAAAACAACGGGTCAAGCCAAGAGGATATGGATTTGAGTTAAGAATATCTACAAGATGGAGGTAGATGGTTACGTTGCCATGATGGGTAAGGCAAAAAAAAAGTGGTGAGACGAGATGAGGGAGAATTATGGAAAATGCGAATGGGTCATCTTCATCATGGAGCCTTGAAAGTCATGCAAAAAATATCTACTGGACTTCCAATGGGAACACTTGTTCAGTTAGATTAGTGCAAGGGTTGCACCATGGGGAAGTATGTAAATTCCACCTTTCATGAGAAGGAGAACCATGCTTCGGGGATCCTTGAGAGAGTTCACACAGACGTGTGTGGACCGTTCTCGGTTGCTTCAACAACAAAACATAAGTACTATGTTATTTTTGTTGATGACTTTTTTCGTAAATGTTGGATCTTCTTCATGCAAAAGAAAGATCAAACATTCTAAAATTTATATGAGTTTAAGGCATTGGTGGAGAAAGAGTTGGGGAAGCAAGTGAAGGCTCTTAGGAGTGATAATGGTGGAGAATACATCTCTAACAAATTCAAGAACTTCTACAGCAAAGAATGAATTCGAAGAGAACTCATAGCGCCTCATAACCCACAACAAAATGGGGTCATAGAGAGGAAGAACCGAACGATCGTGGGTGTAGCACGAGTGATGTTGCATGATCAGGGCCTACCAATGAATTTGTGGGAGGAAGCATGCAACACTGCAGTTTATGTTCAAAACCGTTGTCCTCATAGAGTACTTGGCATGAGTGCACCTGAAGAAGCTTTCACTGGTAAGAAACCGGATGTTTCACACTTTAAGATTTTTGGCTAATTTTTTTATGTGCATGTGACTAAGGACGCCAAGAAGAAGTTGGAGCCAACTGCTGAAGTTGGGATTTTTGGGGTACACTAAAACACCCCATAATTATCATGTTTATTTTCCAAACATTCAAATGACTATGGTGCGAAGATATAAAATTGGATGAGGGGAAAGCCATGAAATTGTCGCTTGAGAGGGAGCTAGAGTTGCATGCGGAGGAGGAACTACTGGTTCCCAAATATGAGTCTCTAGATGTGGATTAGCCATAGGATGAGGTTCATGGAGTGAAGGATTCCACTCACACAGAGCCAACCATCAGAATTGGCAGAAGGCGTACCACATAAGCTGATAGGCTGAGACTTGATGTTGCAAAGAATGTAGGAGCCCCTACTTCACAGTGCAAACAAAGATAGTCTCCTAGCTAATTTACTGGATACATGGCTCTCATGAGCAAATTTATTATGACTGAACCATCTTCCTTTCAGGAAGCAGTGCAGGAGCCCACATGGGTAGATGCAATGGTGGGGGAGTATGACTCCATTGTCAAAAACAGTGCTTGGGAAATTGTTCCAAGGTCGGTTTATAAATCAGTGGTAGGTTTGAGATGGATCTACAAGGTAAAGCAAGCTATTTATGGGAGTGTTGAGATATACAAGGCCAGATTTGTGGCTCGTGGCTTCTCACAGATCAAGGGGATAGATTATGAAGAGACCTTTACACCTGCCTCAGGGTATTCTTCAATAAGGACCATCATTTCTCTCTTAGCACAGATGGGTTGGCACATTCATCATATGGATGTGAAGACTCAGTTTCTCAATGGGATCATTGAGGAAGAAGTGTACATAGAGCAACCTAAAGGTTTTTAGATCTTCAATAGCGAGTTTCATGTGTGCCGACTCAAAAGAGCGTTGTATGGGTTGAAGCAAGCACCTTGTGCTTGCTACACTCAGATAGACAGTTATTTCACCAGACTGGGCTTCACCAAAATTGAAGCAGATGTAAACCTACCAAATTGTGGTTGAGAGTAAAATTTTAATAATTATTCTTTATATTGATGATTTAATATTGACTAGTGATGAGCAGTTAATACACTCATGCAAGGAGGATCTTGCAAAGGAGTTTGAGATGAAGGATATGGGACTCCTTCATTATTTCCTTGGATTGGAAATATGGCAGCAAGATGGTGACCTTTTTGTGTCTCAAGGAAAGTATGTAAGGGAGATATTGGGTAAGTTTCACATGGAGGGCTGCAAACCCATGCGATAGTCCTCTTCCAGGAAAATGGAGGAAAGAGGATGCTACTTCTGGAGAGGTAGTGTATGCTACTGTCTATCGACAGTTAGTGGGTTTGCTAATGTATCTAGTGAACACGAGAACAATCATTTTCTATGTGGTTAACCAGCTAAGTCAAGCTATGGTTAAGCCTACCAAGCTCTTTTAGAAGGAGGGAAAGCATGTTTTGAGATACCTGAGGGGCACATTAGAGTATGGTTTATGGTACAGACAGATGGATGAGGTGAAGTTGCATGGCTTCATGGATGCATATTGGGCAGGCAGCCCAACGGACAGAAGGAGCACATCAGGGGGGATCTTTAGCATTAGATCTACAATTTTTTCTTGGTACAACAGGAAGCAGAGATCCATGGCACTCAGTTTAGCGAAATTAGAATACATGGCAGTGATTCAAGCTGCATGTGAGGCTATATGGATGAGAAAGATCCTAGTTGGTTTGTTTGGTTCTCATTTAGATCCAACAGTGATTCATTGTGATAATCATTGTTGCATTAAACTCTCTATTAATCATGTGTTTCATGATCGATCTAAGCATATAGATATCCGGTACCATCATCTCAAAGATTATATGCAGAGGAGGATCATGTTGCTTCAATACATTCCTACAGAAGATCAGGATGCAGATATTTTTATGAAGGCGCTCACTAGGAGCAAATTCGAATACCATAGAGACAGGATTGGGGTGAAGGATAATCCCTTTCTTGTTGAGAGGGAGTGTTGAAATTCAAAAAGAAGATACTAGTGAAAATTAAGCACCTACACTAGGATGGAGCCTCAAGCTATTTTTAGGTGGATGTCTATTTATATATGCATGAGAAAATTCTATTTATATATGAGTTTTATTTATAGATGTATGTGCAAGTTCTATTTATAGATTGCATTTCTATTTGTAGATGCATGTCGTCCCTTAATATTAGTTGGACAATAAACAGTAATATATTCTCAATGAGCACTTGGAAAATTATTTAGCTAAAGGAATTTCGAGTTAAGAGGTTGGTTGGTGGGACATGCAAGTGGACTTTGTTGTAACTGAGTGATTCAAAGTTGTAATAGAGTTGGAAGTGCAGTTATGAAAGTTGTAAAGTAGTTTAACTTAGTTAAGTAATTTAAACTCAGTTGTGATAGTTGTAACTGTAGATACACTAGTGAAAGATCAAGTGAATTAATTATTAATTAATTCACAATTAGTGGTCTCACATGAAACTAAATATTTACTACTATTAACTGCATGCATGTCAGATATAGTGGAGACCCAGTTGAGTTCTAGGTGAAAGGGAAGATAACTATGATTTGTGACATTATTCGGTTGCACACATGCAACCACACACACATTGGATGTGCCCATGAGGACTGCACAGTCAAGGCAAGTAGGATTCCATTCATTCATGGATTTTTATCAGTTGGGATTGCACAGTGGAGGCAAGATTTCTGGAGACAATAAATTTTCTAAGGAACTTGCCAATTTTTGTATGATAGTGTGAGACAACTAACTCATGTACTGATAACTCTTCGCTTGGAGCTTTGTATGTAATTGTTTCATGATCCATGATATAATACATAATAGAAGATAGTGGATTTTTTATCTATATGATTTCCCTGGGTAAATTATCTGTGTTATGTGTGATTGATATTTCTTCCTAATATTGTGATTGGAGATTGTGTTTCAAATTCCGAAAAGATTTGTAGAAGTGATTTTGTATTTAACAGTAGCATATTATTGTTAGATCAAGAGAATCCAGGCAATACATGTATTTTGTATTAAATTTCTACATTATAGAATATATGCTTTTGAGTAGCCATGATCATGACCTGGATGAACTTATGGCTTGTAGATATCTAAAAAATATGTATGAAATGTATGGAGGATAGCGAAAAAGGGTGTCAAAATGAGGAAAATTCAGGACCTCAACAACCACTCCCCTGAAATATTGAGGAATGCTTTAGAAATTACACCACTCTATAAAAGTATCGTTAAAAGGTTAAATATCAACTATATTGGGCTAAAACTTAGCCCTCCTTTTCTATTGTGTCTGCAGGAGAGAAGAGATCAAATAGAGGGGCAAAGGGAGTGGAAAGATATAGAGACAAATGCAGGATTTTATCGTAAGGAAGGCACACCATCTGAAGTGCCTTGGGATGTTAGAGAGGCCACCAAGGCCATGAATGAGTTGCAGATAAGTGACTAAGTTTCTTAAAGCGTGGGTAACCCTTTCAATAGGGGAGTGATGATGGGCCTCCTAATAGGTACATAACAAGGCCCATCAGGCCATCTTCTAGCATGATTTTATCTCTCTCTCTTTGCATTTGATGGCATGTTTTAAGCTATAATGTGTTCATTAGGTTATGAAAGAATATTTTCATGTCATGTAGCCTAACATAGCTTCAGTATGCAGGAAAATGAGCATTTAATATGCAGCAATGTGTTGGGAACCAACTAGATAGAGTGAAAGAGGCTTATCCCCTGCATTTATACACCTTCAACTTAGCTTACTCCCCATGTTTACTCATATACAACTCGATAATATAGTGGAAAAATGTTGTACTTAATGCCTGAAAGGATGTCAGCGAGCTAGATCCACCATTTTAAAGATTTTGGAGGGAAGCATTCCTCCTTCCAAGGAGGTTTCCCCCTCAGCCACTTTTGTATGAATAAGGAAGCCTAAGGGCTCAAAAGGATTTTAAATTTTTGGAGAATGGTAGAGAATATTAATAGCTAGGAACCTGTACTTGTCATATTCATTCCTTTCATTATGTACTTGAGCATTGTTTTATATTAATGAAAAGCCTTATGTCATATTAAATTTGAGTTTTCTTTAGAGGTTTGAGTCCCCTTGGGTTAGCACCCAATCCAAAGGCTATAGTCTCTCTCCTTTGTGTATTTTATTCATACATCCTCTTTCTTGTATCTAGATAGTAGTATTTCCTTTCCTTTCCAGTAGAATTTGTTTATGATCAATTTTCTTGTGAGGGCCTATCAATAACCTCTCTTATGGAAAGTGTGGTTGTTGATATTGTGTTGTAAATCCAAAAACATAGTTAATTTCCCATTGCAATAGTTAGATATTTAATTAGTTTCTTTTTTTTTCATCTATGTTTTTTGCAATTAAATCATTTTTTTAGCATTATTTTCAAGTCATTATTTGCAGGTCAGGGTATGGGTTTGCAGGGTTAAGCATTTCCATTTACACTTGTTATTCCATCACCAGGACTTTCCTTCCTTCCCCAAAAACCTCTTCAAGCATAATTTTTAAAGAGATCACTTTCTTAGAGGCCACCGTGTGCATCTTTCCTTGTGAAATATGGGCTCCTGAGATGTGCTAGTCATGTAAAAGGATTTATACACCTCTCCCCTACCTTCTCCCACCACTTCTTTCCATTATAACACCTTCTAAGTCCACAGATTTCTCTTGGATCTTATTATGTAGAAAAACAGTAAAATCTGGTAACACTCTGTCCCAATCCTTTAGTGTCATGCTGAGGCCCTTTTAACTTGACCATAATCTTCCTTTGAGCTTGATTTTTTCATGTTCACCCTATTCAATTACACCTAGGTTTTGAAACCAACATTATGGATATTTTGAGATAAAAAATGGGCCTCAAAACAAAAATGTACAAAAAATTCAACTTTATAAGAACCAATAGGATTCAATATGATGATGTCAACCATGGGGGATGATTCACCATTTTTGGAGTAAAAAGGTAAAAAGATGAAAAAAAAATACTAGTTTTTCAACTTGTAATTTCAACTTATCACCCTATGATTTTACTGAAATTTTAAGGAGCATTTGTTGGATGAAAAGTTTAATTTTTCATCAAAGGATCACCCATGTTGGATACTTTCAATGGACCCTACTACATAAAACATGTGAAATACATGAATAAACATGATTACAAACACATTTTTTGTGTAGTAGGTTCCATCGAAAGTATGCAATATGGGTACTCCTATGATGCAAAATTAAATTATACATCCAACGAAGTGCTCCTGATCGAAATTTGAGTAAATGTGAAGGGAGATAAGTTGAACAAAGAATTTTTTTTTCTTTTTTCCCTCCAAAACTTGATGAGGTAATCTAATATTATTTTATTATTTCCATTATTATTTTATAATATTCCTTAAGAGGCCCATTTTAGACCTCAATATTTCTCTAATGGTTTTAGGAGGATTAGAGACCACTTAGGATCTGTCTTTTCACCACTAGAATACATCTTTGCGATTAGGGCTAGTAATAGCTTCATTAATTGAATGGTTTAAATGATCACTTTTTACAATGCTTAATGAGCTTGGTTACTTGAATATTATCTCTTAGTAAATCATTATTTTAGAGTTGATTCATGCTCTTTACCTTGTGCAATTAGGATAGGTTTACTTTTCCTTTCCTTTCCTTTTGTTTCTTGGAGTAGGTTAGGGTTTTCATTTCAAGTGTTTCTATTAGATTAAGTTTCCATTTTTGCAAACATAATAGAATTTACAGTTCCTAAAAGTAGAATAGCATTTATAATTCCTGAAAGCATAATAGAGTTTACATTTTATACAAGTAGATTGACATTTACTTTTATGCAAAATTTCTATTCCTGGCAAGTAGCTTAGACTTTACTTTCATGCAACACACTCATTTCTGCAACTAGATTATGGTTTCCTTTTCACATCACTCTTTCATTCTTCAAAAGTCTAGATTTAGTTTGTATAATGGTTTTTGTACACCTTGGTTTTTTTCATTTCCTTACAGAAACTTGAGTAGAGATTAGCTTATTGTGCATAAAATTATACCACATCTTAATTTTGTATGACTCTCAGGTTGATAATTACAATTGGTACCCTTGGGATTTGCAACATTCTTGTTCTAATACCAGGCCCATCACATGGAAACCAACATAGAACAAAGGTGCCAAACTAGGGCATCTATTTATAGGTAAGTCATACTTCCAAGTTACGACTTGCATAAGAGAGACACACTAATATCGTAACCTGAAAGGTTCATACCTAAGGTGCAACGAAGATGGAAATGATGGTCAATAATGCAACGGGAATGCCAATGAGAGACCTACCATTATATTACATTTTTAGGAGAAGATGCCTAATTTCCATTGGATGTCACAATAAAAATTCCACCCTATCCTCTTAATAGGGTGAGACTATATAGGTTCATTCTATCCTCTGGGAGAATGTATCTAGACATCTAGGGGCTTGAGAATTTAGGAAAATTCTACAATAATGGATCCATATCCAAATCATACATAAGTGGGTCAAGTTGAGATTATCTTTGGTAATGAAAATCTCTAGAACCTTTTTTTCTAAATTATGAGATTTGTATATATTATGAAACAATTATTATTTCACAGTTATGAAATTTTGACAAAATAATTATGTGAAATTACTCAATTATGTAATTTAACCCTTTTAACATGGAATAACCCCCACATAAGTAAAATAAAACTTGAAATGGGATGAATTATAGCTCGCAACTGAGGTAATTTTAACTTATGTTTCTCTAATTGTGGTGTAGTAGAAAATAGGGTTATAACAAAAATGAAGATAAATGAAAATATTGAAGAAATACAATAATCTATGATTTGCATGGAAAATTTTCTCTTAGAGAGGCTTCCTAAAAGGGATGTGGAGATCCAAGAAAAATCATAAACATAAAGAGAAGCATGTTTTTTAGAATCAATATCATATGGGGACTATGTTATTAGAATTGGAGAGCACAAATTCGGAATCGTAGAAACATAATCATAAATTTTCAATCCAAGATCCACATCATCGGGGCTTCAATTCAGCAACAAGGAACTACTACATTCCAAATATTTCTATGAGGAAATTTGATGGTAATGATCTTGTAACATGGATATTTCATATGAGTAATACTTTTATCGACATTAAATGACATCTTTACAAAAGGTAATATTGTGTCCATATTTCTAAAACAAGACCAACATGTACGGTATCAATGGCTTTGTGAAAGAAAGGAAAAAATTATGTTATACCTTGGTACATTTTTATATAGGAATTGATAGCACATTATGGGGATATTAAGAGTAACACAGTATTTAGTCAAATGGTAAATAGTCGACAAAAAAGGTCTTATTACAAAGCACATTCAACAATTCCAAAATTTGAGTCTCAAAGTAAAAAATATTTTAGAAGATAACTTGTTAAACCTATTTGTGGGTACTTTAAAGGAAATAATAAACTCTATAGCATGTTTTCATTTTGGCAAGGAAATTTGAATGTAAAAATATGGCCACTAGAAAATTGGTCACTAATAACTATAGAGAAAATCATGCTCCCTTTCCTAATCCGAAAAGGTTGTATCCTCAGCAAATGGATGAAATAAGAGAAAAGGGACTATGTTTCAAATATGATATAAATTATAATGAAGGGAATAAATGTAGTGAGAATTAATAATTCTACATACTGTGAAGATAAAGAATATCAAGAAGGGAAAACTTCACAAGATATAGAGCTAGAAGAAACTACTCCAACAATTTATTGTCATGCATTGGTTGGCATCAGTACTCCACAAACCCTCAAGATAAAAGGATATATCAAAAGGAAAAGGGTGACAATATTTATTGATTCAAGTTGTACCCATAAATTCATCAATTAAAAATTGGAAAAACTTCTTAATTTCTATGTATATCCAACACCAAATTTCAAGTGATGATTGTAGATGGAGGTACCATAAATTGTTCAGGGAAGTGGAATAATATTAAGATGAATATGGGGGATTATTTATTGGTTAGTCTTGTGATTTCATTCCAAATGGGTGTTGTTGATGTTGTAATAGGGGCCCAATGGTTACAATAATTGGGAATAGTGGCCCTTAATTTCCAAGATATTTTCATAAGGGAAACCTAGTAAAGTGATAAGCTCTAATAGCATGAAAATTTTTCTCAAAATGGACACCAAGGTGTATTTACACAATTATGTTCACTATATGTTCAAACATATCTATTAGGCTTTATGCCAGTGGATATTCAAAAACTTATCAACAATCATGATAAGGTAGTTGGAGAAATTCCTAAGGGTCTTCCACCTGTCCAAGAACATGACCATGTTATTCTTTTTCAACTTGAAAGTATACCACCTCATTAGGCCTTACATATATCCACGTGCACAAAAGAGTTAGATTGAGTGTATGGTTCAAGAAATGTTAGAGGCGGGCATCATTCAGCCTTGCGAGAGTACTTTCTCTTCACCAGTCTTCATGCTTATCAAAAAGGATGGTCCATGGCATAAGTGTCTAGACTACAAGCATCTCAACAAAATGATAAACAAAGGTAAGTTTCATAGTCCTATCATTGATAAATTGTTAGATGAATTACATGTAGTAATTTTATTTATTAATTTGGGTCTTCTTTTTGGATATCATCAAATTAGAACGAGGCAAGAATGCATTCCCAAAACATCCTTTAGAACACATGGAGTTCATTATGAATTTTTGGTTATTCCATTTGGAATTACAAATGCACCTTCAACTTTTCAAAGCTTGATGAATTCTATTTTCAAACCCTTCCTCAGAAAATTTGTGCTAGTATTTTTAGATGACATACTAATATATAGAAAATATTGGGAAGAGAATGTACAAAATGTTGACAAGGTCTCGACACTATTGGAAGAGAAACAATTATATGAAAATCCTTCCAACTTCATCAAAGCACTCACAGAATGTAATAGCAATGGAATTCAAGGGAATAAAAACAATCAACAATCAAAAATTAAGAAAAATTGTAGTAATACAACTCAGCATCATTCAATAAATATTTACAACAACATCCATATAGAACAAGTGAAAGAAAACAACAAAATAGTAGCATTAAAAACCAACAACAACAAAATAAATTATATAACAATGTTTCGAACATATTAAAAGATCAAGCAATAAATTGTCAAAATCTTTATTTCCCTAGAAGATAAAGTCACCAAATACCACAATATCACATCCTTAAAGGAAAATTATTCCCAGGTACTGAAATTTATTCTATGGTTATTGTTATTATTGCACACAAAATTTGGCCACAATGTTGTAAATTGAAAAACATGTCTTTGAAACGTTCAGATAATAAATAAAATAAATGAATCTTACCAATAAAACAGACATATAAAATTTTCATATCCATGCAGAAATAATCTCAAGGACAACAATTATTTTCCTCCCTTATTTGATGTTATTGAATGTTATAATTGTCATAATTTTTTACATAAAGCAACTAAGAATAGAATCATAAAATTTAGGCTGGATTCCCAAACCAAGAAAATACAAGAAGAACCCAAGTTTTGGAAGAAGAAAAAGGAAGAAAAGAAATACAAATGTGGCCTTATCCTATATGTCCAAAACAAAAACAACTACTGGTATGCGGATAGTGGATTCTCCAAGGATACGATTGGTGATAGAAGTAAGCATTTGTCACAAAATGAAAATAAATTAGAAACTTTTACTTTTGGCAATGATGCTCCAGGCAAGATCATGGGCAAGGTCATAGTGAGTCTGGACAATGGAAAGGGGAAATATCAGGACATTTTTTTTGTATATGGACTCAAGAAAAAGTTATTAAGTGTGATTCAAATGTGTGACAAAGGGTATGATGTTACTTTTTTCTCCTAATATTGTGAAATAAAGTCAACAAACACAGGCAAGGTAGTAGCAAAGGTTGTGAGAACCTCAAATAATGTATATATACTCAACGAACAAAATAAGAAGTGTCATTTGGGGAAGCTTAATTATATTTGGTTGTGGCACATAAGATTGGGACGCTTGAATTTTGTCATATTATAAAGCTCAAAAAAATGGAAGAGGTAAGATACTTGCCAAAAATTATGAAGCCAAACAATAAAATTTGTAAATCATGCCAAATTAGGAAGCAATCTTGAGTGCCTTTCAAAACAAAATAAAACTTATCTAATAGACCTCTACAACTAGTTCATACAAATTCATGTGGGCCCTCAAGAACTGAGGCTACAAGTGGTGAGTGATACTTCATGTTGGTTATTAATTATTAAATTAGACTTATGTGGGTTTCATTTTAAAAGAAGAAATCGTAAGAGTTTGAAAAGTTAAAAATTTTCAAAGATTTGGTTGAGAATCAAACTAGCTGGAAATTAACGTGTATAAGGTCAGATTGGGTGGGGGGGGGAAGTTACTTCTGTGAGTTTGATAATTTGTGTGGAGATAATAACATAAAAAGACAATTCACAAGTACAAACACCTGCTAGGTCCCTATAATACTAGTGTATCCACTTATTGTTATTGTTAGTATAGCCCCCTTATTGTTATTGTTGTGCCCATGTAGTCCCCATATTCTTAATATTGTGCCCCATAGAAGCCCACTATTGTTATTTGTGTGCCCTTACATTTTTATTGTTATGTTGGCTAGAATTATATTGTGACCCCTTATAATCCTATATATTGAAAGGAGGTTTCTTCATTTGTATCATCCAAGAATTTGTTAGGATATTTCGACACATAGGAAATAGTCTCATTTTGTGTCACCTTTGTAAATCCTTCAATCCTATCCCAAGTTATTCTTCAGGGGGGGGGGGCGGAGTGGAAGGATTCTGATACATAGGAAATAGTTAAGTATAACTTGGTCTTGTGTAGAGTTATGTAAAGTGTGTTTCATTACTATGTACATTTGTAACTTATAATCCGAAGGTCACGATATGTAGTGATCTGATGGCTCACTCTCTCCTCGATATTACTGACACTTGATCCATGGCTCAACACCCGATTGGTACATGATCTCTATTTAAAGAGCATGGAGGGTCATTCGTTCGGTAACCATTTATGAGAATATCTTATGTAAATTTTCTTTTTTTATATTAATAAATTTCCTCAAGTGGCCACATTGGATCAGGGCGTGGACTGTTTCCCTCTTCGAGGATTTTAACCACACCAACTAATGGTGTACTCATCTGTGACCTCTTTGTGAGCGGCAAATTTTGGTGTTTGATCTAAGGAACTTGCCCTGTAAATTCCTACATAACTTTTCATTTATGTAATTTAAAGGAGGTTGCCCCCTAGAAGAGGCTAATTTCTAAGTCATTGATCTATCTTTTCTTCTATTTTGTGAGCTAGTTGCATAAAAATTGGTATCAGAGCTTGGGATTCTAGGTTTTTTCTTCTTCAAACAGGTCACTAAAGCATTTTTGCTATAATTATTTTTCTACGAGGCTTCAAAAGCTAAAAAATTACCACATGGAGCCGAAATCGTGATGAACTTCGTGTAAAAATTTCAGACCTATGTTCGCAAGATTTTCAGAGATATGATCTGTGGAAGTTAGGGTTTTTGAAAAATGCATAATTTAGTCTCAAACAGGTGGCCAAGGGAAAATCATCGAAAGTGCATGGACAATAGTTTCTTTTGTGTTGATTTCAGATACAAAGGTTGAAATAGTGACACGTGGAACACCATAAAAGTTCGCTCTACTAAACCAGATTATTATTAGGTCATTGTGGGAGATCATGCATAGCTTTGCCTTGAAGAATCCAAATTAGGTATAACATGTGCATTGGAAAGAATACTCATAGGGTTATGACAGGACTAAAATTCATACCTTAAAGATCCAAAATCACAAATATACATTAAGTTCAATATAGACCTCCTAAAAATTAAGAAAAAGGTGTGTATTTTTTTTAATTGCATAACTTTTGTTTGAAAAATTAGCTTGAAGCGCTTCCAAGGGTATATTGAAACATAGATATAAATATTTGATTCTAAAATCCTCAAAAAAATAATTCCACACCCATTAAGTCCTAAAAAAATTCTACTATGACGCATGAAGAAGAAGAATTACAACACGATATATCACAATTACGAGTCCAAGTGCAACAAACTTTGCTCTCACAAAGAGCAACAAAAGATGAATTAAAATGCGACATGAATGGTTTCAAAGTAGGCATGGATGCTAAGATAGATGGTTTGAAGAATGGCATGGAAGTGAAGATCAATGGTATAGAAGACAAACTTGAAGGTTTGAAGGAAGGTTTGACAGAATTACTACAAGAAAAGCTTCCTAATGGTGAAAAGGTAGTAGAGGAAACTCATGATGAGAACAAAAGAAATGTTGATCATGATTTCGTAGACTCTAACGTTGGATTGAAAACCTTCCATATTCCAAATATTGATATGAGGAAGTTTGATGGCAAGGATCCCGTAACATGGATACTACAGATGGAGCAATATTTTGATCTCCATAATGTGCAAAACACACAAAAGGTACACATTGAAACTTTATATTTTGAACCCAATAGATTTGTATGGTATCAATGGATTGTTTCTCATAAAAAAAATGTCACTTGGTCAATTTTTATGGAAGAAATGATAGCACAATATGAGGATACAAAGAGAAACACCTTCTTTAGCCAATTGATAATCTAAAACAAAAGGGTTCAATGGTGGAGCACATTGAGGACTTCCAAAAATTGAAAATAAGGGTAACAGATACTACAGAGGAACACAGGATTGATGTCTTCATAAGGACTTTAAAGGATGACATCCAACATGAGGTTCACATTTGGTGACATGATTCATTGGAGAAGGCATTCAGGTGGGAAAGAAAAATTGTAAGCAAAATTATGGCGAGAAGGAAGCCTACCACTCACAACTATAAATATGGAAGTTTTTCTACTCCTATACTTCCACAACCTACAAGGTTGACACCACAACAATTGGAAGAAAAAAGAGAAAAGGGGCTTTGCTACATTTGTGATATAAAATACACTAAAGGTCATAAGTGTGCTGAGAAAGAAATTATTTTACATAGATTGTAAATAGGAGGAAGAAAATGAACAAGAAACTTCAAAAGAAGAGGATATACACCAGGAACCAACCATAGAGAAAGAAGAAATGAATATGACCATATCTTGTAATGCATTGGCAGGAATTACTACTCCTCAAACTCTCAAGATAGAAGGGCATATCAAGAATAAAAATGTAATAGTGTTGATTGATTCAAGTAGTTCCCATGATTTTATTCATTATAAGGTAGCCAAAGAATTGAATTGCTTCCTATACCCAGCAACAAAGTGTCAAGTGATGGTTGCAAATGGAGGAATTATAAATTTATTTGGAAAGTTCCATAATATCAAGCTAACCATGGGGGAATATGTATTGAATAATCCAATGCTATCCATTATAATGGGTGGTGTTGATGTTGTACTAGGATTCCTATGGTTACAATTTTTGGGGACGTTAATTTTTAATTTTCAAGAACTTTTCTTGAAATTTTTTTGGGAAGGAAAGGAAGTTGAATTATGGGGTATCACAGGGAATCTAGAAAATATAATCAGCTCTAATGTCATGACAAAGCTTCTGAATAAATAATAACGGGGTGCAATTTCACAATTATTCTCACTATAGGTTCAACCAACAAAATCATCTATTTCTCCAGATCTCCAAAAAGTATTGGATAATAATTCCAAGGTGTTTGAAACTTCCAATCGTCTCCCACCTATTCGTGATCATGACCATGCTATTCATTTGATTCTAGGAAGTGTTCCTCCAAACATCAGGCCTTACAGATATCCTTATGCTCAAAAGAGTTAGATTGAATGTATGGTTGTAGAAATGCTAGAGGCTAGTATAATTCAACCTAGTCAAAGTTATTTCTCTGCTCCAATAGTATTAGTGCACAATAAGGATGGATCATGGATTATGTGTCCAGATTATAGGGAGCTCAACAAGCTCACTATTAAATATAAATTTCCCATCCCCACCATTGATTAATTATTGGACAAATTACATGGAGCAATTTACTTCACCAAGTTGGATCTTCATTTTAGATATCATCAAATTAGAATGAAGACTTAAGACATTCTGAAAATAGTATTAAGAACTCATGAGGGCCATTATGAAATTTTGGTCATGCCTTTTGGCCTTACTAATGCACCTTCCACATTTCAAGGTTTGATGAATTCCATTTTCAAACACTTCCTTAAAAAAATGTTGTTATTTGATGATATACTAATCTACAGCAAGTCTTGGAAGGATCATGTTCAACATGTTGACATGGTGTTCAAACTATTGGAGGAGAAACAATTATATGCAAAAACCTCCAAATGTTTCTTTGGATTACAAGAGGTGGAATATTTGGGTCATATTTTATCTCATGAGGGTGTTAAGGTAGAACCTAACAAAATTAAATCCATTAAGGAATGGAAAATCCACACAACCATAAAGCATCTTCGAGGATTTTTGGGGTTGATAGGGTATTATCGCAAGTTTGTTAAAAATTATGGGAGAATATCGGCACCTATAACATCATTACTAAAGAAAGATGCATTTTCTTGGACTCTAGAAGCAACCAAGGCCTTTGAACATCTTAAAGAGACAATGTGCCAAGCACCAGTCTTAGCTATGCCAGACTTCACAAAAACATTTGTTGTGGAAAGTGATGCCTTAGGAAATGGAATTGGTGTGGCTTTAATGCAAGAAGGAAGACCTGGCATTGCTTTTGAAATTCTTCCAATCAAAGGAAAGTACTTACTGAAACCTATTTATGAGAAGGAAATGTTGGCAATACTACATGCACTAAAGCAATGGCGGCCTTACCTAATGGGAAGACACTTCAAGATAAAAACAGATCATGATAGTCTTAAATAAATTTTCAAACAGATATTATCTTCAAAAGATCAGAAAAAAATGGGTCACAAAGATGTTGGGTTATGACTTTGAAATCGTCTACAAAAAAGGGAAGAAAATCTTTTGTTGAAAATTCAACAAGAAATGTGTGTCTAATTTAATTTTCCCTTAATTAAATTGGACAATAAAATGTAATCTTATCTCATAATCACTTGTAATAGTTAACTGGGTGTGGTAAACTCAGTTATCTCATGAATTTCTAGTTGAGGGTGGTTGGTGAGGCATGCAGAGTGATTCTATTAGTTTTTTAGTCCAAGTTGCAGATAATGCATTAGTTTAATGCATGAGAAATCAGTTAACTCAATTTATTGAGTTAAAATCAGTTTAACTAGTTGTAACTATTTGTTTCTAGTGAGAGGTCAAGTGAATTAAATAAGATTTAATTCACATGCAGTGACATGTCATGTAACTGATTATTTACTATTAATAGTTGCATCAATGTCAGTTCCAGTGGAGATACATTTGAGACAAAGGTTAAATGGATGTTAACTATTAGTTGTATTATTAGTAGGTTTCTCGCATGCAGTAAAACACCCATAGGATTGCCCATGATAATTGTGCAATTTTGGAAGGCTAAAATTCCTAAAGAATAGGGATTGCATTGTGCAAGCAAGGCAGGAAAAGAAGAGGCTGAATATTAGGTAAGTGTTGGACGATTTTGTTCGGATCAGTGTGAGACAGTTGTGAGAGTGCAGGAGACTCTTGTGAGAAGAGTGCATTGTAATTGTTTCATGATTCCTTGGTGAATATACAATAGAAGATAGAGGGGTTTTGAGCATTAAGCTTTCCTCGAGAAAATATATGTGTTGTGGTTTGATTTGCTTCTTTCTTTACTTGTTGCGATTGGCAATCGTGTTTATTTTCCACAATTAATTTGTAGAAGGATTCAATATCTTTCTTTATCATATCGCATGATCGGATTGAATCCGTTGGTATACATATTTTTGTATAATTTCTACATGGTATCATAGCATAGGAAATCACTATAGTGGAGAAGAAATTTAGTTTATGTTGAATAGCATTCGAAATTGAAAAATATTCTTTGGTGCGACAAGCGGATCAAGATGGATTTCAATGGCTTGAGATTGGAATATGCACTCAAGGGAAGTTCCAATTGTATTGTGTGAAAATACAGGATGGAGGAAGTTGTGGAGGACAATGCGTTGAAATAATTCATTGATAATGACATTCCAAAACCTGCAGCAGTAGATGACGCTCTTCTTGATGCTTGGCAAAAGAAGGTTGCAAAGGCGAGGAGCATCTTATTAGAGGGAATACGAGACCACATTGTCTAGAGTCTCCATGGAAAATAGACTCCATATGCAATGTGGAAGGCTTTGATATATTTGTTTAAGAGTAGCAGTGACCACATAAAATTGGCACTGAAGGACAAGCTCAGGAAAATCAAAATGGAGAAAGGTGACATTATTTTGAAATATTTAACCAAGTTTTTCCAATGTCGATATGATATTTGGAGTGTTGGAATTACTGTAGCGGATGATGACTTGGTAAGCCTAGCTCTTCAAGAAGAATTCAGACGAAATACCAGGGATGGATCCTCATCTAAGATGGATGATGAGGAAAATTAAACCTAGGCTGGTAAGGCAAAGAAGGGGAAGGGAAAGAAATCCTATTCAAAATCTGAGACCGGAAAAGAACGCAAGAAGCGTGACATGTCTAGAGTGAAATGTTTTCATTGTCACGAGCATGGAAATTATGCCACTAATTGTCCACAGAAGAATAAGAACAATAAGGCTTCATGATCAACAAATGGTGAGGCTTTGGCTTTGCAATTTGAGTTGGACTTCTCGCTCATCACATGCATGGTGTCTAGTGTGATGGGATCAGTGTGGTACTTGGATAGTGGTGCATCTTTACACATGAAGGGAGACAAAGAACTTTTGAGTAGCTTCGAGGAGAAGGATATCCATATGCATATCGAATGGACGGTAGGTATAGCACTACCAGGATTGGTACAATTACTTTCCATAGATAGTTAGGTAAACCCTTATTATTAAAAGGTGTAATGCATGTATCAGGCTTGAAAAAGAATTTAGTTTCATTTGTTATGTTGGAGGATAAAGGTTATGATGTGGTTTTCAGTGAAGGGAAAGCATTCCTTCGTCACAAAGCCACGGGAAAATCCAAGAATATTGGGATTAGTTTGAAGAATCTTTACAAAATGTATGTAGATATTTGCACAACATTGATGGGTAAAGCAGACAAAGTGGTAAGCCAAGATGAGGGTGAGTTATGGCATAAGAGATTAGGCCATCGACACCATGGATCTTTGAAGGTCATGCAGCAGATTTCTATGGGGATTCCAAAGGATACTCTTGTGCAGATAGACACTTGCAAGGGATGTACCTGTTGGAAATACTGAGAGGGGGGGTGAATCAGTATTCCTTTCAATTAGAGCATTAGTTAATCTTCAATTATTATCATTGTTTGTACAATGATAGTAGTAAACAAAAGGAACACAAATGCACACAGTTTTTAAGGTGGAAACCCTCTCCGAGACAAAAACCACCTGACTTATTTTCTAATAATTCTTTAATATTCAACTCCAATTGAAAATAAATCTCCAACTTCCTATAATCTAGAAAATAATTCTTCTCTAGCTCCCACTGGATGGATGCTCCAACGCCTGAGATTATTCAATAGTCAAATGAACGTATGCCCCAACACCCAATGATACAAATCAACCTAGCACCACCCTACCACCCTGAATTTTTCATAGGCTTGAACTTGTTGGTGACTTCATGCACCAGCCTAGCACCACCCTACCACCCTATAGAAGAATAAAATAAGAATGGACTATCGTACCAGGGAAAATGGTCCACTTTAAAATGATATAGAATGATGTAGAATAAGAAGACACACTATACCATAACCCCAATTATGACACAACCACCTAATGATGATCCTAGACCTCCTGACATTGCCTCTTCAACTCTTGCTAGATAGACACTTGTACAATTTTTACAATGATGTATTTACAATGACTTAGTACAATGATACCTTTACAGTGACTGTATGGAGTGCTGCCCACTTGAAGTCTTCATGTGATGAACTTATTGCTGATGTTATACACCTTGATTATTGCTCTTGTCATGCTACCATCTGCTGCACCTTGCTTTTCTTTGCTTCCCTAGAAATTATGGTCCTTTGTAACCCTTCACAACACATGATCTGGATTTTTCTTGCCCTCTAGGATCTCGATATTGAATCTAGTGTATCTCTATTATTTCAGATCCCCAGTATGTTATTTTAAGTTCTGTACTATTCCTCTGAGTCTTATTTCCAATGCCACAGGTCTAACTCAATTTGGATTCTTTAAGAGAGAGTTATGCCCAATCTCTCACAATGACCTAATTATGGACCGGTTCAGTAGAGCAAAATTGTACGGTGTTACGCATGTCATTGTTTCATCATTTGGCTCTGAAATTGATACAGAGAAAACTAAATTCCGTGCACTACCTTCCACATCTTACATAATTCCAATTCGATACTCAAAGAGAGAGTTATGAATATTTTCCCAAGGTCACTTCTTTGAGATGAAGTTCAAGAGCCTGCAAAAACACTGACTTCCATAGATCATATCTCCGAAATATTGCGCACCTTTATCTGAAATTTTTACAGGATATTCCTCAGTATTTTGGATTTTCCTCATAAAATTTTCTACTTCTTAACCTTCGTATCAAAAATGTTAGACCGAAAATTCCACGATGACCTTTTCAGGTAGCAAAATACCTACATAAGGAGGATATGACGATCACAGTTTATATAAATGCTTAGGTTGAGAGGGGTTTCAACAAGTGAATGTGGGAGAGATTTTAGGAGATTAAAAATTATTAATTATTGAATTTTCAATGACCCATGCCACAACCCCATGGGGTTTTAGCCCACTAACTGGGGCTACAAACTTCAAACATGAATATCTCTCAAACCGTGAAGAATTACATGGTGTTCCATATAACAACAGAAACATCTCGACAAGCAGAAGCCATCAAAAATATTCTTGACCCAAAATAGAGTAATTTTGTAGGTCAAAATTACCATCCAATATTGGAGTATTCCCTGGTGCTTCTTAGGTTGGCATCAATGACAACCATTGATCAACAATCTCCCCCTTTGTCATTGATGGCAGCACAAGTACTCCCCTTGTGATCATGACACCTCTTCCTACAACATTCTCTCCCCCTTTGACATCAATGGAAAAGTGTAACTCCCCCTGACACACAACCATCCTGCAGACCTGTACACACTTCCACTCCCCCTTTATATTCTGAATAAGGAAAATCTAATGAAAACTTGGGAGAATCCCAAGCTTCTGGCGAAGATATTCCAATGCTTCACGAGTACTCTTACGATCATCAACCCTTCCTGCCGAATCTACATCTGTAAAGGCTTGAATAATGAGATTGTTACCCTTGAGATACCACAAGTCATATTCTATTGTTCCCTTTAGATATCGAAGAATTATTTTGATGACAATAATATGTGATTCTTTTGGTGCTACTTGGAATCTTGCTACTTGTCCAACTGCTTGCATAACATCTGGCCGGGAGGCTGTTACATATAGAAGACTATCAATCATAGATCTGTACAACCTTTGATCCACATCCTTAGATGAGTCGTCTATGCTCAATTTGCAACCTGTTACCATCAGAGTAAGGATGGGTTTGCAATCTTCCATTTTGAATTTCTTAAGCATTTCCTTGATGTACTTGGCTTGACATATAAATATTCCTTTCTCTTGCTAAGATATTTGAAGCCCTAAGAAGTATGTCAGCTCACCAAGTAAAGACATCTCGAACTCACTTTTCATCTTTTTATCAAAGTTATTACTTAGTCGATCATCATTGCTACCAAATATTATATCATCCTCTTTATCTATTAGACGTACTTTAGTTACATTATTTAGAACATATATGCCGTTTGGAGCTTGACTTGTTGTAGCCACAATTTCACCATACCTGCCTTTCCTGATTTCACATTCTATGGAGTTGAATAGTATTGTGTGTCCTTGATCACACATTTTTCCAACACCGAGCAAATTGTGATTCATGTTTTCATCCAATAGAAAATTCTTGGCTAGAGCATATTTGCTTCTAAGAGTGATGGTACTCGATCCTATAACATTTGAAGATCCATCATTTCCAAATGAAACAGTTCCATCCTTCTTCTCTTTCAGAGATATAAATTTCTTTCTATCTCCAGTCATATGCGTTGAGCAACCTCTATAAACATACCACACATATTTGTTGTTTTGAGCCTTGAGAGTGAGAGCACAATTATTAGTCTTCTTCTTCTTCCATGTTCATTCGTTATGTGGCTTTGAAGATTCTTCTGGAGGATTTTCAAGTCTGTAGTGTCTGGCTATGTATCCAAGTTCTGAGAGCGAGAGCACAATTATCAATATTATTATTCTTCCATGTTCGTTCATTCTGTGGCTTCGAAGATTCTTCTGGAGGATTTTCAAGTCTGCAGTCTCTGGCTATGTGTCCAAACTTCTGACATTTGTAACATTCCATATTATTTCTTAAATTTTCAAATCTATTGATGTTTTTTTGAGCCCTCGGAGGTTCATATTTGACAGATCTCCTGGAACTGTATTGGTTCCTAGGGTACGTGTGACATCTACATATTTATGACCAAATTTTCCACATGAATAACAATAGCCATGAAAAATATGTTGGTACCTGGATGGAAATCTTCGTCGAGGAATCGTCTTCCAAGGATGTTCTTGAGAATCTTGTCCAATGAAGTCTACATGTATGTCATATCTCATAGGTTCATTGTATTTTGTTGTAGAAGGTTCTGCTTCTTCTTCTTTGTAACCGAGGCCAGTTCTTTCATTGTAAGATCGTTGATTATTGATGATTTCTTCCAATGCCCTTGAGCCGTTGGCATAGTTTTGGACAATTTTTCCCTTCTTCACTTCCTTACGTAGCGAGACTACTGCAGAAGTTCTAATGCTTCCCTTTCTTGGTTGCTTTCTTCCAACTTCTTTTGAAGTGACTGTTCAATACATTTGTGTTCTTCAACTTCAATTTTGAGACCTTGAACTTGTTCTTCAAGAGTATTGGAACGGATCTTCTCAGCCTTGATCTCTTTTATAAGCTTGATTGCCTCCTTATAAAATTCTTCTATGGTCATCTCTTCTTCTTCATTTTTTGATACCTCTTGTTTAATGTGCTTTGCCATAAACAATACTCTCGCATTGGCTTCTTCTTCGCTATCATTGTCTTCATCGAATGATGAGCTATATTCTTTAGATAGAAAGTTCCTTTTAAATCCTTTATTTTTTATTTTCTTGTTGAATTTCTTAAAGCCTTTCTTTTCTTTTGAGTTGCCATCACTAATGTTCAGACATTTTGCTACGAAATGCACAACCTCACCACAGTCGAAACATATCAATGGAATTTTACCCTTGAATTTTCCCTTACCAATTTTTTAGTTTTCTTGTAAAGTAAGCATATTCTCCATCTAAAAGACCTTCTTCATCATCTTCTTTTTCTTCACACTTGCAGGTGCATGTCTGTGCCTTTGAATGTTATTTCTCCTTATTGGTTTTCTTAGATGCAGCGAACGCAATTTCTAGATGCGAAGTACCCTCTTCTTCATCAAGTCTCATTTCATATGCTATGAGAACTCCATTAATTCCTCTTTGCTGAGTTTGTCCAGATTTGCACTATATTCTAACACCGATACCTTTGGGTTGAATCTCGTTGGTAACGTTCTAATAATATTTCGTATAATAGTCTTCTCATCAAAAAGCTCTCCCAATCCTTCCAAAGTGTTGGTTATTTCATCAACGTGTTTGGAAGTATGCAACAATGTTGTTATCTTCTTTCATTCTGAGTTGCTCAATTTTTTCTCTGTAGATTCAAAGCTTTACTTCTTTGAAATTTGAGTCACCTGCATATATATTCTCAAGCTTGTCCCATACATTTTTGGCAATTTTACAACCCAGCACCTTATGATAAGAAGATTCAATAAGTCCACTGATAATAGTATTATGTGATTTTGTGTCATTTACCAAATTATTCTTACCTTGTTCATCTGCGGTTGATGTAAATCCATTTTGAACAGTGTCCCATACTTCATAACCTTGCGCCAAGAGATATACCTCCATTCTTCCTTTCAAAAATGCATAATTATTTTCATTGAACAAAGGTACAACGTTCTTGGTATGCTCCATGACCTCCTTCCAGCTGTTAAACTGTTATTGAAGGAACCAAGCTCTGATACCAAATGTTTGAAATACTTAGAGGGGGGGTGAATCAATATTCCTTTTAATTAGAGCATTAGTTAATATTCAATTATTATCAGTATTTGTACAATGATATCAGTAAACAAAAGGAACACAAATGCACATAGTTTTTAAGGTGGAAACCCTCTCCGGGACAAAAACCACCTGAATACTTTTCTAATAATTATTTAATATTCAACTCCAATTGAAAATAAAGCTCCAAGTTCCTAGAATCTATAAAATAATTCTTCTCCAGCTCCCACTGGATGGACGCTCCAACGCCCGAGATTCTTCAGTAGTCAACTGAACTAATGCCCCAACACCCAATGAGATACAAATCACCCTAGAACCACCCTACCACCTTGAATTTTTCATAGGCTTGAACCTGTTGGTGACTTCATGTACCAGCCTAGCACCACTCTACCACCCTATAGAAGAATAAAAGAAGAATGGACTCCTATACCAGGGAAAATGGTCCACTTTACAATGATATAGAATGATGTAGAAGAATAAGAAACACTAGAACATAACCCCAACTATGACACAACCACCTAATGATGATCCTAGACCTCCCGACACTGCCTCTTCAACTCTTGGCAGATAGACACTTGTACAATTTTTACAATGATTTAGTACAATGATACCTTTACAGTGACTGTATGCAGTGCTACCCACTTGAAGTATTCATGTGATGAACTTCTTGCTACTATTCTGCACCTTGATTGTTGCTCTTGTCATGCTACCCTCTGCTGCACCTTGCTTTTCTTTACTGCGCTAGAAAGTCTGGTCCTTTGCAACCCTTGACAACGCATGATATAGCTTTTTCTTTCCTTCTAGGATCTCGATATTGAATCTAGTGTATCTTTGTTATTTTAGATCCCCAATATGTGATTTTTTGGTGATGTAGTATTCCTCTGAGTCTTCTTTCCAATGCCACAGGTCTGATCCAATTTGGATTCTTCAAGAGAGGGTTATGCCCATTCTCTCACAATGACCTAATTATGGACTAGTTCAATAGAGCGAACTTGTATGGCATGCCACATGTCATTATTTATTCATTCGGATCTGAAATTGATATAGAGAAAACAAAAGTCTATACACTATCTCTAACTGTTTACATAATTCCAATCTGATACTCAGAGAGAGATTTATGACAATTTTCCTAGGGTCACTTCTTTGGGAAGAAGTTCAGGAGCCTACAAAAACATTGACTTCCACAGATCATATCTCCGAAAATATTGTGCATCTTGATATAAAAATTTTACAGGATTTTCCTTAATGTTTCAGATTATCCTAATAAATATTTCATATTTTTAACCTTCGTAGAAAAAAATTTAGAGCGAAAATTCCATTATGACTCATTTCAGGTAGAAAAATCCCTACACAAGGAGGATATGAGGATCGCAATTTATATAAATGCTTAGGTTGAGAGGGGTTTCAAAAAGTGAATGTGGGAGGGATTTTAGAAGCTTAAAAATTATTTAATATTGACTTTTCAATGACCCATGCCACAACCCCATGGTGTTTTAGCCCACTAACTGGGGTTACAAACTTCAATCATGAATATCTCTCAAACCGTGAAGAATTACATAGCGTGCCATATATCAACAGAAACATCGTGACAAGAAGAAGTCATCAAAAATATTCTTGACCTAGAATATAGTAATTTTGTAGGTAAAAATTACCATGAAATATCGGGGTAGCCGCTAGTGCTACTTGGTTTCACATCAATGACAACCACTAATCAACACTACCATGGGGAAGTACGCAAAGGCCACTTTTCATGAGAAGGAGAACCGAAAAGTGGAAATCCTTGAGAGAGTTCACTCAAACGTGTGTGAACCATTCTCTACATCTTCGACAATAAAGCACAGGTATTATGTGATCTTTGTTGATGATTTTTCTAGAAAATTTTGGATCTACTTGGTGCAAAAGAAAGATAAGACGTTCTCAAAATTTTGTGAGTTCAAAGCACTGGTTGAGAAAGACATGGGGAATCATGTGAAGGCTCTTAGGAGCGAAAATGGTGGGGAGTAAATCTCGAATGAATTCAAGAAATTTTGTAGAAAATAAGGAATTCAGAGAGAGTTGATTGTGCCTCATAACCCACAACAGAATGGGGTCACATAAATAAATAACAGAAAAATTGTGGGTGCGGCATGAGCAATGTTGTATGATCAGGGCCTATCATTGCATTTATGGGCAGAGGCATGCAACACAATGGTATTTGTGTAAAATCGTAGTCCTCATTGGATACTTGCCATGAGTACACCAGAGGAGGCTTTTTCTGGTAAGAAACTTGATGTTTCATATTTTAAAATTTTTGGCTCATACGTCTATTCCCATGTGACCAAAGATTCCAGGAAGAAGCTAGAATCAACAGCTGAGATTGGGATATTTGTGGGGTACATTGATACTCCCCACAACTATCAAGTGTATTTTCAAAACAGTAGGATGACTGTAGTGAGACAGGATATAAAATTTGATGAGGAGAAATCCATGCGATTGTCCCTTGGGGGGAGCTTGATTTGCATGAATATGAGGAACTCTTGGTTCCAAAGGATGAACCTCAACATGTGGAGCAGCCACATGTGGAGGATCGTGGAGTGGAAGAAAACACTCATGCAGATCCATCCACTAGACATGGTAGAAGGCACACCACATAATATGATATATTGAGACTTGATGTGGCAGAAGATGTAGGAGAACCTACATCACTATGCAGACATAGAAAATATCTAGATAGGTTTACTGTATACATGGATCTTATGAGCAAGTGTATTGTGACAGAACCATCCTCTTTTGAGGAAGTAGTGCAGCAACCAATTTGGGTTGATGCCATGGTTGAGGAGTATGAATCCATCATCAAGAAAAGTGTATGGGAAGTGGTCCCAACACCAGTCGGGAAATCAGTGGTTGGATCTAGATGGATCTATAAGGTGAAGCAAGCAACATATGGGAGTGTGGAGAAGTACAAGGCTAGATTTGTAGCCCAGGGATTCTCACAAGTTGAGGGGATTGAATATGAGGATACTTTTGCACTGGTTGTGAGGTACTCATCGATTAGATCTATCCTTGCAATCTCAACACAGATGGGGTGGAAGATACATCAGATGGATGTGAAAACTATGCTTCTCAATGCAGTTATTGAGGAAGAAGTGTACATAGAGAAGCCAAAATTTTTTGAGATCTTTGGCAGTGATTCACACATGTGCAGACTCAAGAGAGCATTGTATGGGTTGAAGCATGCACCTCGTGCTTAGTACACTAAAATTGACAGCTATTTCACTGGGTTTGGATTCACAAAGAGTGAAGCGGATGTGAACCTGTACCAGATTGTGGTTTATGGAAAGATTTTGATTATCGTACTTTATGTTGATGATATTATTTTGACAGGTGATGAGAAACTCATAATTTCATGCAAAGAGGATCTTGCAAGAGAGTTTGAGATGAAGGATATGGGACTCCTTCAATATTTCATTGGTTTGTAAATATGACAGCATGATGGTGAGATATTTTTTTCTCAAGGAAATTATGCCAAAGATATTCTGAGTAAGTTTCACATGGAGAGTTGTAAACCCATGGAGACTCCTCTTCCAGGAAACTAGAGGAAGGAGGATGCTACTTTAGGTGAGGTAGTGGATGCTACTGTTTACAGATAGCTTGTGGGTTCACTGATGTACTTGGTGAACACTAGACCAGACATTTGCTACGCAGTTAACCAGCTGATTCAAGCTATGGTTAAGTCGACCAAGCTCTTTTAGAAGGCAAGGAAGCATGTCTTGAGATACTTCAGGGACACTACAGAGTATGGATTATGGTACAGATGAATAGAGGGAGTGAATATTCAAGGCTTCATCGATGCAAATTGAGTAGGTATTCCATCAGACAGAAATATCAAATTAGGAGGGATCTTCAGCATAGGATCGATAAAATTTTCTTGGGACAATAGGAAGCAGAGATCTATGGCACTTAGTTCATCTAAGGTAGAGTACATGGCAGCCAGTCAGGCTCCATGTGAGGCCATATGGATGAGGAAGATTCGGGTTGGTTTATTTGGTCATCAGATGGTTTCGAAGATGATACATTGTGATAAACAGAGTTGCATTAAACTCTTGGTTAATATGGTATTCCATGATAGGTCCAAGCATATAGACATATGGTACCACCATATTAGAGATTGTGTACATTCCCATGAAAGATCAGGATGTAGATATTCTGACAAAGTCGCTCTCCAGGAGAAAATTTGAATACCATAAATGCAGGATCGAGGTAGCTGATAATCCCTTTCTTGTTGAGAGGGAGTGTTGAAAAGTCAACAAGAAATGTGTGTCTAATTTAATTTTCCCTTAATTAAATTGGACAATAAAATATAATCTTATCTCATAATCACTTTTAATAGTTAACTGAGAGTGATAAACTCAGTTAGCTCATGAATTTCGAGTTGAGGGTGGTTGGTGAGGCATGTAGAGTGATTCTATTAGTTTTTTAGTCCAATTTGCAGTTAGTGCATTACTTTAATGCATGAGAAATCAATTAACTCAATTTATTGAGTTAAAATCGGTTTAACTAGTTGTAACTGTTTGTTTGACTAGTGAGAGGTCAAGTGAACTAAATCAGATTTAATTCACATGCTGTGATATGTCATGTAATTGATGATTTACTATTAATAGTTGCATGCATGTCAATTCCAGAGGAGACCTACTTGAGACAAAGGTTAAAGGGATGTTAACTATCAGTTGTATTACCATTAGGTTTCCCGCATGCAGTAAAACACCCATAGGATTTCCCATGAGCATTGCGCATTTTTGGAAGGCTGAAATTCCTAAAGAATAAGGATTTCATTCCACATGAATTGCACAAGCAAGGTAGGCTAAGCAGAGGCTGAAAATTGGTTGTGTTGGTCGATTTTGTCTGGATCACTGTGAGACAGTTGTGAGAGTGCAGAAGAATCTTGTGAGAAGAGTGCATTGTAATTGTTTCATGATTCCTTGGTGAATATACAATAGAAGATAGAGGGGTTTTGAGCAGTAAGATTTCCCCAAGAAAATATCTGTGTTGTGGTTTTTTCTGCTTATTTATTTACTTGTTGTGATTGGTGATCGTGTTTATTTTCCGCAATTAATTTGTAGAAGGATTCGGTATCTTGCTTTAGCATATCGCTTGATAGAATTGAATCCATTGGTATACATATTGTTTGTATAACTTCTACAATGTTGTTGTAGATGCACTCTGATCTTGAATCTACTGAAGGAAGAAATTTTACTGGATTTTCCCTAAAGAGTGGGTTTTTTCCCTGGTAGTGTGCCTACATCTTGCGTCCTCTTCTATTTGTTGATTGGAATTAGTCTTAATGATAAGAAAAGATAAATTTAAAGAAAAAATAATAATAACAATAACATCACAAGTTAATTTCATTAATAGGGGAAATCGACTAACTGCCTCTCCTCTGATTTCCCAACACTCCAAGGCCAATAAATAAAAATGTTGTAGGTACAAAATGGGTCTTTGAAAATAATTTAAATGAGGATGGACAAGTTATTAGAAAAAAACCTAGATTAGTGTGAAAAGGTTATGCTCAGGTTGAAGGAACATATTTTGAAGAAAAATTTTCCCCTGTAGCAACATTAAAATAAATTAGAATGTTTCTAGCATTTTCCTATCATAAAAATTACAAAGTATATTAGATGGATCTAAAATCAATGTTCTTGAATGGAGAACTTGAAGAATAGCCATATATAGAGCAGCCTAAATGTTTTCAACTACAAAATAATCTAAAATATATATGCAAGTTTAAAAATTCATTATATGCACTAAAGAAATCACCAAGGGCATGGTATTCCAAATTAGAAAAATATATATAGCACCAAGGCTTCAAAAGAGGGACATATTGTAGAAATTATGATGTATATTTGGAATGGCTCATGAATTTTTAATAAAAATCACAAGACACAAACCTACTCTACTACTATGCGGAAAGTAATTTACAACCTATAACAATAATCTCAGACATGCAATCATAAATAACACACCTGCACACAATATTTTTTCCTGGGAACTAATCTGCTAAAAATCCCAATGCATACTTGAAGTAATCTGATGAATAGAGATGTGTTACAATTGCTTTGCTCAAGTGAGCACAACCTACAAGTGAATAAAATATCTCTCTACTCACTTAAAAGCTCTGACCCAGACTTATTCAATTTATGCCTTTTCTTGAGCCCCTATTTCCTTATGCAATTCCTTGATATATTAGGCCCCTATTATTTAGTAATTTCTCCGAAATGGATTGTGAAATTCCCAATGTTGATCACTTGATTGCATGCAACACCTGTACACTCAAACTAGTCTACAAATGATGTTACATTGCCTTGGAATCTCCACAAGGCCTTGGGAACTCAAATTCTATGCATGCACTAGCCATTTTGGTTTGATTGATCAGTTAACTAGATGATTAGTGAGTGTGATTGAAGTCCCATTACACAAGTGACCCCCTACTAGCTCCTCTAATGGTTAGAACTAGTTTAACTGAAAGCAACCTGAGATAACTTATCTTGACTATTACGAATTAGAAATCACACATTTTTAACTTAAATCTAACTCCTCCAACTCAAATTTACTGAGCTAACTAAGTGAAAAGAGCCATGTAACCTAATTTAATTGCATCCAAGTTGTCTCTTGATGGAAATTTAAATTTTCTCAATTAATCAATGAAAAATCAAATTGAGAATTTATTGTTGCATTTTTCAACACTCCCTCTCAGCAATAAAAGCATTATCAACCACCCCTATCCCGCACCTTTGGAACTCAAACTTCCCACTTGAAAATTCCTTTTTCAAAATGTCAACATCTTGTCCCTCTATCAGAATGTACAGAAGCAACATTATCCGCCTATGCACATAATCCTATAAATGGTGATACCGGATATTTATATTCTTGGATCGATGGTGAAAAAAAGTATTTTCAAAGAGCTCTATGACAATTCGATTATAATAGTAGATAACGGTTGGATCCATCATCTAACCAAATATTCCCATGAGTATATTTCTCATCTAAATCGCTTCACATGTTTCTTGACTTGCAACCATGTATTTTTCTTCTGTTGAGCTAAGTGCCACAGATATTTTCTTCCTATTTTACAATGAACCCATTGCAGACCAACACAAAAAATTCCACCTGATGTACTCTTTCATTTTGATGGACTCCCCTCCCAATCTGCATCTATGAAGCCACACAACTTCACTCCCTTTTCTCATTTGTACCATATTCCAAACTAGGTTGTGCCTCTGAGGTGTTGGACATTGGATAAACCAACGCTCTCAGTGTATTTCGTGACATGGACTAACCGTCTCTTGTGGATCCTTATCTCTGGCGATACGATCATTGACTAACACCTGCGGGTTTTGGTCTAACGGAAATCGTGATTCCCAACAAGTGGTATCAGAGCGTAGGTCACGAGTTTGATCCACACCCGGCTCGCGTTGGGGGGGAGATTGTTGGATATTGGATAAACCAACGCTTCCCGTGTGTTTTGCGATATGGACTAACCGCCTCTCGTGGATCCTTATCTCTAGCGATACGATCATTGACTAACACCTGCGGGTTTGGGTCTAACGACAATCGTGATTCCCAACATGAGGTACCATAAAACATGCTTAGCTTCCTTCCAAAATAATTTGGGTGGCCTAACCATAGCTTAGCTCAATTGGTTGACTGCATAGCATATATATAGTGGTGTTTTCATAATATACATCAATGAACCCACTAACTGTCGATAAATAGTAGCATCCACTTCTTCACATAAAGTGGAATCATCTTCCTCTATTTGGTCGCTAGTGGTGTCTCCATGGGTTTGCAACTCTCCATGTGTAATCTGTAGTATCTCATTTGCATACCTTCCTTGAGAGAAAAAACATTTCCCCATCACCTTTCCATACTTCCAACTCTAGGAAGTAGTGCATGAGACCCATGTCCTTCATTTCAAATTATCTTGTAAGGCCCTCCTTGCAATATTTTATCAATTGTTCATCACGAGTTAAAATTAAGTCATCAACATATAATAAAATGATGAGAAATTTACCTTCTACAAAGATGTGATAGATGTTTGCATCCGCTTCACTTTTGGTGAATCCAAAACCAGTGAGATAGCTATCGATCTTGGTGTACCAAGCATGGGGTGCTTGTTTCAGACTATACAATGCTCGCTTGAGTCTGCACACATGAGAATATCAATCAAAATCTAAAATCCTTTTCGTTTCTGGATAAACACCTCCTCCTTGATAACTCCATTGAGTAATGTTTTTTTTACATCCATCTTCTGTATCTTCCACCCCATTTATGCATCCAAAGAAATAATTGATCTAATTGATGAGTACCTTGCTACATGAGAAAAGGTCTCCTCATAGGCAATTCGTTCAACTTGAGAGCACCCCTTGGCCACAAATCTGGCCTTATACTTCTTTATGCTTCTGTTTGCTACTTGTTTGACCTTGAAGATCCATCTCGAACCCACAACTAATTTATCTTTTGATCTTGGGACCACTTCCCAAACATTGTTATTTACAATGGATTTGTATTCCTCTTGCATTGCATCAATCCATATAGGTTTCTCTATTGATTCCTAAAAATAGGATGGATCGGTATATACAAGCTCAGTCATTAGAGCCATGTAGTCAATGTACCAATCAGATTACCTTCTCTGTCTGCACAAATTTTAAGGACCACCCACTTTCTCCCTCGCATCCTGCACAAGTATCTCAGCTTCCTTAGTTCTGTGTTTTCCTTCTCTGGATGGTTCATCTTGAGTGGTTTTCTCCACTCTCTGCTCAATTTATGGCTACTCCACAACTTCTTAAGGTTCCTCCTTTGGAGCTAAAACCCCTCTTCTAGTGGGATCTAAAGCTCCCTCTAAATATAGCACTGCATTTATTTCTCCTCATCAAACTTTACATCCCTTTGCACAACTTCCATTCTGAGGGATGTCAAGTACACATGGTATTTGTGAGGAGTTTCTGTGTAACCCAAAAATACCCCCAATTTTGTTATCAGATCAATTTTGTTCGTTAATTCTGTGGAGACATGGTAGTAAATAGAGGCTCCAAAAATCCTAAAGTGTGACACATCTATATTTCTCCTTGAGAAAGCCTCCTCCGGTGTAATCATGCCCAGAATTCGATGAGGACTTTGGTTCTGCAAATAGACTATTGTATTTCATGCCTTTGCCCACAAATCCAATGGTATGCCTTTGTCATGCAACATCACCCTCGCTTCTCCCACAATACTATGGTTCTTCATCTCAGCCAACCCATTCCGCAGTGGGTTATGGGGTGTTGTAAACTCTCGTTGAATTCCTTCTTTTGCACAATTTTTTTTAAATTCATTTGACATGTACTCACCTCCATTATCACTCCTAAGAGTCTTCACCTTCTTATCAGTTTCTTTCTCAACCAATGCCTTGAATTCTACAAACTTGGATAATCTCTCATATTTATTTCACATGAACAATATACATCACTTCTCTGAGAAGTCATCAATAAAAATAAAAAATATTTTTGTCTGGAAGTGGAGAATGTCGAGAAAGGTCCGCAGACATTTGATTGGATCCTTTTTATGATTTCATATGCTTTTTCATCCCAATCATTGTTGAGATTCAACAAGATGATGAGCTTAGTGAAAATAGTCACCTTCACTAAGTGGGCCCACAGGCTATTTTTGGCGCAAGTCTATTTTTAGACATGTCGATCATATTCTATGAGTTGCGGGATGCTATTTGTGGATGTTTGGTCAAGTTGGAAAAATAGATGGACTTATATTTTTAGACATATTGGGTGGAGTCTATTTTTAGACTTCCAATCTAAAAATAGATATGTCGGATATTATTAGCTCTTAATAATATTTGGACTCTAAACATTATCTTATTCTCTTGGAGCACTTCAGTTAAGTGCACAGATGTGGCACAACAGCTAAAAAAATGAATTACACTATTCCTGAGGGTTTACTAGAGCTATTGCATGGATGAATTCAGTTAGAACTCATGTGACAGAGTTTGGTGGAGTTGGAGAAGTAGTTGGTGGAGTTGTATTTAGTTTAACTCAGTTGGACTCAGTTGAGCTAGTTGTATCTAGTCTAACTGATTGATACACTAGTGAGAGTGGTGTGAATTAATTAGTTAATTATTTCACTAAATAATAACTCATTAATCTACTGAAGAATACATCAGTTAACTACAGTGCATGGCAGTTTCAGTGGAGACTAGTGGAGAGATAGGTGAAAGAGCAAGTGTGACTATCATTTGTGACTATAGTGATGCATTGATTGCATCCAACACTCAGTGGAGATGCCAATGAGGATTGTGTGAGAAAGGATGGATCAATTTGAGTTCATTTAGAGCCATTCTTCAGCAAGGATTGCGCAGTAGAGGCAGGCTAGCAGGTGGCAAAGATTGGTGCATGGATTTGCAAGATCGGGCCTGATTAGTGTGTAGCGATTGTATTGTACTGAGAGCTTGATATGTTCAGCTTTGTATGAGGATTTTTACATGATAGCTATGACATATATTATATACATATAGTTTGGGTTTTCAGCTTTAGTCTTTCCCATTAAACAACTGTGTTAATGTGTGTGAATTTTTATTGTTTCATGTGTGCATTGCAATCTTGATTCAATTTCCGCAAATGATCAATGGTGGAATAGATTCTGTATTTTGCATGAAGTTAAAATAGTGTGAGATCAGGAGAATATTCGACATATAACACATAAGTTATATAATTTCTACAATCATGGAATGTGGATTTGTGTACTTCCCCAAAGTACATCCTTTACATACATCATGTTGCTCAAGTGCTCCTTTTGGGATTCTTGTGGTTATTTGTTGCATATTCAGGATGTCATGATGAAAATGGTCAAGGCTTCTATGCCAAATTTCACTGACATCGCAGTTTTGCACCTTATCCGCCTTTGTGCTTAATGTGTCACAATCTTCCACATCTATCTTATACGTGTTCTTCACATGAACCTTGATCTGCTTCACCTATCCCATGGCTATGTGTCTTAGGAATTCCTTTCCTTTGTTGAATATCACATCATAACCATGGTATTCCAAAACTGCAACAGAGATGATATTTTTCTTTCGGCTTGAAATGAACATGATATCCTTGAGCTTTAGGGGGGATCCTGACTCCCTACAAAAGCTTATTGTACCAACCTCGTTCATGTTATACCTTCCGTTGTCCCCCATCTCAATGTGCATCTACAAGACTTTCTCCTCCATGTCACTGAAAATTTATCTACACCCTATCATGTGTAACGATGCACCCATCACTTTGTTGGCCATGCATGTAATAAGGTGTTGAAGCCCCGAAAATTGGGTCTACAACAAGGGGGATACCCACCCGGTCCGGACCTTGGTTAGCAGCTCCTTTTCCGTTTGGTATAGTGGGTCCGACTGGGGATATGGGACCAGTTTCCCAATATGTGTGTGTGTGTGTGTCGAGAATTGATATTTCCTCTCTAAAAGTTCCTAAGTGAAATTATTTTATTCTAACTCTAATCTAATAACATGAAATTGTATTCTAATAAACATAAATATCTAATTCTACACTAACCCGGGATGTAATCTTTCCGTTATGTGATCTAAAATGATTTCAAATAACAATTGGTAATAAAGATCATTCAACTATTATAAGAAAAGAATTCAATAAAGATAAACCACTTCGTATAAAAATTTAGACGAAACAGTTGTGAAAAACATATCACATAATAAGCTACTCACATATTAAGCATAAATAAATATATATCACCGTACAGAAGTGCCAAATGATAACTCAAGCATTCAATTATTAATATATAAACAACTGAACATGAATATCACTTTAACACAAAGGCATCAATAGTTAAGAGATAAAAGTACCATTTATAACTAGTTCTACTCATGAGCTTCAAGCAATAATGACTTATCTCTTCTTAATCCAACATCCACTAAGAGTACAAAAGTGCAACATCAGTAGTAGATATTAAACGCAGATATCAATAAATCTTGTTCCATTCATTCATCAAAACCTCCTCGGACAGTACAAAAGTGCATGTTCTGAGGACAAGTTTTTGACAAATTTCAGGACCCTTCTCTAAATGCATGAGAAGGGTTTAAATACTACTAACTAAATCTAGAAATAATTTATTACAAAAATGTAGGATACGGTTTAAATGACCGTCCTCATTTCAAGAAAAAATAAAACAAAATTAATACTAACACTGAATCTAAAATTAAAACTAACAACTAACTATTTGTGTATCTGTTCCTTGAAATCACAAGTGTTTAGCATTTGTTTGAGAAGAGTCGGTTGGCCGACTTTCGACTTTAACTGTCCTGTGAAAATGGAATCGGCAAGAGCTGGCACCATCTTCTCGGCAAAATTGATGATACATGTGAGATTCATGCACTGGCTGTGTGGTTTTACCAAATACGCCTAGTAATAATCCCAATTCAACTTAGTTAATCTTTTAATTGATTCTGCCTTTTCTTGAGCCTTCTGTCTCCAGCTTGTCTGCAGTTGCTGTAATTTCGGTAGATACCCTGGAGTGGTTTCTGAGATCAGATTTTCCTTGTGCAAATTTTCATTTATGCAGTCAATAACATTGTTTGCTGTTGTGGCTGCTTCTTCTGTCGCTTGCTCTGCTTTCCTGAGTTGTGCATCCCACTTGTTAAAGAGAATTTCTTTGTGATTGTCGTTGATTATTGGTGCGCCTACTCTTTTCCCTTAATCTGTTTCTTGCCAAGCCAAATATTCGGTAACCCTTTTATCAATTAGATTGTAATCATGTCATAATTCTATGACTTGATTAGTGATTTTATCGCTTATTTCGCAATAAGAGTTCCACTGTGATATTCTTTGGCACAATGTTTCCTGTTGCTGCAGTAGTTGATAATTTAAGGAAATGGATACTGTGATGAATTATGTAAGCTTAGGATCATCCTTGTGCATCTATTACATAACCTGTAACTATTTTTCTCTTTCAGCTAAACTGTTCTGGTACCCTATCTGCATTTTTTGGAAGTCCTGCTGTAATTTTTCAAGTTGTTTTTGTGCTTCGTTGTTGGCGTTGGCTTGTTGCAGCTGTTGTTGTAAAACCTGTACTTTATCTTCTTTCTCTTTTAGTAATTGTCGTACCTCAAATGCTTTATCAATGGCCGCAGAGGCATATGCTCCTGTGATCTGAGATAATTTGGTGAGATTTTCAGTGGGATCAGTAGTAGGATCTTGCCATAGGATGTCTAATTGTTCTGCATCATGAGAGAGCACGTTTTCCAAATTCCTTTTCTTTCTTTGTCTTCTCACTACTGCCTTGTGTTGTGGACTATAAAATACAACAAGAGGAGGAATTTCCTCTATTTTGAGCATAAGTTCAGAGGATGGGGTAGTGGGAATATGTTCCATTTCTGAGACATTGCTAATTGTTCCTGTGACTATATCTTATGTTGCCCGTACATTACTCACAGGTGTCTTTGTGCTCTGTCCTTCAATATTGATTAAATCATTGAATGTCTCCCATTCTTTATCTAGCTTGGTTCTGACTAATGGTGGCTGGATGATGAGAGGGGGAGGATCTAGCCGTGAAGAGGTCAAAACCTGTTGTTATGGGAGCTCTTTTGACTGGGCAGTATCCCTTACTGTCTCTTCACTTTTATCATGGTCACTTTCAGACCTCTTAGAGTGTTCTGATGTTTCTTTCCCGGACTTAGATTTAGATCTGTCTATGCCTGAAATTCCACTAAGACTAATACTGGGAGTTGGTTCCCTTATGGGTTCCAAGCGTAATTTATCCAAAGGGATATTGGCTAACCTCCTTTCCCTATATATCTTGAAATCTTGAAATTCTGCTGGAGGAAATCGCATCTGGGCCGAATGTAGAACCTCTTTAAGTGTACCTTTCTCTTGGAACATGTCATCAAAAAGATCAACTTCTTTAGAAAACACCTTTATTTTGACTGCAGTAGTGAAATTTTTAGCAATATCATAAGGGTTGAACGGTCTTCTTGGAAATTTGAACAATCATAGACATGTTATGTTGTTTAATTCTTTGAATGCATGGCCTACATCAAATAGTGAAAAGGCCCCACAAGTCACAGGAAATTGTGGCCAAATAGCCTTCTTTTTGTCCTTCAAATCTATAGTCAAACCTCCTTCTCCATAGGTTTGATAAGAAATTTCTCGTGCCATGAGTTTATCAGGAACATACAAAGGTAAGACATGAGGGGAAGCGAGACTTCCAAATACCCTGACATATGTAAACAGTTCTTCATCGAACCATCTCACAATAGGGAGTATATCTACCTCTGCTTTGGGAGAAAATCTTGGAGCGTCTTTATCATATAAAATTTTGTATAGGGGCAACATGATTCCATGAAAAATCTTATAAAAATAAGGAGTGAACTTGGAATCCCACAATTCTTTATGATAAATATGAATGGGTAAGGGGTCTTGAGTCGTCCATTTCCAACCCATTAAAGGAAACTTCGAAATATAACAGATTGCATCCATCACATATGCAGATAAGTAGAAAGGGGAATTAATTCTCTGAGAAACAGTTCTTTTAGACCGGTAATTCAAAATGGATGTGGCTAAGTTTTCAGATAATATCTTAGCCCAATCCACAATAGTAGCATTAATGGCGGCATTCAATAATGGTAGCCATTCATATGAAAATTTATTAATTTCCGGCTTCCCAAAAAGTCTACAGAGCATAGCAGTAGCAAAGAAATACAGGGAGGTGAGAGAACCAGTACTATACATACCATGTTTATCATTTTTTAGTGGTTCATCTCTCCTTGACCAGTCCTTGGTGCATTCTTCTAGGTTTTCATTTTCTTTAGAAAACTTCTCCATGAACTGTTTGTTATAAGTCACCTGTGGCTCTGGTAAATGATACATGAGTCTCAAATCTTGTGGAGTGAATGAGCCAATGAGTCCTTGACCCTGAGTCTTAAATTGTCTGTTTGTGATGTCAGCGCTGTCTAGTACCCATTTAACCATGTCTGTGTATGGAAGAATTTTGGGCCTCGCCGCTATCCGATGCAAGAACGAGCAAGCTAGCTCTGTAATAGACGCCTTAGAAGACCCATGTGAGCCTGCAGTAGCTGTAACCTCCATTATTCTGGGATTCTCTTCCTCAAGTAGACTGTACATGCCTTCCCAAGTAGTAATACCAGCATCTTTATTACAGGCGGTGTCTATATACAAGGGCGTCATTTCTTTGTCTTCAGAACTCGAAGCTTTGTCTTTCTTTCCCATAATATCCTAAATACCACTTTGTATAGTTTTATGTTCTTCGTTCCTGCAGTTTACAAATGAGGTGAGAATAATGATAAGAAAAAGGTGATGGGAAAGCTTTTAAATGCCAAAGACATATAAAATATACCACCTTACGTGAAATGGCTCTTCGATCATAACAAAACCATATTTCATTAATGATTGAAAACTAACTCATTGATTAACATTAAAGCGCATAACCAGGCCTCGGTTTATGGAAAAAAAAAAATCGTACAATGAGCCCTAAAGATCTGCGATAAGGCGATCTGCGATTTTCTTCGCAATATCGCAGATCGCAGTATCGCTATATCGCAATCTCGTGGAATTACAATATCACAATACCGCAATATCGCAGAATCGCAAAATCGCTATATCGCAATATCGAAAAATTGTTGGAGCTGAACATATGACAAACATCCGTTAATGTGTTTTTCTGCGAAACGCGATTTGCGATATGTGCCATCGCATATCAGCGGTTTGAGGTTTTTCAGCGTAAGTGATATTTGAGGTATGCGATGCAATAAATGTTTTTAGTGCATAGTTTCGCATCGCGATCTCGCAATCTTAGAATTCCGCTTGTAAGGAGGTATTCATTACCTTTTTTGCGATGCAATATTTCTTTTAAGGAATGATTTTATCCTACCTTATCATAAAACTTAAGCTTTTTAAGATTCTTCAAGGGGTATTCTCCTAAGTTTATGATATTAAGTTTTATTGAAAAAGGAAATACAAGCACTAATCGATTTTTAAATTTTTTGACTAAGGGCCCCCACTTATTTAGTATTAGTGATAATACTAAATAAGAAGGGGGGTTGTTGCTGGCCACAACAATTGGTGATTCACTTGGAAGAACCAGTTATCTCTGCTTTTCTTTTAAATTTTTTAAACTTCCAAAAAAGAAATTTTTTTTAGAAAATCAAACTTTATTATAGAAAGACAAAGTACATTATGCTTTTATCTATCAATGATATTTCGTTTCTTCTAAATTTAAATTTGATTATTTACTTCCTCAAGCTAGTCCTTGTATCTACATCAGTCATTACTTGGTTTATAAAGATAAAAACAAAGGCTTCTCTATAAATCAGTGTTAAATATGCTCATTTGTCATAGGTAGAGCCTCTACTGCCAACAGGCGTTTATAGCCTCGACAGGGTTACTTGTTACCCATCAATGATCCTGTATCCTACTTAGAGAAGTATACAATTTTCAAAGAGAAATCCATATCCACACTTATTGCTTTCATTTTCCTTTTTTACCCTTAAAGAACAATGTCTTGGTTTGGTAGCCAATTTATGACAGTGCCATTCACTTGATTTATAACTTTGCTGAACAAGCTGGCTCTTGATGAGACCCCTTGTCTTTTGATTGCAACAATCTTGAGTCATTGCCCTGTTGTGGTATGTAGTATTGGCAAAGTCAGCAAGCTATAATATCTATGATCATGATAAGTCGGCTCGTGATGAGACCTCTTACTCTTTAAGTTAAAGTGTATCATTGGATTATTCCCTGAACGTTGTAATTTTCTAGGTGGGGAGGAAGTCATTGTTTCCTTAAGATGGCTCTGGACAACAATAGTAGAGTTTTTTGGAAAGAGATTTTCTACAAAGAATCTTCGTTTTGTTATTGATACCTTTTATTGGACTGATATAAAACAATTTCCCACTAAAGGTCACTTTTTATCAAAATTTACAAGGTTGAAACTAGTATCATTTCTAGGCCTAAAGCCTTTAACTGTATCTTTCAATAATAATGATCAATTTTCTAGAAGAATTCTATTTATACAAGTGAAAAAAAAAAAATCTAAAAGAGAATTTGTATCTTTTTCGTGAATTCCAAATGTAACCATTTACAACTGGTTTTATTATGAAAATAAAGAAAACTAATTTACAAAATAGAAGAATGATCTCCTATGGAAAATATTTTTTGAGGATCTTTCTGTTAACAGATAAAGACTCTCTTTTTCCTATTAAATCCTGTAACATAAAAGTAGATGGACCTATGACTTCTGCGATTTGGAAAGGACCAAGCCACATTCGTTGAAATTTCGTATGTTTCCCTTTTTCCTCATGAGCCTTGTCCCATTTTAAAACTAGATCTCCCATCTGAAAGTCCTTTCTAGATATCATTTTTGAATCAAAAGAAGCTTTTACTAATGCTTGGTGATGAGCATGATTTATTTTGGCCTATTCTTGTTTCTCTTCTAGCTTAATTATTTCCAGCTGCCTTAGTTGTAAGGAAGAAGTTGGTGCTTCATCAATATATTGAACTAAGGCCAAAGAGGGAATTGCTAGATGAGTTGGAAGAACCACTTCTTTCCCATAAACTAAATTAAAGGGAGAAGTGCCAATGGAGGCTTTCTGCATTATTCGATCTGCCCATAAAGCATATACTAAAGACTTATGCCAATTTTTGTGATTTTGATCAATGGTTCGCTTAATGATTCTGATTAAGTTTTTATTTGTAGATTCAGCTAACCCATTTCCCTGTGGGTAATAATTGGCAGAGTATTTAAGTTTGAAACCTCTTTTGAGTGAAAATTCAGTCATAGCATTACCAGAAAAATACGATGCATTATCAAACATTAAAGCAGAAGGTAAACCAAACATGGTGATTATGAACTGATCTATGAACTCGATGATATGCTCGGCATTAGCCGTCTTGAGAGGAACTGCTTCTACCCATTTAGTAAAATAATCAGTTGATGTAAGGATATACCTATGTTGTTTAGAAGAGTGAGGAATGATCTCACCTATTATGTCCAATCCCCATTGATCAAAAGGCTGCTCAATGTTGACTGGTTGCAGCGGCAATGCTGGTTTCTTTTGTCTCCCAGCAGCGGTTTGACAAACTTGACATTTCCTTACGTAGCTATGTGAGTCTTTGAATAGTGTGGGCCAGTAATAGCCTGCGCGGAGGATTTTATGTGCAGTAGCATCTCCAGCATAATGTCCGCCTGTTGGCCCATCGTGGAGTTCCTGCAAGACTTTTTCAGCTTCAAATTTCTCAAGACATTTAAGGAGAACAGAATCAAAATTCATTCTAAAAAGAACATCATTCACGAGCTGATATTTTTTAGCCTTCAACCTTAGAGCTCTTTTCTTGGTGTAATCGAGATTTGGAGGAGCATATCCATTCTTTAGATAAAATATGATATCAGCGTATAATGATTCAACATCGTTTAGGCTTACCTCATACATTTGTATCTCTGCAGATGGTATTTCGGAAATAAGCGATGCTCCAGCTAGCATTTTGCAAAAGCCTTGACCTCTTACAATACTCGCTGGTTTGATTTCTACGTCATATTCTTGTAAGGAAGTAATCCAATTGGCTCTTTTCTCACCCACATATTTTTGTACTAAGAGATTTCTTACCGCTGGAAACAGTACTATGATTTTTGTATGGGTTTTAAGTAGAAAAGGTCTAAAATATTTAATTTCTTTGAAAACAGCATAAGCTTGTTTCTCTACATCTGAATAATTTAACTCAGCCCCTTGTAAATTTGAACTGAAAAAAGAAATTGGGGCTTCTGCCTTGTCTTGGTTTGCTTGAGTGAGTATCGCAGCATATGATCTATCAGAGGCAAATGTATATAAAATAAAAGGATCGGAAAAATTTGGAGTTGCTAAAGATGGAGCATTAAAAATTGCTTGTTTGATCATATTGAATGCTTCATATTCGTCTTGGCCCCATTTGAAGTTTGATTTCTTTTTAATCATTTCTTGTAAAGGAGATACAATTCTTGAAAAATCTGGCACAAATCTCTTTACAAAATTAAGCTGGCCAAGGAAAGATTGCATAGCTTTCTTGTTGTGAGGTAGGGGTATTTCAGAAATCTCCTTGATTCTGTTAGGATCAATATGAATTCCAGATTTTGACACTATGAATCCAAGAATTTTTCCTTTACTTAATGCAAAAAAGGATTTTTTCGGGTTAAGTGAAATTCCATACCTTTGAAAACGTTGGAAGATTTGTTTTAAATCTCTAAGATGATTGCCTCGTTTCATGGAATATACAATTATATCATCCATGTAAATTACCACTGACTTGTTAACTAATCCCTTGAATGTGATGTCCATGGCTCTCTGAAATGTGGCACCAGCGTTGATCAGACCAAATGGCATCTAATGATATGCATAAGTGCCCCATTTGGTTCTGAATGTGGTTTTCAATTGATCATCGGGATGGACCAACACTTGGTTGTAACTAGAGAAACCATCCAAGAAGGACATTAATTCTAATCCTGCGACTGCCTGCAGTATTTGCTCCATGGGAGGCAAAGGAAAATTGTCTTTTTGGCGGGATTTGTTAAGATTTTGAAAGTCAATGCAAATTCTAATGTCTCTGTTCTTCTTTCTAACAGGAACCATATTGGAAACCCATTTAGAATGTCGAACGGGAAAAATGATTTTGGCTTTCAATAACTTATTGAGTTCAGATTTGAACTGGTTTTCTAGATTGGGATGGATCTTTCTCATCTTTTGCTGGACATTTTTTTCATCGTTTATCATTGGGATAGTATGTTGGATGATAGCAGTGTCATAAGTTTTGAGTTCATCATAGTTCCAAGCAAAGACACTTTTTTATTTTTTCAAGAGATGAACATATGCTAATTTTTCTTCAGGAGCTAGGCCAAGGCCTAGGTTGATATTATGTGGTTTGGTATCAGTTCCTAGATTTACTAATTCATAGTTCAAAGTTGAACTTTGCAGTTTTGAATTGGTAGATATTTTGAATTGATCTTTCAAATCATAAAGGTCTTCTAACTTGACTACTGACTTTGGCATAGCATTATTAGTGCTATCTTGTTGCAATTGTCTATCATGTTGGTACTCTACAATTATCTGATTGGTGTAAGATCCTTCAGATGTGAGGAAGCTTATAATATCAGGATCATCGTTGAAAATACTCCAATTGGTAATGTTATCAGGAATTGAGGGTCTAAAGGTTAGTTCGATTGAAAACCGATCAGGGCTATACTCTTCTAAAGGAATGAGCTTGGAAGCTACATTAGCTAGGAGATCTGCACTAGTATTATGGAGTCTGGGGATTTCTGAAATATTAAATGCTATAAAGTGTTCAGTCAGATCTTGAACTAAAGATTGATAATGCTTTAAATGACCTGATAAACAATGTATAGTATTACGTACATGTCTAATTACAATTTCAGAATCTCCAAAAACTTGTAGATATTTGATGTCTAATCCGATTTCTTTGTATAATCCTTGGACTAAAGCTTCGTATTCTGCAGTATTATTGGTGCAATCGAACTCGAGTCTGCAAATTAGCATAGTTTTTTTTCCCTCTGGACTAATCAACACGCATCTTGCTCCTGCTCCTTCATTAGACTTAGAACCGTCAAAAAATAAATTCCAAAATAAAGATTTATTTACAGGAGCATCTATAAAATTAATACATTTAGAACTATCTGTTTGAGAAAAAATTTCTACTTGAGATAAAAAAAAATGTTCTAAGTAAGGTGAAGTATGAGCATTAAAATTTCCTAAGAAAGAATCAACTGAGTAGTTTCCAATGATACTATTGCTATATGCTATCGATTCACTTTCTCCTTCCAGTTCTGTTACTATGTATTTCTGATGTTTTTCTCGCTCAACCTTTATCTGATTTGGTTTACCATTGTAAGGAAGCCACATGTGCGAACAATCAGTTGCAAAATATCCATGAAGTTTTTTGACCAATCTCTGCTAAGAATTAAGCCATAAAATTCTGGAATATCTGCAACTAAAATGTCGATAACTTGACATACCTTTGGATTAGATGACAGCCTTATGGTAACCTGATTTAATTCACCGATCACTTCAACTTGCGATCGATCTAACTGAACTATGCGCACAACAGATTTTTGCGGTTGAATGTTCAACTTTGCACATATTGATTTTGGTAAAATATTAGATGAAGCTCCAAAATCCACTAAGCAATTATGCAAATTTTTATTGAAAACTTCATAAGTAAGAAGAAATGGGGGAGTATGAGATCTCGACCTTCCTCCAATTAAAGTGATATTTTCTAGATCAACTTTATTAATCACATTATTTGGAGGTATTCCCATTTCATGGGAAGCTTGAGAGATTACAGGGGCGGGCAGAGGTTTTTCTGGTACAGCATGTAATTCTTTCAAAAGTACCTTTTGCTGGTGTTTTAACTTGCTCAATTCATAAAAAGTTATGTTAGCCCTAGTCTTCTTCATGTCTTCTATGATATTATACTCCATTTCATCCGAAACGATCAGCGTTTTTGATGGAGTTGATGAATCTGTTTGGACTGGGCTAGTTTGAGTCGCTTTAGATTTCATTTTCTTGTCTGCGACTTTATCCTTAGTCAATGAGCTTGCGCTCTTTGGCTTAGGAGTAGGTTGAGGAGGATCAAGTTTATTTCTACTTCGAGTGCTAACCGGGGATGCCTCTTGATATTCTTCATCTGGAAGGATGAAATCCCACATACCTTGTACCTCTACAACTTCTTCTTCATCGATAGTTTCTTCAGTAGCAATCTCCTCTTCTTCTTCTTCTGATTCAGCACTTGTGATAGCATTTGGCGGCTTTGAATCAGTTTAAGGGCTTCTTCTATAAGGCTTGTACGGATTTTTAGAAGATGTTTCTGCCACTTGTTTCTTAATGTCAACCATTTCGTTGGACATGGTTTTTAGAACTTTCTGCAATCCTTCTAAATTGAATGGATCTTTCGATTTTTTTTTCTTGGGATCTTCCTTAAAAGTAACCTTCTTGGATTTTCGTTCCTCTATCATGTTTTTCTTTTCTAGGGCTATGATACGTTTCTCTACTACTATTGCTTCCTTCATATTGTTAGATAAAGTTGTTTTGTTAGCCCTATCAATGAAGATTGCTATGTTTGATGGTAAAGCATAAATGTACCATTCACTTCGCACTTCTTCGCTAGGATTGGAAGCAGTAGGAATTATATTTAATATTTTATTGAAACGTGAATTAAAATCTTTGATAGGTTCTTTTGACTCGGCCCTAAGGTTAGACAGGTCATTGACCAATGTCACTGTAGACCTGTCATCACCGAACTTAGTCAAAATTTGATCTTGGAAGATATCCCAACAAGTGATAGATCTAGATGGTAATGAGAAATACCATGATTTGGCTGATCCTTGTAGAGTATAGGGAAAAAGTCAGACGACAACGTCTTCATTGGTAACTCCATTGAGATTTATGGACAACATAAAGTTATTAATATGTTGTTCCGCTAGCATGCCTGCTTCAGGATTAAACTTAGGCAACCATTTTTCAGGATGGGCCGGTATTTGACTCAAGGGCGCAGGCATTAAGACTGCCCCTGGGTTATTCCATGGAGATTGGGCCATCGCTGAACTACCAACAGAGGAAAGCGCAGAAGATGATCCCTGCGGTTGGGAAGATGAGGATATTACAATTCGAGATGTTTGAGAAGGAGATGTGGAAGTTCCAATGGACTGACGGACAATAATTTGAAGTGGAGGGGTGGATGGTTGACTTCACGGTGAAGAGGTTGAGATGGATGATGATGATGAAAGAGTCTCTCTATCATACCCTTTAGGTGATTTCCTTGCTCTCTTCCTTGTAGGTAGAGGTAACTCAGTTGGCTGAACACCAAACTTTTCGCTCTTTAATCTGGTGAGAGGATGAGCAGGGTTATATTGCAAAGTTACACTGCCTTGTGATTTATCAAATATTTGAGATGATATTGAAAATCAATGAAGTTTATGGATCAAAGATTCAACTTCAGGAGGTTCAATAGCATATTCTTCTGAAAAGTCAGGGTTTGTGGCAGTGGATGTTGTTCTTTCGACTTCTGGCTCTAGATTTAAAGATTCTAAGTGCGATGGGGAAGTCGGGGGAGATGGTGAGGGCGATTTACTCTCAGAATGTTATTTTGATTTTGACTTACTTTCCATTCATAGTTCGAGGCCCTCCTTCTAGCACCAAATATGTTGAAGCCCCGAAAATCGGGTCTACAACAAGGGGGATACCCACCCGGTCCGGACCTTGGTTAGCAGCTCCTTTCCCGTTTGGTATAGTGGGTCTGACTGGGGATATGGGACACGTTTCCCAATACGTGTGTGTGTGTGTGTCAAGAATTGATATTTTCTTTCTAAAAGTTCCTAAGTGAAATGCTTTTATTCTAACTCTAATCTAATAACATGCAATTGTATTCTAATAAACAGAAATATCTAATTCTACACTAACCCGGGATGTAATCTTTTCGTTATGTGATCTAAAATGATTTCAAATAAAAATTGGTAATAAAGATCATTAAAATGTTATAAGAAAAGAATTCAATAAAGATAAACCACTTCGTATAAAAAGTTAGACGAAACAGTTGTGAAAAACATATCGCATAATAAGCTACTCACATATTAAGCATAAATAAATAGCTATCACCGTACAGAAGTGACAAATGATAACTCAATCATTCAAGTATTAATATATAAACAACTGAACATGAATATCACTTTAACACAAAGGCAGAAATAGTTAAGAGATAAAAGTACCATTTATAACTAGTTCTACTCATGAGCTTCAAGCAATAATGATTTATCTCTTCTTAATCCAACATCCACTAAGAGTACAAAAGTGCAACATCATTAGTAGATATTAAATGCAGATATCAATAAATCTTGTTCCATTCATTCATCAAAACCTCCTCGAAGGGTACAAAATGCATGTTCTGAGGACAAGTTTTTGACAAATTTCAGGACCCTTCTCTAAATGCATGAGAAGGGTTTAAATACTACTAACTAAATCTAGAAATAATTTATTACAAAAATGTAGGATACGGTTTAAATGACCGTCCTCATTTTAGGCAAAAATAAAGCAAAATTAATGCTAACACTGAATCTAAAATTAAAACTAACAACTAACTATTTGTGTATCTGTTCCTTGAAATCACAAGTGTTCAGCATTTGTTTGAGAAGAGTCGGCTGGCCGAATTCTGACTTTAACTGTCCTGTGAAAATGGAATCGACAAGAGCTGGTGCCATCTTCTCGTCAGAATTGATGATACATTTGAGAGTCATGCACTGGCTGTGTGGTTTTACCAAATACGCCCATTAAGAATCCCAATTCAACTTAGTTAATATTTTAATTGATTCTGCCTTTTCTTGAGCCTTCTGTCTCCAGCCTGTCTGCAGTTTCTGTACTTTCGGTAGATACCCTGGAGTGGTTTCTGAGATCATATTTTCCTTTTGCAAATTTTCATTTATGCAGTCAATAACACTGTTTGTTGTTGTGGCTGCTTCTTCTGCCGCTTGCTCTGTTTTCCTAAGTTGTGTATCCCACTTGTTAAAGAGCATTTCTTTGTGATTGTCGTTGATTATTGGTGCGCCTGCTCTTTTCCCTTCCTCTGTTTCTTGCTAAGAAAAATATTCGGTAACTCTTTTATCAATTAGATCATAATCATGTCGTAAGTCTACGACTTGATTAGTGATTTTATCGCTTATTTCGCAATAAGAGTTCCACTGTGATATTCTTTGGCACAATGTTTCCTGTTGCTGTAGTAGTTGATCATTTAAGGAAATGGATTCTGTGATGAATTATGTAAGCTTAGAATCATCCTTGTGCATCTCTTGCATAACCTGTAACTGTTTTTCTCTTTCAGCTAAACTGTTCGGGTACCCTATCTGCATTTGTTGGAAGTCCTGCTATAATTTTTCAAGTTGTTTATGTGCTTCGTTGTTGTCGTTGGCTTGTTGCAGCTATTGTTGTAAAACCTGTACTTGATCTTCTTTCTCTTTCAGTAATTTTCGTACCTCAGATGCTTTATCAATGGCCGCAGAGGCATATGCTTCTGTGATTTGAGATAATTTGGTGATATTTTTAGTGGGATCGGTGGTAGGATCTTGCCATAGGATGTCTAATTGTTCTGCATCATGAGAGAGCACGTTTTCAAATTTCCTTTTCTTTTTTTGTCTTCTCACTACTGCCTTGTGTTGTGGACTATAAAATACATCAAGAGGAGGAATTTCCTCTATTTTGAGCATGAGTTCAGAGGATGGGGTAATGGGAATATGTTCCATTTCTGAGACATTGCTAATTTTTCTTGTGACTATATCTTCTATTTCCCGTACATTACTCACAGGTGTCTTTGTGCTCTGTCCTTCAATATTGATTAAATCATTGAATGTCTTCCATTCTTTATCTAGCTCGATTCTGACTAATGGTGGTTGGATGATGAGAGGGGGAGGATCTAGCTGTGAAGAGGTCAAAACCTGTTGCTGTGTGAGCTCTTTTGACTGGGCAGTATCCCTTACTGTCTCTTCACTTTTATCATGGTCACTTTCAGACCTCTTAGAGTGTTCTGATGTTTCTTTCCCGGACTTAGATTTAGATCTTTCTGTGCCTGAACTTCCACTGAGACTAATACTGGGAGTTGGTTCCCTTATGGGTTCCAAGCGTAATTTATCCAAAGGGATATTAGATAACCTCCTGTCCCTGTATATCTTGAACTCTTGAAATTCTTCTGGAGGAAATCGCATCTGGGCCGAATGTAGAACCTCTTTAAGTGTACCTTTCTCTTGGAACATGTCATCAAAAATATCATCTTCTTTAGAAAACACCTTTATTTTGACTGCAGTAGTGAAATTTTTAGCAATATCATAAGGGTCGAACGGTCTTCTTGGAAATTTGAACAATCATATACATGTTATGTTGTTTAATTCTTTGAATGTAGGGCCTACATCAAATAGTGAAAAGGCCCCACAAGTCATAGGAAATTGTGGCCAAATAGCCTTCTTTTTGTCCTTCAAATCTTTAGTCAAACCTCCTTCTCCACAGGTTTGATAAGCAATTTCTCGTGCCATGAGTTTATCAGGAACATACAAAGGTAAGACATGAGGGGAAGTGAGACTTCCGAATACCCTGACATATGTAAACAATTCTTCTCCGAACCATCTCGTGACAGGGAGTATATCTACCTCTGCTTCGGGAGAAAATCTTGGAGAGTCTTTGTCATATAACATTTTGTACAGGGGCAACATGATTCAATGACAAATCTTATAAAAATATGGAGTGAACTTGGAATCCCACAATTCTTTATGATAAATATGAATGGGTAAGGGGTCTTGAGTCATCCATTTCCAACCCATTTATGGAAACTTGGAAATATAACAAATTGCATCCATCACATATGCAGATAAGTAGAAAGGGGGATAAATTCTCTGAGAAACAGTTCTTTCAGACCGGTAATTCAAAATGGTTGTGGCTAAGTTGTCAGATAATATCTTAGCCCAATCCACAATAGTAGCATTAATGGCGGCATTCAATAATGGTAGCCATTCAGATGAAAATTTATTAATGTCTCACTTCCCAAAAATTCTACAGAGCATAGCAGCAGCAAAGCAATACGGGGAGGTGAGAGAACCAGTACTATACATACCATGTTTATCCTTTTTTAGTGGTTCGTCCCTCCTTGACCAGTCCTTGGTGAATTCTGCCAGGTTTTCATTTTCTTTAGAAAAATTCTCCATGAACTGTTTGTTATAAGTTGCCTATGGCTCTAGTAAATGATACATGAGTCTCAAATCTTGTGGAGTGAATGAGCCAATGAGTCCTTGACCCTGAGTCTTAAATTGTCTGTTTGTGATGTTAGCGTTGTCCAGTACCCATTTAACCATGTCTGTGTATGGAAGAATTCTGGGCCTCGTCGCTATCCGATGCAAGAATGAGCAAGCTAGCTCTGTAATAGATGCCTCAGAAGACCCATGTGAGCCTGCAATAGCTGTAACCTCCATTATTCTGGGATTATATTCCTCAAGTAGACTATACATGCCTTCCCAAGTAGTAATACCAGCATCTTAATTACAGGCGGTGTCTGTATACAAGGGCATAATTTCTTTGTCTTTAGAACTCGGAGCTTTGTCTTTCTTTCCCATAATATCCTGAATACCGCTTTGTATAGTTTTCTCTTCTTCATTCCTACAGTTTAAAAATGAGGTGAGAATAATGATAAGAAAAAGGTGACAAGAAATCTTTTAAATGCCGAATACATATAAAATATACCACCTTACATGAAATGGCTCTTCGATCAAAACAAAACCATATTTCATTAATTATTGAAAACTAACTTATTGATTAACATTAAAGCGCATAACCAGGCCTCAGTTTATGGAAAAAAACTTTTTCGTACAATGAGCCCTAAAGATCTGCGATAAGACGATCTGCGATTTGCTTCACAATATCGCAGATCGCAGTATCGCTATATCGCAATCTCGTGGAATTACAATATCACAATATCGCAATATCGCAGAATCGCAAAATCGCTATATCGCAATATCGCAAAATTGTTGGAGCTTAGCATATGAAAAACATCCATTAATGTGTTTTTCTGAGAAACGTGATTTGTGATATGTGCCATCGCATATCAACGGTTTGAGGTTTTTCAGCGTAAGTGATATTTGAGGTATGCGATGCGATAAATGTTTTTTGTGCATAGTTTCGCATCACGATCTCGCAATCTTAGAATTCCGCTTGTAAGGAGGTATTCATTACCTTTTTTGCGATGCGATATTTCTTTTAAGGAATGATTTTATCCTACCTTATCATAAAACTTGAGCTTTTTAAGATTCTTCAAGGGGTATTCTCCTAAGTTTATGATATTAAGTTTTATTGAAAAAGGAAATACAAGCACTAATCGATTTTTAAATTTTTTGACTAAGGGCCCCCACTTATTTAGTATTAGCGATAATACTAAATAAGAAGGGGGGTTTTTGTTGGCCACAACATAAGGGTAAATTCAAGCTCGAACTGTGAATCCAAGGCTTCACCTACTACTCCTCTAGACGTCTTCTTTTTTTCCTTTTTTTGTGGACACTTCATGGCATAATGCCTGAATTCATGACAATGGAAGCATTTAATTTTGGACAAATATTTCTTCTTGCCCCGATTGGTTGGTTTCTAGTTTGGATTGATATTCTTTCCTTTTCTCTTCTTTCCCTTTCCAACCAATGCAAATTTTTCTTCATCCTCATCCTTGGATGAAGTCCCATATCTGGTATTCTACCTTATTACATGTTGTACCAAATCATACCATAAGCTTTCCCAATTTGGTAGCTTCTCCCTCTCATTCACCAAATCTTGGTAGTTATGCCAGCTCTTGGGAAGGCCTAGAAGGTCTAGGCTTACAAAGTCATCTTATGGAACATTAACACCAACCCCAAAAATTTCATCAAGACATTGTGTGAACCTGCTCAAATACTATGGAATAGTGTCATTCTTCTGCATATTTATGCTTTGAAGTTTATCATTAAGCACCAACTTCCTGTGGTCACTATTATTCTCGAAAAAAAAAAATAGTTCTTTCCACATTATGAACGAATTTTCTTTCCCATGGATATATGAGACAATCTAATCCTGTACTCCCTCCAATATTATTCTTCTCACCTTGGATACATCTTTATTCCACTAAGCAAGGTTTCGGCCAGCCAATTCTAGTGGTTTTTCAAGATTTGTCTTGATGTATTCTAGAAATCCATTGTCATCCAATACCACCTCCATATGATCCTTCTATGCGATGAAATTAACGGTGTCTTCCAAGGCATACTCTAGCCTCAACTCGTTGTAGTTCATCTTCTTAACTTTGAAGAAATCATGTTGCACTGAGCTCCAAAATTGAACCTCCTGAGAAACAACTTCAAAATTCCTGCTCTAATGTGAATCCTAATCTAATTCCATGTAGAAATTATGATGTATATTTTCAAATTATCATGAATTTTTAATCAAAATAATAAGACAAAAACCTACTCTATTTCTCTGTGGAAAATAATTTTCAATCTAGAACAATAATCTTAGGCACGCAATAAGAAATAATACACATGCAAAGAGTATTTTTCCAGGGGAAAGAAATCTGCTAAAAACCCTAATGCTTTCTTGAAATAATTTGATGAATATATATGTATTACAATTTATTTACTCAATTGATCACAACTTGCAAGTGAATAATCTCTCACTTTGCTCACGCAGAAGATCTGACTTAAACTTATTCAATTTTTTTCATCTGCTTGAGCCCCTATTTCCTTGCGCAATTCCTTGAGAAATTATGCCCCTATTATTTATGAATTTCTCCAAAATGGATTGCATAATTCCCAAGGTTGATCATTTGATTGTATGCAACACCTGTACACTCAATACTAGTCTACAATTGATGTTACAATGCCTTGGAATCTCTACCAAGCCTAGGGAAATCGAATTATTTTCATGCACTAGATATGTTGGGTTGATTTATAAGTTAACTGGATGATCATTGATTTTGACTGAAGTACCACTGCACATCTAACCCTCCAATAGTTATAACTAGTTTAACTAAAATCAAACTCAGATAACTAACCTTGATTGGTACGAATTAGCAATCACACTTGCTTAACTGAACTCTAACTCCTCCAACTCCAATTTACTAAGATAACTGAATGAAAAGAGCCATGTCACCTCATTTAACTGCATCGAAGTTTTATGCTGATATGGAAATTCGAAATTTCTCAATTTAATCAAGGAAAAATCAAATTAAGAATTACTTGCTGCATTTTTTAACACATCTGGTAGTAATTTATATATCAAATTTGATAATGAGAATATTTTCGTCATTGTTGTTTATGTTGATGACATAATTTTTGGTAGTGATGCAAACTCACTAAACCAAAAGTTTTTAGCTGAAATGAAAACTGAATTTGAGATGTTTATGCTTGGAGAACTCTTCATCTCCAAAGGAAAGTATCTCAAGTAAATATTGAAGAAATTTGGAATGGAAGAGTGTTCACCTATTGGTACTCCTATGGTCATTGGGTTTAAGCTAATTAAATATGATGAGTCACCAAAATTTAGTCAAAAAAATTATATCAATGATTGGAAGTTTGTTGTATCTAACATCCTCCCAACCAAACAAAATGAAAGTTGTTGGTTTGGTATCAAGATACAAATCATCTCCCAAGAAAAGCCACGTGTTAGTTGCAAAGAGAATTTGTAGGTGTCTAAAAGGCATAATAAATTATGTATTGTGGTATCCAAAGGGTAAGAAATTTTTATTAGCTACATACATAGATTCAGATTGGGCCATCATTATATATGATAGAAAGAGCACAAGTGATGGTGCCTTCTTTTTGAGAAACTCATTGGTGGCATGGTTGAGAAAAAAAAAAACTTGTGTCTTACTATTTACTACTAAATTTGAGTACATAGCAGTAGCAACATATTACACTCAGGTCATGTGGATAAACTAGAAACTTTAAGACATGAAGGTAACTTATGATGAACCTATTCCCATCATATGTGATAATACAAGTACTATAAGCATATACAATAATCTTTTTCTTCACTCAAAAACCAAACATATACCCATCAAGTATCACTTACTTAGAGAACAGGTATTTGATCAGATTATAAAGTTGGAATATATATCAAAAAAGGAACAAATATTTGATATATTCACCAAGCCCCTTGCCAAAGAACCCTTTGAGTACTAAAGACAAAATTTGGGAGCTGGTTCTCCCTCATTTCTTCACTAATTTATTTAAGATGGCAGTTGTCTAAATTAGTCAAGCATAATTGCATTATTAGGAAAGTGAACTCAAAGGAATCCTTAAGAATAGTAGGATAAGTACAAGGTAAGTGGGAGCAGTGGTTGGTTATATTCAGGGGGAGAGTGATTAACCTAAGGCTTCTCAGAAGCAAAGTGGGAGAGTGAGCAACCAGCAGCATCAGAGTATAGTTATAACAAACATAAATGGAAACATTCATAGGGTGAGTATATGGGGAGTAGTTATTGGATTGAACATCTATATGCAGTTTGAAAGATTTAGCATCCCATGTTTGTTGAGAAATATTTTTAAGGGGGGCATGTGTTGAAAAATGTAACTAGGTTCGATCTTCATAACTATCATTGTACTTGTATCAATATTTATTTCATGTAAAAACAAAAAGAAGAAAAAAAATAAATTTTATTATTATTATTATTTTCTAGCTAAAAGCATGTTATTCATGCTTCTAAGGTTTATTGAGTCAAAAAGAAAAAATTTCATGTTTCAAAGTCCCATTTGGACAATTTGTAAGAAAAATAAAAATTTTATTTTGGGTCAAAAAGAGTTAATTTTTCATCACAAGACCAAGTCAGCCCTGCTTGGAAAGTAGGCCTAGAAGAACCATACTTTCGACCTCCTCGACAGTTATATATACAAGACACTTCAACCTCATTTATTCACTCAATTCACACATCAATTTATATGCCAAATACAAGAAGAAGAATAGTTAAGTCAAGAGAGGTAGAGAGAAGAAGAAGTCAAAGGATAAAGAAATCAATGTTTTTGGCGTATTTCTGTTCACACGTCCAAAGGTGTTGGGGAAACTTTGTGAATTACAAGGTCAAAAATGCACGTATGAAATTTTGTGCTTGACTATATTTGGTGAGGTTTAACTATCTTTGACTTTTCTTTACTTTGATTTGATGGGAGGATATTTGAAGGAGATATGACTTGGTTATTTGTGTAGGTATTAGTATTTTTCTTGGGTCTTTGATATATCACTTTGATATTATTCTATAAGAAGAGAAGCTTTTTGGGTTTTCCCCCTTATGGGATTTCACCCTGGCTTGGAACCTACATCGTTGTGTTATTTTTATTTTTTAATATTCATGTACTTTATATTTTGGTAATTTCTTGATGAGAAAGACAAAATAAAATTAATAAAAGTCAGCATACGTTCACAAGTAATTATCAAGTAAGAGGAATCAACCCTAATCTACTAGCATATTTATTTCTCAACATGGTATCAGAGCTAAGGTGAAGGAAGGATAGCTTAAGGAGCACATTTTTTTGGAACTCTTGTTTGAAGATGTTCCTAAAGAAACTATATTCTCTCTCGCTCTCCAATGGAAAGATACATTAAGGAATGTCTCAAGAATCTATCAAAAGTTGCATCATCAAGTTTGTCTCCAAGATATCTAGAAAATTCATGAATGGGAGTATTTATTTTAGTCTTACAAGTTCATTTGAAGATGATAATACATGGGTAATATAAATTGGAGACTCAAGGCACATGACAGGTGAATATGGTCAACTTAAAACTTTATCAAAAGGAAATTATTCTCACGAGTGGAAATTGGAGACAATAATAGCTACTGAGTCAAAGGGATTGGATCTACCTCCTTGGAGCTGGAATCTGGTGGGAATATTCATCTCAACAATATCCTCTATGTCCCAAGTTGGAAAAATAAATTTATTTCTATTTATTTCTTAGAAGATAAAGTTGATAGGGTGGCTTTTTTTGATAGGAAATTTATTGTTTGTGCTAAGGGATCTAGTATTGAAAATGTGAGGATTGTTGGGATTCATGAGGAGAGGTTGTATAGAATTCTAATTCCTCCTCCTCAAGCTCTAGTAAATTTATAAATAAGCCCTTGTGAATTATGGCATAGAAGGTCTGGTCACCTCCATTATAAGATATTTTGATCATTGAATCAAATGGTTACTAGTATACCTCGACTGAAAGAAGAGCGTGAGGGAGTTTGTAAGGGATGTGCCCCTAGAAGTAATGTGAAGAAACCTCTTACTAGCAATGACACAAGATATAAATAAATTTTGGACCTCATACACTCTGATGTTTGTGGACTTATGGTAGATAAGTCACTTTGTGGTCATCAATACTATGTGACATTTATTAATAATCACTCTAGAAAGACTTGGATATATCTCATAAAGTCTAAGGATGAATTATTTGAGAAGTTCCAAGAGCTTAAATAAAAAGGATAAAAATTGACAGAAAGGAAGATCAAAACCATAAAATCATATAATGGTGGAGAATATACTTCTAGATAACTTGTGGCTTTTTGAAAAGAAGAAGGAATTAAGAGGGAGTCGATAGTTCCCTACAATCCTCAACAAAATGATGTCGTTGAAAGGAATAATTGATCCATTGAAGAATGCGTTAAATCCATGCTACATTACCAATACCTTCCCAAGTTCTTATGGGGAGAAGCTTATGCAACAAAAATCTATATAAAAAATCAAGGTCCTCACAGAATTATTGATGTCATGTCCCTGGAAGAAGCATTCACAAGAAAGAAGCAAAATGTTGATCATCTCAGAATTTTTGGATGTCATGTATAAATTCACATTTCCAAGGAAAAAGGAATAAGTTGGACCCGACAGGTATAAAAGGAATATTTGTAGGATATAGCACCTCATAAAAATCATATGGATTCGACATTAAGGAATAATGTTGCATTGAATTAAGCAGAGATGTCATTTTTTATGAAAGAATTGCATACAATAAGTCCAAGGATATTCCCATTGATTTTGATGAAGAATAATAACTTATATTTACAAATGAATAAGTTTCAAGGAAAGAGAATCTTCTAGAACCTACAATTAATCATGAAAATTTTGAAGGACCAAGTGAACCTATGCAGCCAATTATCATTCTAGAAACTCGAAAAAGACTATCTTGGTTAAGGTCAACTCTACAAGAAATTGAAGGACATGCAGTAGCAAAAGGAACATTCTGAGATAGAAATAATCCTAAGAGATATTCATGTTATACAATTTACATGAAAAAAAATATTTAAGAATAACCTACCACTTATGAAAAGGAAGTCGAACATCAAGAATGGAAGAATGCAATCTAAGAAGAATACTAGTATATGATCATGAAGTATGATGTTTGGGAAATTATTCCTAGACCTAAAGACAAATAAGTTGTGACTTCCAAATGGCTGTACAAAATCAAGTATGCATTTAATGGAAGTATTAATAAGTACAAGGAAGGGTTTGTTACAAGAGGATTCTCTCAACAAGACTCAGATCAATTACGAAGAAACTTTTTCTCCAACAGCCAGATATTCAACAATTAGATCATTAATTTCTATTGCAACTACTATGGGATGGAACATTCATCAAATGGATGTAAAAAAAAAAACTTTCTGAATGGGACGATTGATGAAGAAGTCTACATTGAGAAAACCCAAGGGTTTGAAGTTCATGGTAAAGAAACACATGTTTTCAGGTTGAAGAAATATCTGAATGAAAATTGGTGGCAACCCATGGTATCTATCCATGGTATTTAAAACCATGGTACCTGCCCATGGTATTTACCCATGGTATTGTGACTTAAGAAATATATAAATAGTGAGTCTCCTTTTGTAAGAAGACATATTTTTCCACACAATGTAGTGGTAGTAAAAATGTTCCTTATTTTATTTTAATATAAATTTTCTTTCTCCATTTGATGTGGTGCCTTCTTCTCCTTGAGCATTCATGTTTCTAAAATCTTGTCTTCTTGCCAAGGTCTAGATAAGTGGTACTAGAGCCAGGTTATGAATCCATGGTAACTATAATTTTCATACCAAGTGTGTAAGGGATTTTAAATTTAGTTTGTTTGAATTTGTAAGGTTTATTGAGATGGGTTCTAGAAATCTCCTTCCTTTTGTTCTCCTCATGCTTTCAGCTACTCTTCTTCTTCTTCTTTCTCTACATCGTCTGGTATATTTCTCAAGTTTGCAAAATAATTATCCATGGAATCACTTTACACGTGGGAACTCGTATTTCTAATGGTTTTAGAGGTTATCATGTCTTATAAGTTTACTATAGGAGGCCGAAAAACTTTTACTAGCTACATTGACCAAAATTCCCGAGAACAGGAAATTCTCCAGCAGGAGCTCACTAACCACAAGCAAGTTGGTTGTAACAACCTCAGGTTAAAAATCCATGTAATAAAAAAAATAAAGGAAAAATAATATCAAGATCATGGGACATGTATTCCAAGTTGAATGTTGGTAAAAACATCCTAGTTTGGGTGTTCATTTGGTTTATTATGGCTAAAGGAAATTGGAAAAGGCAATGGTAAATGCTTTGGAAAGGCAAGAGATATTAATTGGAATTTATTTATGAAATATAATGCAAATTAGGAGAAAATGAAGGTGGAATGTCACAAGTTTCATGTGAGGAAGAAAATGAAGGAAAAATAATGGAAAATGAAGAAAATACGAGCCTCGTTTATAAAAGGGCTTATGAGGATCAGTTCATATTCCTTGGACATTTTTGGGTGGATCTCTCTCTCCATTATCTCTCTTGTACTCTTGAACACTTGGATTTTTCTTGGAGCACTCTAGCATTGGATCAAGGAAAGAAAAGGAAAGATAAAGAAATGAAAGGGAAGAAAAGATCAAGCAGCTACAACAACATTACTTGCAAGTATCGAATTTCATGTCTAATTTCCTTGCTAGTTTTGGCATGCATGATACATGCAAGTGTGCATTTGGTTCTCATGTTTTCATTGGCATGGGATTTTTGAGGTGTGACAATGGCTTTCATCCTTGTATGTCCATTTCTGGATATCCATGGTGTTATGGGTTTTTTCTTACTTGGTTGAGTTGGATTGTCATATTGTTTCGAAACTGAGTGGGGTGGTCTCGGGAGAAGAACACAAGGCCTATGAATCCCTAGACCAGTGAAGGTGGAATTATGGTAAAGTGAGATTATGTGTACCTCGGTGGGCCTAGGAATCCTCGACAGTTGAATGGCAGGATATATGGTAAATTCTGGAGTTATATTCTCTCGATTAGACCTAGGAATCCTCGACCAATGAATATCGAGATATACAATAAATCCTAGAGGGGGGAGTCTCAATTAGGCCTAGGAATCCTCGATTGGTGAATGGCGGGATATACAGTAAATCCTAAAGACTAGAGATAGAAAAATTCCTCACAGTTTAGGTGGAGAGATCTAGAGGCATCCATGCTTGTAAAAGGCTATTGATCCTTGGACTAGTATTGTAAAGACAAAAATTCATATATGTGGCAAATATATTTAAAATACTTCAAGGAAGTAAATTTCCATTGTAAGACATGTAATTGATATTAATTATTGTATATTAAATTGATGTAAGATTATTACAATGAGGATGAGGGTATGCTTATATACCCTAGGCAAGTACCTCTTCACCAAAAGTTATGTCCTTAGGGACATACATTTTCATTAATTGCTAATTAATTAATCATTAATAATTATTATTTTCATTTACAGTATTTGTGTTATTTTTCTATATATTTAATTCATAACATTGTTTTCCTCTTCCAAAAGCTTTGTCCTCAAATCTTACTGATGAAGGATTGGATCTCTTCTATCCTTCAAAATATCTTCTTGTTTCTGAACTTTCATCTTCATTCATACAAGATGATATGATGCTCTGAGTGATAGACAGAATTTTCGTATTGAGAATGGATCAGATCGTCTTAGATTAACCTTTTGTGGAATATTCTAATCACTAGAATTTGGTGATGAATTGTTATCATAGGACTGGATTCTACAAAATTTAGTATGCTTTGGAACAAATTTTTGTTGTTTGTGCTTTGATTAATATCGGTACGTAGATTGATTGGAAAGTTTTATCTTGTGATTTGGATGTCAATAAAAAGTTATTCTGTTTGGATTCTCCCTTATCATGTTAGTGGTAGTTTCTTGAATTCCTTCCAGTGTTTTTTCTTGAATCATCATTTGGAAACAATATTATTTGAATTACAATTTCTGAAAATGTCTTCACTTCAGTAGGGTTATCATCTACTTGGGTTACGATTTTGACTGGATCGTTATTTGTTTCTTTATCTTCAACTTAGATTGAAACAACTGGAGACTTTGATACTACTTCTTGAATTTGTTATAACTTGTCTTTTAGCGACTCATTCTCACTTTTAAGCTTCTTTAGTTGTGTAAGGCTTGGTTGTGATTCCTTAGATGTGAAATACCCTCCTTTCCCTGAACCATTTTTTTTTTCCTTAGTATCTTCATCTTTATCTTTTAAATCTTTGATTTGTTCTAATATTTTTTATTAAGGGTTTTTAGGAAAAAAATATATATATTTTTCTTTTTTTGATATAATCTCTTTTAATCCCTTCTCGAAACTTTCCTTTTCTTGTTTTAGTCTTTGTTTCTTAAAAAATTTTGTCTGTAAAAGTAATTTCTCATTGTGGTCCCTTAGACGCCACATTTCTTTGTTGCTTTCTGTTGACTTTTCATGAAACCAGCCTTCGAGATTTTTAGATTTCTCTTCTGATGCTTCATTATTTTGTTGAAGTTTTGCAATTTCTCCCTTCAATATTTTTATGTGTCTGGGTATTACCTTGATATTCTTCCAAAGTAAACAATCTTTTGACATGTTAGACAAAGTACTGTGTGATTTTTAAAAATTGACAAATATTGATCTTTTGTTCGACAAAATGGACATCTATTCCAAAATGTAGAGTTATGTATGAGATCAATTTCTTTGATCATCTTCGAATTAGACCCCATTTGTTTTTTTTTTCTTCGAAAATGGAATTCTTTAAAATTAAAATTATAACTTTTTTTTTTTTTACATTGTACTTTGGAACTTACGAACCTAGACTTTGAAAAGTACTTTTTTATACCTTGGTATTTTTTTATTTTATTTTTTCGTTTATAATTTTTTTTTAATTCTCAACAATTGTTTTTTTTCCTTGAACTCTCTTCTTTTCTTTATAATTTTTTTTAACTTTCTTTTTATTTTATTTTTTTCAACTTTATTTTGTTTTATTTTTTTTATAAAAAATTTTCTAAATATATTTATGCTTTTTTTTCTTTTTGAAACACTACAACCCTAGTGAAATGTGGTTATTCACCTCTTTGGGTATAATGTAAAATATACCTCCACTTATGTGCCTTTGACTTGGTTAGTTTTCTCCACGTAAAAAGTAAAACTTACCATTCACATACAGATATGTTATATTCATGTTGTTCTTCATTTACCTTGAAAATACCATGGGCAATTACCATGGGTTGCTAAAAACACGAGCTTGTAAACCACTTTATGAAGAATCAAGATAATCTTATCTACTCTTCCTTCTCTTATGTATAGTTTTAAGATATTTGGAAAGGTCCCTTTTGACTTTATCATGCACTTTTTATTAATAACGTAGAGCATTTATATATATATGAATGTTCTCCTTCAAAATTGAAATGACAATGGCCAAAGGCTTTTTTTTTAATTAAATAATTCCTTTTTTTTTAACTCTTTTCTTTTATATTTTTTTTTCCAATTATTTTTTTAAATATTTTTTTTTAAGTGGCCAAGGTCCTGGCCAAAAATGGAGAAACTCCAACATGCGTAGTGAAACACTTTAGTTGTGACAACAAGTTGATGACCAAAGGTTGGGATCTACCAGCGTGGCTTTGATACCAATGTAACAAACAAAGTGTATATACTTAGAGGAATGTGATGATATTAATGTAATGAAAAAATTTCGTATACTCAGAGGAATTATCTAATACCAATGTAATGACCAAAATTCATATACGTAGTGGAAATCTTTAAAATACTTCAAAGGCATAAATTTCCATCGTAAGACATGTAACTGTATATTAATTATTGTATATTGAATTGATGTAAGATTATTAAAATAAGGATGAGAGATTTCTTATATGCCCTAGGGAGGTCCCCCTTCATCAATGTTTATGTCCTTAGGGACATACCTTTTCATTAATTAATAATTAGTTAATCATTATTAATTATTATTTTCATTCATATTATTTGTGTTATTTTTATATCTATTTAATTCATAATCATTACATCGGTATCCGAGAATTCCTCTAAGTATACGAACATTGGTAATTACAGGTATATGGTGGGATTGTGGTAAAGCCAGTGTATGTTTCTTGTTTTGCCTTAGGAATCCTTTAGCAGGATTGTGGTAAAGCCTGGTAGTGTATGTTTCTTTTTTGGGCCTAGGAATCCCTTGGTAGGATTACGGTAAAGCCTGGTTGCACAGATGAGGGCTTGGACCTAGGAATCCCTTGGTGGATAAATAATGAGGAAGCCCTAGTTTATTTTTTTGTAAGTTCCACATTCATGCTTGGAATACGACACGGGGGAAATTGGCTGAAAGAAAGATTTGGTTCAGCCCAATATATGGTCAGGTGGTACATGGAAGTCCCTGAATTTGTTGAATATTTCATATGTTAATAAGATATTTTTTTCCTCTTTTATTTTATGAGTAAATGTGCTTGTTATCATGTGATTTTAATGGTTTTTCTATCATTTTTATTTTGTTAGATATATGTTGGTTATAAGCATGGTTTATGGTAGATTTGAGTTATGGCTCTCATCATGTTTTGATTGGTAAATGAATGAATAATTAATGTATGACCTAATAGATGACATTGTAGCCATTATGAGAGGGCATAAATCCTTCTTGATGATTATCAGATAAGTATAAACTCCCTATGCTCAAATTTGTTGTTATGACCTCTAGATTACATGTTCATGATGTGTTTGACTTAATGTATGTCATGGCTAGGCCTTGTCAGTTAAGGTCCTTGTTCAATTTTTTCATTATATTCCTTTTCATTATGTTATTTATCAATTATGGAAGTTTCATGAAGTTCTTGGTAGTGGCGAGAGTCTTGGCCCTGATAAAGTGGCTCATAATCCAGGGTCACTAACACAGAACTGCCTAAAAAAGGCTACAATCACATGGATTCCTTATTGTGCATGCGATTGGAGGGCTTTAGTCACATGGAGGGCTTTAAATCTATGCGACTGGGGCTATAGATTAGTTAAACATCAATTTTTCTTAGGGTTTGGACACCTGGAAGGGTGGTTTAGCCCTTGGTGGTCCTCTAAAACCTAAGGAAGGTAAGTAAGGTTTTGTTTTGTCGATTGCACTTCCTTAAGCTGATATAGTAGGTTGAATCATATCATAGTAACTCTTTGTCACATGTTTACCCCAGTGTACTAGTTATCTTGAGTAAATATGGGAGGAGGGAATTATATGGTGGTATCATAGCGAGTTTCATTCACTTTGGGTGGTGTTTGGTTTTTGTTCTCTTTGGGTGATATATAATACCACGACATGGTATTAGAGCATGGTTAAACCCTTAGACTCGATGGTTGGAATTTAGTTTTCATGCATACATATAGGTTGTATATGTGATTTTTATGTATGCATGGTGATGGTCACTGTTATAGTTTTTTAACATGTAGAGTTTGATGATGTTGTTGTTGGGATGCATTTGTCATGAACACATGTCAGTTGTATATGCATTTGTTATGCGTGTCTGCGTATATATGTTATTATGCATGCATTCTCATGGTTAATGTTGTTGTCCATGATGTCATTGTATGTAGTTATGTCATCATGATTCTCTTGTTATGTTATGATGTTGACATGTTAGCTGAGATAGAGCAGGAGACATAGATCATCAGAGAAAAGATGCAACATCAAACATTGGGGTAAGAGAAGATCATCATACATGTTTGTATGGTGGGTATGTCGATATGTTGTTTAATGGTTGTTATAAGTCATTAGGGTTATATACATGTCATATATTCTATTTTTTTGTGGTTACAAGTTTTGATAGATGTTAGTTAATCATCGTGATCACATGTACATGTGTCGGTTAGTTATCACGGATAATAACTTATTTTTATATGCATTGTGGTCATATACATGATGGTTATGGTCATTGCAACTAATATCTTGATGTTATATTTGTCGTTCTAATTTGGATTGGTCTATGTAGATGGTTAGGGTTGAAATTTAGGTATGATTCAACCTATTTGTGATATTTTGTTGTACTAATCTAGACTGACTATGCAGATGTGATTGTTATGCATGAATGAAAATTGTTTATGAATTTATGAAGTGAACATGTTAGCTAGTTACTATTATGGACATCATGACCTTATATATTATTGAGTTGATATGTTGTGAATTTATATCATGCTAACCTAGATTGATTGTGCAAACAAGATAGCCTCCCCTAAGATACATTAAGGTATGAGTTTGCTTATGTCATCTACTTAGTGCTTGAATTCTTGATTATGTTGTTTATTTGGTGCTTGAGTGTTTGATATCTATTATGTCTTCTTTATTTTGTTTGAATGTTTGATTAGTTGCATTATATGAGTTTTTATATATAATATTGCATGAAGGAATGATCTTGTGTTGAGATGGTTGAACTAACGCACATGTGTTGAGAACAATTAATATGTACTTGAGTGTAAGTGGGTGCTAGATTTAGTATTATGAATAGTTATTGTAAGTTTATTATGATGTGTTTCTTAGTCTTGGTAAAGGTTGATTTCAAATTAATAGATATGGTGTCTTGATCTTTGGAACATCTGACTGACATGTGTGTTTAGTTACAAGGCAACATGATTGGCACAAAAAGGTAAGATAGTTGGTGTATTGTTATATCTATTTATACACTAACAGTTATGTGTTTATGGAAGTATGATACAGGGAATTTCATGGCAAAGTGTTTTGAAACCATCTCCAAAACTAGAAGAAAAGAGAGATCAACGCCTTAGAAATAATCCACTTCAAGGGGGAAACCTCCTTTACATTACATAAATGAACAATTCTTGCATGAAACAAATGGAAAAACATCCTTTCTATATATATGAGTCCATGGGGTCACAATATAATCCTATCCTACCTAAAAATAATAATGTAAGGGCACAATAATAACAATATGGGGGTTACAAGGGTACAACAATAACCATAAGGGGGCTACACTAACAACAATAAGGGACTACACTAGTAATATAGGGACCTAAAATGCCCCTCTCCTTCAAAAAAGTGTTGTCCTCAATGCTTGAGTAGATATGGAAGCTTTTGTATAAAACTCATCCTCCCATGTAGAATCTTCATTGGGTGAATTCTTCCACTTGATGAGATACTCTAAAATTGATCGATTTCATAGCTGTTGAGTTCTTGTTTCCGTGACTACTTCAGGTTACAATATGATTTTCCTCCTCATAAAGTTCTGGAAATATTGTTTGAACTGGAAATTTGTCACCTATAACCTTCTTTAAGCATGAAACATGCAAAACTAGATGCACTTGAGAAGAAGCAGGAAGCTCCAATGTGTATGCCATAGTACCAATATTTTGCAACACCTTGTAAGGACCATAGTACTTTGGAAATAATTTATTATTCTTCTTAGCTTGCTTGAGGGACATTTTTTTGTATGGTTGTAGACATAAAAATACACAGTATCCTATATCAAAACTTCTCTCGTTGCGATATTGATTTTCCTGTTGTTTCATTCGATTTTGTGCCAAATTTAGGTTATCCTTTAAGAGTTGGAGAAATTGTTGTTGATGGTCGATGTGATCTTTCACTGCTTGAACCTTAGAATTTTCTCTTAAAGATGATTTGATGGATGGTGGATGATATCCATAAAGTTTCATAAATGAGGTCATTTTTGCTGCAGTATGGAAGGAAGTGTTATACCACTATTCAGCCATAGGTAACCACTTGATCCATTGTGTTTTTTTATTAGATACAAAACAACGAAGATATCCTTCCAAACATTTGTTCACTATCTCATTTTTCCCATCGGATTGAGGATGATAAGATGAGTTATGAGCTATTTGAGTACCCAAACAAAAAAATTATTCCATCTAAAAATTTCTAGTAAAATGGGATCTATGTCACTTACAATAATCTTTGGGTTTCCATGTAGCCCTTTAATTGTTTTCCATAAATGCAGTAGCAGCTTTACTTGCTTTAAATGGATGTCAATATAATGCACAAAAGTGTGCATATTTGGTAATTTTATCAACTACCACCATGATGACACTCTTTCCTTTGGACTTAGGTAAACTTGTGATAAAATCCATTGAAATATCTTCCCAACGTTGACTTGGAATGGATAAAGGTTGTAGAAGACCTGGGGTCTTAATTGTCTCACCTTTATTTTGCTGGAAAACTAAACATTCTGCCACAAAAATTTTAATATCAGATTTAAGGCCATCCCAAAAAAAACTTTCTTCACTCCGTGGTAAGTTTTTGAAATTCCTGAGTGTCCTCCTAAGGGAGAAGTGTGCAATTCCAAAAGAATCTTTTGTTTTAGTTGGGAATTCTTACAAATATATAAGCGGTCTTTGTACCATAAGGAATCATTTTTCCAACTAAATGTATCAAATGTACTAGAATCTTCCTGCAACTTTTGAATGAGTATCCACACTTCTTCATCCTTTTTCAATTCATCCCTTGCTTCGGTTATCCAATCTGGTTGGATAATAGAAATTGCACAAAGCAATGCTTCCCTTTTTTTTAGATGATTTCAAAGTCATAACCCAACATCTTTGTGACCCTTTTTTGTTGCTCTTCTAAATATAGTATTTGTTCCAAAAATTAGTTAAGACTGTCATGATTAGTTTTTACCTTGAAGTGTCTTCCCATTAGGTAAGGTCGCCATTTCTTTAGTGCATGTAGTATTGCCAACATTTCCTTCTCATAAATAAATTTATGCAAATACTTTCCTTTGATTGGATGACTTTCAAAAGCAATGGGTCTTGCTTCTTGCATTTAAACAACACCAAATCCATTTCCTGAGGCATCACATTCCACAATAAATATTTTTGTGAAGTTTGGCATAGCTAAGACCGGTGCAAGGCACATTTCCTCTTTAATATGTTCAAAGGCCTTAGTTGCTTCAAGAGTCCATGAAAATTCATCTTTCTTCAATAATGTTGTTAGAGGTGCTGCTATTATCCCATAATTCTTAACAAACTTGAGATAACACCCTGTTAACTCGAGAAATCCTTGCAACTGCTTTATGGTTGTGCAAACTTTCCATTCCTTAATGGCTTTAATTTTGTTAGGGTCTACCTTAACACCCTCCTGAGATGCAATATGACCCAGATATTTCACCTCTTGTACTCCAAAGAAACATTTGGAGGTTTTTTCATATAATTTTTTCTCCTCCAATAGTTTGAGCAACTTGTCAACATGTTTAACATGATCCTTCCAAGACCTAATGTAGATTAGTATATCATCAAGAAATACTAGCACAAATTTTCTAAGGAAGGGTTTGAAAATGGAATTCATAAACACTTGAAATGTAGAAGGTGCATTGGTAAGGCCAAAAGGCATGACCAAAAATTCATAATGACCCTCATGAGTTTTAAATTTTGTTTCAGAATATATTTAGTCTTCATTCTAATTTGATGATATCTTGAACGAAGATCCAACTTGGTAAAATAAATTTCTCCATGTGATTCATCCAATAATTCACCAATCATAGGAATGGGAAATTTATCTTTAATATTGAGCTTATTGAGATCCCTATAATCTAAACACATGTGCCATGATCCATCCTTCTTGTGCACCAATACTACTGAAGCAGAGAAAGAACTTTGACTAGGTTGAATTATACTAGCCTCTAACATTTCTGCAATCATACGTTCGATTTCACTCTTTTGGAAATAAGGATATCTGTAAGGCCTAATGTTTGGAGGAACACTTCTTGGAATCAAATGAATAGCATGATCATGATCATGAATAGATGGGAGTCATTTAGGAGTTTCAAACACCTTGGAATGATTGTCCAAGACTTTTTGGAGATCTAGAGAAATAGATGATTTGATGTTGGAACTTCTAGTGAGCATAATTATGAAATTACGCCTCGTTGTTATTTCTTCAGAAGCTTTTTCATGTCATTAGAGCTTATTATCTTTCCCGACTTCCCTACTATACCCTGTAATTCAACTTCCTTTCCTTTCGAAAAAAATTTCAAGAAAAGTTCTTGAAAATCAAAAGCTACCATCCCCAAATATTGTAATCATTGTACTCCTAGTACAACATTAGCACCTCCCATTGGAATGGAAAGAATTGGAGTATTTAATACATATTCCTCCATGATTAGCTTGATATTATGGCATTTTCTAGAGCAATTTATATTTCCTCCATTTGCAACCATCACTTGAAACTATGGTGCTGGGTATAAGAAGAAATTCAATTCCTTGGTTACCTTACAATGACTAAAATTATGGGTACTACCCGAATCAATCAACACTGTTACCTTTTTCTTCTTGATATGTCCTTCTATCTTGAGAGTTTGAGGAGTGGTAATTCCTTCCAATGCATTACAGGATATGGTTAGAATCATTTCTTCTTTCTCTAGGGTTTTTCCCTGGTGTATATCCTCTTATTTTGAATTTTCTTGTTCATTTTCTTCCTCCTCTTCACAATCTATGTAAAATAATTTCTTATCAACACACTTATGACCTTTAGTGTATTTTCTATCACAACTATATAAAATCCCTTTTGCTCTTTTTTCTTCCAATAGTTTTGGTTTCAACCTTGTAGGTTGTAGAATTCTAGGAGTGGAAACACTTCCATCTTTATAGATGGGAGTGGTAGGCTTCCTTGTTGCCATAATTTTACATTCAATTTTTCTTGCCAACCTGAATGCCTTCTCCAATTAATCAAGTTCCCAAAGACGAACCTCATGTTGGATGTTATCCTTTAAATTCCCTATGAAGACATCAATCATGTGTTCCTCTGGAATATCAGCTACCCTTATATTCAATTTTTGGAAGTCCTCAATGTGCTCCACCATTGTACCCTTTTGTTTGAGATTTATCAATTGGCTAAAGAATTTGTTGCTATTTGTATCCTCATAATGTGCTATCATTTCCTCCGTAAAAATTGACCAATTGACAATATTTTTACGGGAGCAAAGCCATCGATACCATAAAAATGTATTTTGTTCTAAATATAAAGTTGCAAGGCATACCTTTTGTGTGTTTTTCACATTATTGAGATCAAAATATTTCTCCATCTGTTGTATCCATGTTACAGGATCCTTGCCATCAAACTTCCTCATATCTATCTTTGGAATATGGTGGGTCTTTGATCCAACATTAGAGTTCATGAAATCATGATTAACATTTATTTTTTTCTCATCATGATTTTCCTCTAATGTTTTTTCGCCATTAGGAATCATGTTTTGTTTCAAAATTGTCAAACCTTCCTTCAAACCTTCCATGTATGCTTTTAGATCATTCTTCATGTCTTCCATGTTGTCTTTCCTTTTTTATTCCATGTCCTGTTAGACGGACAAATCACTCTTGCGGACAAGAGTGATCTCCCTAGTATCCTAAGGATAACTAGAAACAAACAGAAAGATGTAGACCATTTTATCTAGACTATTTTGCTTAAGAATTACTACTTAACTATGGAGAGATGCTCCTACCTAAAGTCCAACGCTTACTCGGTCTTCAATCCAGTCATTCCAGAAGGTATCGATCCAGCATGTAAGATTTGTAATCAAAGACAAGAAAACAAGATAAAAAGCATCTGCAAGATATGATAATTCAGAAGCAATAATCTATCTTAGTGATCAAGGAATCCAAGAATTAAATTATTCAAAATATAGATGAACAACTCAATGAGAAAATAGAATCCATTTGTATTAACTTTGAATAAAAAGAATAAACCTTACAACCTTGACGCCTTGATGTTTGTACAGGTTCTTCCGAGGTCCCGAACAGTCGTTTTCCTCTGTTTGACAAGACTCCAACTCTCTAAATCAGCATAAGACTATGGCTATGAGTATGTAATCTCTCTCATGCCAATGATGCCAAATGTGGAGAGTATAATTTCTTCAGCAATTCTCTTCTACAAGCTAAGAAGTCCCCTTGAGACTGAAACATGGTCTCAATTTATAGTAGAAGGGAGGTAGTTTCAGCTCCAATAGGGAAGGGATAAAGCCCTCTCATCATGGGATTTCAGCTCCAAAAACCAAGGGATAGCTCCCTTTCTGAAGGGATAAAGATTCATGAATGGAAGGGGTGAAGCTCGACCTGATACCACTTCTAGAAGGCCCCAACTAGGAGAATATTTAACCAGTTGAGCTTCTAGAACTTACTTTTCTTTTTATTTTACCTTTTACGGGGGTCCGCCATTTTAATGAGCAGAAAGTGCGGGATGTGCCATAGGTTTTATAGCAATAAACCGCGGTACCACAGGAAATGACTAGGAAAAGTGCGAAGTTAGGCTTTTTAGGGTTTTAATGATCTTTTTCCCAATTCCAAGACTTGATTTAGGAACTTTATGATTTTGGACCTCTAAGGAAGCAATAAATAGGTAATGATGAACCCATATGGACAGCTAAATGTCATGGTGACAAATTTTAGTGTAACAGATTGCCCCCTAAAGTGCGAAGTCTGAAGAGTTCTGAATAATTTTGAAGATTGAAGTGCTTTATCATTCCGAGGATCGAGCGGTAGGCACACTGGTTGAAACCTGGAAAAAACATTCAATGCAAGCATATATATACGTATATCATCGCTGAGGTAGGCATTCCCATACTCAGATCAAAACTAAATACATGTTATGATACATAAATGATTTTAGAATTACATTAATAGTAGACACATCATGGACGCAGCCATCTGTCATGAGTAGTATATTGTATGATAAAAACTCCTCGTAGCCTGGATGGTGAAAACAAGATCTAGGGTCTTGATTTTTTCTTCTCGAACTAGTACGATTCTATCCATGTGATTGATTGTGTCGAAGTCGAACATGATAGAAACCAATTGATTACCAGTCAATGATGTGAACTGTTAACAAGTGTGAGAGAAACCACCAATAATAACAATGAATCTCAAAGTACTTAGTACAATCTATGAAATGTGAATTCGCAATCTGAAGTCGAACATTTCACATAGTCATTCGATTGAAGGTTAATGATGCAACCTATCATCAAAGGCAAGAAACCTGCCATTAGGACATGCAGATCCCAAGGTACTAATAGGATTCTAGATCAACTTTCTAGATGATGAGTTGTCATCGATAGAAAGTGACCCGTTGTAGGAAAGCCCACGACATGAAACTATTAGATCAATTTTTGAAGAAATTTTAGCAAGGACTGACTCAGGGATGGTCAATGCGAATGGAGACAAATGTTTGCAATGAATGGTTTATTAAACTGATCTCTTGAACACATAACGACACTGCAGATGGTGACGATTGACCTAAAGCTAATACCCAGAAACCGGTTGAACACTTTCAATGTGGTTTGATTAACTGTTTGGCCAAAGGATTTTCCCAACCCAAATATGAATGTGACAAAAGTGTCATGTTCAAGAGTGGTATACTACTTTTTGGAACGAAGTATGACAACTGGATTCATTTTCTCTCTTTTTCCCCCACCATTTCTGGCAAGTACCTCTTTATTTTTGACAAGCTTGACGAGGATATCATTTTCTTTTTATATAAGCTCATCCTTCAGATGAGTCCAACTTAGTATTAAAATCAAACCCTAAGAAGGAGTGGTTTGTTCCTATTTATAATTGACAAGTCCTTTGTTGTTAAGTTTTAATGAATCCAGTATAGGTGAAACTCGGTGTTTTTCAGTTTTAGGGAGTCAGAAGAAAAACTTAAGAAAACTTTGTGGGTGTTCTTTTTCATAAATTTAGTCTCTCAACCCCGAAAAAGGATAAAATAATGCAGCAGAGAACTATATTGACCATGATTATCCAACATATACCTTTTTCGTAAATATTCCATTTCATTCTGGAAAAGGGGTAAACTTATACTGAAGGGACGACTGTTCATTTCCTTTAATGAGTTCGAATAGTCAAGTACTCGGTAATCTTCTCATTTTTAGAGAGTCTGAAAAGGGCTTAAAAGAGAACTCCAGGGTTTCACTTTTTTGTAATTTTCAAGAGCCCAAAAAAGTGATAAAATTGTACTCATCATCAAAATAATCCTTCTCACCTAAAAATCCTGTTTTTTGAACATAAACTTGAAAAATTAAACAAATTTGTTTCCAATAAGTAAAAACTTTCGAAAATTAACTTTTTAAAGTTGAAAATAAATAAAATAATATTTTATTTATTCAAAAAATATTATAAAAAGTAGTTCAACAAAGTCATTTTCACCTTTTGTGTTAAGAGTTGAAAATTGAGAGCTCTGGGCGAAAAACATTCAGGAGGTGATAATGGGAGAACCGACTGCTCAAATCAAAATCCGTCGAATCCAGGTAATCCACAACACTCTTCTCTTCATTTTCATCCATTTGCATTCTCTCTTTTAGTTTTTAAATTCATTTTTGGGGGGGAAAAAGGTTCAAAATTTCACTCATGGGAGTCCACAGGTCAGCCATTGGTTACTTGTGGACCCCAATAATTTTCTTAAAGGAAAATTATCAGGCTACCACAGTTTTTATGAAGGGCGCGTGATGGGGTCTACATTGTCCCTATATAAAAACTGTGGGGGCATAGTAAGAAAATGAAATTTGATACATTCTCTCAAAAATGGATAAAAAAATTCACTCCAATAGCTTCTAACCATTAAATGCGTCCATTTGCAGGTCATTGCACAATGTTGGAGTGGCAAGAACGTGAGCACGAAGAGGTAGATGATGCAGCAATGAACAATCCAAACACAATGCATGTTTTGAGAAATCGTGGATTATACAAATTCTGGGCCATTCAGGGCATGACGGCATAGATAGAGCTAATGACCTGGCTAGTAAATAAATGGGAAATTCAAGAACAATGTTTTATCATTGGAGATCACAAGCTATAAATTGAGCTTGAAGACATCTACTTCCTCACTGGTTTATCAAAAAGAGGTGAACCTATCTCTTTGTTTGGAGCTAGGCAAGGTGGTCTGCCTATCGCTAGCTATAAACAAGAATTTTGTAATGAAAAAGTGATCCCAAAGATAACTGGATAGACATAAAAACTATCATATGTCTTGATCTGAAAGTCATTACATTCACTGTTACCAGATTATGTGGAAGTGCAGCTCCACATGTGGCTACCAAGTCACAAATGCGGACAGCTGTCGAATGCTATAGAGGCACTATCTTCAATTGGTGTGAAGAGGTGTTGACCAATATGAAGGGTCAACTGACCAGAGCGAAGAACTCAAAATTGAAAAACTTTGGGTATGGCACGATCTTAGTATCTTTCGCTTTGGACAGGATTTCGTCCCTTGCCCCTTAGTTAATCTCTATTGACCATGGTGAACCTAGAGAGCCTCTTATGTTACAATGGGTGGTACTGATGGCTCACCATGGTGGCGATGGTTGTACGGTAGTCCGATTCACTCCAACATATTTTCATTGGTTATAGAACCAAATCTTTGCTATCGAGGATTTCCCGTATGCAGGCATAGACTTTCGAGGAGACCCCGAGATGTCCTTACCTCTAGGGACACAATGGGATGAGTCAGGTAAATGAATTATTTTGATGTGTTTTAACTCTAATTTTTATTTTGTTTTTCAATCGTCCAATACTGATAACAAAACTTTTAAATGCAGATATTGGTCCACGAAGACCAACCAATCTGCGCTGCTTCGAGAGGAAGCTGATAGATCCTATTGCACCGCCACAGAACTAGGCAGCAGAGATTCTCACTGACTTAGAGCACAACCTAGAAAGGTTGATTATAGACATCCCAGAGACAACGATGGATGATATTCCTCTCCGTATTCAGAGGCATGTCGCTGGTGTTCCTGGCCAGTTTCAGAGATACCTGCGTAGAGTGGCGTGGCGATAGTATATTATCATGATCATCACCATGGATAGTGGACGATCATCGCAGACTATTGTATTTTTATTTTTTGTATCACTATCTTTCAGATCATAAGGTGTTTTAAACCTATGGTCCTGGATGATGTAATATTTTTTGAAACACAAACTCTATCTATGATATGACTACTTTTGCCGGCTATCTCGTTCAACACATATTGAATGTTGTTTTAATTTACTTTTTAAATGTCGCAAATGTCTATTTATAACATTATTAGCTAATGCATCAGCCAATGTATTTAATATCTTGGAATGTGTTGATATTCGATGTAATCAAACTACATTTCCAAGAGACGAACCTTCAAAAATAATCTCAGTAACACTGGATTTTTAATTGCGTATACTCTGTTTAAATGTAATACAATGAGTTTTGAATCTAACCTAACGATCGAATGCAAAATGAAATGGCATCAGATAATAACTCAATCACTACGGTATATTCTGCAACATTATTCATTGTTTTACCAAGGCTCACCCCATGCATAGAAACTAACTCATCAGTGGGTGAATAGATAACCCAAGCTGCAGAAGAGATATTTTGTGTACTACGACAGGCACCATCAAAAAAACTAATGTACACTTGAAGGGACGTCGACATATACAATATCAGGAGTAATCAAGATAAGTAGGAATAGTAGTCAACACAAACTTAAACTAGACACACTCATCTTATCTAAAGCAGCTAATCTTATAAAAATAACTAATGTACAAGTATGATCTTCACACAAAAAATCAAGCATAATATCTCTTCAGATAAATTCCATTTCTGGGTTTATCTAAAGAGACCCCGTCATAATCAATCAATTTGTAAGCCCCTTTTCAAGCACTCGCTTGACAATATAAGGACCATGCCACATGGGTTCGAATTTCCCAACTCCTATTTTATCGTTAGCTTGGTCATATACCAATACTAGGTCACCTTCTGAAAAAATACGAGGTGTAACACTTCGTTGGTACTGAGCTTTAACACGTTTTTTTATGAGCTTTAGCTTCTAATGCAGCAGTGCGTCGAGTCTCATCTAATTGTGCTAAGTACAAAAAGTGTTTTTCCTCTTTAGAGGTGGCTGGTAGTAACTCTATGGATAATTGGAGTGACGGTATTTCGCATTCAATCGGTAACACAGATTCTAAACCGTAGACCACTTGAAAAGGAGTGAACCATGTTGCAATTTTTGCTGAGGTTCGGTATGCCCAAAGTGCTAAGAAAAGCATAGTATGCCAATTCGATTTATGAATTCCGATTATCCTTTTAATCATAGTGGTTAAAAATTTATTAGCGGCTTCAACCTGACCATTAGCCTACAGATAATATAGAGTAGAGTTATCATGGCGCAGGCCAAGTTGTTCAGAAAGTTCGGTCATCATAATTTTTTGAAAATGACTCCCATGATTAGTAATGATAGCATGGGGTACACCGAATAGATCAATCACATGATTGAATATAAATGTAGTTGCAGTTTTACCATCAGCCGCAAATGTAGGCATCGTCTCAGCCCATTTTGTAAAATAATCTACTGCGAGAATAATATACCCATGCCCCCAGCCAAGTGAGGGTTACATGTAATGAAATAAATGCCCCATTTTGAAAAAGGACCTACAGCAATTATGGGGTGAAGAGGAGCTAGTGGTGCACGCATATTTCGATCAAAAATTTGATATTTATGGCATTTTCAGACCACAAGAATGCAATATTTGAATAATGACGGCCAAAATAACCAGCGCGTAATATATTTTGGGCTGTGGTATACCCAGACATATAACCGCCACACGCTCTAGAATGGCAGTCATTCAAAACTCGTTCAGCCTCTTCATGAGTCAAACATCATCTAAATACAGAATCCACACCACGACGATAAAGCATGTCTCCAACAATATTGTATTTCTGAGATTGGCAACGGATCTTTCGTCGATGTGAACGTGAAATTTCAAGCCGAAAAGTTTGGGTTTGGAGATAAATGATGATTTCCCCATACCAAGGATCTAACTTACTTATAAGAAACAGAGATTCATTAGCGATCGGATTCTCTGCCATAGTTTATGTCTCAGTATTTGGGAAGCCACACATAAGTTCGGCGAACACCAATGATTTCTTTGATTTGGATTTTTCAAATTCTAAATCAAACTCTTGAATGACAATTATTCATTTAGAGTATTTTCCCCCAAGAAATTGTTTATTCAGAATATACATCATCGGGTTGCAATTAGAGATCACGGTTGTTTTTCGTAACAAAATGTAATGATGGAATCGTTGGACAGCTTGAACTGCTGCCAAGGCCAATTTCTCCACATGCGAGTATTTAATCTCTTTTGGATCGAGATTTTGACTAAGATAGTAAATCACATGCTTGTTTTGGAATTCATCCTCCTGAACTAATACCATTCCAATGGTGGAATCAAAGGCTGCTAAGTATAAAAAGTAATCCTAGCTATAATTTGGTGGACGCAATAACGGTGCATGGGTAAAAACGTGTTTTAAAGCATCAAAAGACCGATCAGTGATCTCATCCCAAATAAAAGGAACATTTTGTTTCAACAGCCTTGTAAAACCTTTGGTTAACTCAGCATAGTTTTGGATAAATCTACACAGAAAGTTTGCTTTCCCTTGAAAACTTTGGATTTGACGAAGTGTGGAAGGAGGAGGTAAATTGATAATAGACTCAACCTTCGAAGGGTCGACATGAATGCCTTCTTTCGAAACAAAAAATCCCAGTAATCTACCAGATTGAACACAAAAAACACATTTGTGGGGATTCAAGCGAATTTTATAATACCTACATCTCATAAAAATTGCTCGTAGATGAGTAGGATCATCTTCCCTGTGTAATAAATGAGCAGGTAAATCATTGACATAAGGTTTCATAATGTGTTTAATGTCATGAAAAGCATAGGACATTTCCCTTTGAAAATTTTCCCCATCATTCTTCAATCCGAACGGTAATTTACAATAAGAAAATGTTCCCCAAGGACAAATGAATGTTGTTTTTGGTTGATCAGTAGGGAGTATGTTGATCTGATTGTGCCCAGAAAATCCATCCATAAATGAATACATTTCATTTCCAGCACAATCGTCAATAATTTGGTTGATATAAGGAGTTGGATAATTGTCTTTAGGACAAGATTTGTTAATATCCCTATAGTCGACACATACTCGTATTTTTCCTTATTTCTTGGTAACAGGAATAATATTAGATACCCAATATGTTAAAGGAATTGGATAAATAAAACCTGCTTTTAATAATTTCTCAACTTCAGCTTTAATAGCAGTAGATTTGTGTGGATGTGTCGAACGTAATCTCTGTCTGAGAGGTTTAGCATTCTGGTAAGTCTTTATTTCATGAATGACAATGTTGGGATCGATTCCTGGCATTTCTTCATAAGACCAGGAAAATATGTCACGAAATTCTTGAAATAGGGATTTATATGTAGAAATTACATTTGACGTATAAGAAGCACCTATATGAATTTTTTCAATAATGCCTGGTTTAATGGATATGTCGATGGGAACCGTAGAAGAAATATTTCCCAAATTAATTTCAGAATCCGAATTTGCAATTGATATTCGACTTTGAGGTTCATTGAAATAGTTAATTGGAAAAATAGATGAAAAATTATTTTCAAACCTATCAAGCTCAGGTAAAAATGATGACCTATGATGGAGATCATCCCATGGTAATTCATCTATGGATAAGAATTCACGAATACTTTCATCAGTATGAAACACTTGTTGAAAAGGATCAGGAATTGATGTTATAGATGAACTTGATGGCGAAAATGATTCTTCGTTGATCACATTCATTGGATCATAATCCATTGATAAAGGATTGGAAAATGACTATACTTCTTGGTATGCTATCTCAAAAGGACTCAAAGGAATCACACCATTGAATGAATCCAGCTCTGATTCTAAAGGCACTACCCAAGCATCATCAAATGGAATAGTGCTTGATGTAATCATATTGATATTAGCAATAGTATGCGGTACGTTAGGTGGAGGCATAGAAAATGTTCCCATTAAAGCGGAATCTTTGATTAAACCTACTCCTACATCCTCATAATGGATAGTTGATTTTCCAGCATGTTGAATATTATCCGTAGAGGCTGGGTCAAACGAATAATATGAGATCTGATCGATTTTCACAATCTTTCCTTGATGAGGAAACATGATTAATCAAAAGACGGATGACACGACAGCAGTCATAGCATAAGACCAACTTCAACCCAGAAGAAGGTTGTAATATAGAGGGGCATCAACTTCCTCCACATCTAAATTAACATGAGTATAACCAATCGGTTGTCCAGGCTCATAATAAGGTACTTTCATATTAGGTTGCAAATTTTGTTGAGCTTGAGATGGATCCCACACAGTATTAGGTCCGGGATACGAAGGTCCCATAGAAGGTCGTGGATAAGAAGGACCATTACTAGGCTGATAATTTGGAACACAAGTTGGATAATTTACTGGATAATTTCCACCTCTAGGATACAATTGTTGTTCCGGGTAAAATTGTTGCCCTAAAGGAGGTTTTGGACCCTGAGTTGGATACTGACCTTGAGGTGGATATTGACCTTGAGGCATGTATTTACCTTGAGGCACGTATTTCCCTTGAGGTTGATATTGTCCTTGAGGCATGTACTGACCTTGAGGTTGCCCCCCAGGCTATAAATTACTAGCTTGAGGTTGTCCACCAAGTTGTAAATTACTACCTTGAGGGTCAGGATTTGGAATGTTTCCAGAAATCATATAAATTTTTTCTGCATTTACAGTTGTGGTATTTGATTCATGTAATCTAGATGATAGTGTATTTTTATCGGGAAAAGGAGATGCCCCTGAGAAAGTACCAAAGAGCGACTGGTATCCTGTAGGAACTGAAGGACCACCATATAAATATGTTTCTGGAGATTCAGAAAACATGAATGACTCACTAGACATGTTTAAAGGAGATCTATAAATGATCGATGTAGAAGGAAATGGAATTCGGGGTGGCGAATAATTCAGACCAACGTTCTCTAGAAAGTTTTTCAATGAAGAATACCAAGCATCTTGTCGAAAAGGAATATAAAAAATTGATTCACGTTCTCTAAGATCTAAATTTTCATGAGCCGAAGGAAGAACTACTTCTTCTTCAGTGTCAGTAACTTCTTCAATACTAATGAGACCAGGAGGAAGATCTTCTGTGATCCAAGTCTTCACTCTAGGTGAATCAGTATTACCAAGGGTTGGAATAACAAACTCTAAAGTAGTTTTAGATGTAACAGGTTCAGTTTATGGCTCAGAAATTTCAGGTTCAGTAGATGATAATTCACTTGTTGTAGAAGCAAGTTCAGCTAATTCAGAAACTGAAATTTTCTGAGGTGTAAACTCTGTTGTTTGCGGTTGATCTACTTCATAATCAGGATGAATAATTATAGATGTTTCTTCCTGTTTTGTTGACCCAGTCTTGGATGTTTGTCCTCTTTCAGATCCAAGTCTTTCTAATTGACTTGGTATATATTCAGGGGGTTTCCCCTGCATTCTACGTGATTGTCTCAGTAATTCAGCCATGATTAAAACTTTTAATCACATGCAATCAAAGAAAATTTCAATAAAAATCCTAAAGTCTCTAAGGAAACAACCAAATGAATCACACACCTAGAAAAATATAAGAGATCAATCCACACACAAATATTAGATTCCCACACTAAAAACACTATTTGGTGATGAAATCCAACATCGTAGAATTTTAATGCAGAAATGGCGGTTGGATCAGCTACCCCAACAACATGATTAATGAAACAGATCAGTGCAAGTTTCTCTACTTAAACAATCTCGAGTGAAGATAACACTCTGGAGAGTCCAAGTGAGTTTAGCCGACGTCTGCTCCAAGTACAGTGGGACCTTCCCTCCACCATCACCTTGGGAAAGAATCCTAAATTTTAGGGCCACTAAGGTCACCAACGGGAACACATATACCTAGGGGGATAGTCTACAATCTGATATACATGCAAGAGCAGAGTAACAAGCTCAGTCCCCTTGAAGGCTCCTTGACATAATCGAAGGTTTACCGACAAGTGACCCCAGGCTCCTCGACAATGGTCTATCTGAGGTTTACCGCTTTTAATACGTCCACATCTTCTATCGTTCCCAATGAGATAGGTATGATTACCTCACTGGTTTGAATATGATCTCGTTCTTGACTCATTTAGAAGGAGCTTCCCAGAGCATACATGCTACAATTAGATTTTCCTACCGCAAGATCAACTACTTGTTTGTTTTTATTGCCTTAGAAAGTTAACTAAAACCTATTCCAAGACACTAGCCTAAGCTATGTTGGTGGAAAAGAGCCCTAGAAAATATAAAATTTCTAGATTGATTTTAATTAAGCGTTACTTTTAACTGGCAGTTTCTTAGGACAAGAAGTACGGAAATGAAACTTTGGTGATGTTTAATGACCCGACCCAAAATACACTACAATGCATCTATATGAGAAACAACTCATTTATTGTCAATGAAATCTAGCTAGAGGAAAGAGTTGAGAAATTTCAATAATTTTCAAAATATCAATTCTTTCTTTCCTACCTGAGAAACTTTGAAAAGAAGATAATTCGGAGAACTCAATTTCAAAAAAATCTTTTCTCAAAATGAAATTTCCTATATTATTTAGATCAGAAACAAAAAAAAACTTCTTCCCAGAGAAAACTAAAAGTCTTAAAACTATAAAATTCAAAACTAAAAGAAATCTCTAGTCTTGAACTATATCTAAAAGTTGGAGGATGTCTTAGCTTAGTTTGTAATCTAACCAAGATCTTTTTTCTTATTTCAGCAAGAAAATAAAGCATCCAATAACAGTTTTAAAATTAAATTCAGACCTTATCAATCCAAAAGGTTTTCTAAGTTTTCTAGTGAAAACAAATCGAATTTTTATAAGAGTAATAATTGCATCAAGTTCAATGGCTCAACAAAAAAATAATGACATACCAAGTAGCTGAGGTATACAGAAGTTTTTGATTCAGAGCAACGGGAGGACAAGGCAAACATTTACTCATAAAAGAAAACTAGCTAAAAAGATCACTTTAAACATAGAATTATTGAAAGAAACTTTTCACAGAGGTCTTTGATAGTCAAGACAAATTGGGATAACAACAAAGAATCGAGTAATTGGATTCCATAAAATAGAATTTCTACTTTTTCGAAAATTTTCTAGAAGTCCGCAGTTTTTAATGGAATAAGGTGTGGTACCGCACTATATTGCACCAAAACCTGCAGAGTCTACCGCTCTGTTTTTAAACAAAAAGTGTGGAAGGCAGGAAAAGTAGAGAAAAATAAAATAAAAATACAGATTTACAGTCAGGGATCCTATTGAGTTTTCTAGCCAATCCAATTTTGAGCTAATCTAAGTCAAAGAAATCTCAAAGAAATCTCAAAAATCAAACTGAAAATGAAAAAGAAAACTAAGTTTAGATTTTCCCCAGTGGAGTTGCCATTTTGTTAGACGGACAAATTCCTATTGCGGACAAGAGTGATCTCCCTAGTATCCTAAGGATATCTAGAAACAAACAGACAGATGTAGACCATTTTCTCTAGACTATTTTGCTTAAGAATTACTAATTAACTATGGAGAGATGCTCCTACCTGAATTCCAACACTTACTCGGTCTTCAATCTAGTCGTTCCAGAAGGTATCGATCCAACATGTAAGATCTGAAATCAAAGACAAGCAAACAAGATCAAAAGCATCTGCAAGATATCATAATTCAGAAGAAATAATCTATCCTAGTGATCAAGGAATCCAAGAATTAAATTATTCAAAATATAGATGAACAACTCAATAAGAAAATAGAATCCATTTGTATTAACTTTGAATAAAAAGAAGAAACCTTACAACCTTGATGCCTTGATGTTTGTACAGGTTCTTCCGGGGTCTCAAATAGCCGTTTTCCTCTATTTGACAAGATTCCAACTCTCTGAATCAGCATAACACTATGGCTATGAGTATGTAATCTCTCTCATGCCAATGATGCCAAATGTGGAGAGTATAATTTATTCAGCAATTCTTTTCTACAAGCTAAGAAGTCCCCTTGAGACTGAAACATGGTCTCAATTTATAGTAGAAGGGAGGTAGTTTCAGCTCCAATAAGGAAGGGATAAAGCCCTATCATCATGGGATTTCAGCTCTAAAAACCAAGGGATAGCTCCATTTACGAAGGGATAAAGGTTCATGAATGGAAGGGGTGAAGCTCGACCAGATAATGCTTCTAGAAGGCCCCAGTTGGCAGAATATTCGACCAGCTTGGCTTCTAGAACTTACTTTTCTTTTTATTTTACCTTTTATGGGGGTCCGCAGTTTTAATGAGCAGAACGTGTGGGATGTGCCGCAGGTTTTATAGCAATAAACTGCGGTACCACAGGAAATGACTAGGAAAAGTGCGGAGTTAGGATTTTTAGGGTTTTAATGAGCTTTTTCCAAATTCCAAGACTTGATTTAGGAACTTTATGATTTTGGACCTCTAAGGGAGCAATAAATAGGTAATGATGAACCCATATAGATAGCTAAATGTCATGGTGAAAAATTTAGTGCAACATGTCCTCCATGCCATTTTTCAAACCATATATCTTAGCTTCCACGCCTAACTTCAAAGCATCCCTCTTCATTTCCACGCCTTTCTTCAAAACTTCCATTTCATTTTTTGTTGCTCTTTGCGAGAGAGAAATTTGGTGCACTTGCTCTTGTAATTTCAATATATCATGTTCCACTTCTTCATCTTCATGAGTTATAGTAGAGTATTTTGAGGGCTTAATGGGTGTTGAATTCTTTTTATGGGGGATTTTAGAACCCAATATTGATATCTATGCTTCAATATGCCCTTGAAATTACTTCAAACTAATTTTTCAAACAAGACTTATGCAACTTGAAAAAAATACACACATTTTTCTTGATTTTGAGGAGCTTGATATTGAAACTGAATTATCTCTATGATTTAGGATCCTTAATAGCTGAAATTAGGTTCTATAGTAGCCCTCTGAATATTCTTTCGAATGCCATAGGTCTGACCTGATTTGGATGCTTCAAGACAAAGTTATGCCCATTCTCCCACAGTTACCTAATTATGGAATAGTTCAGTGTAGCAAACTTGTATGGCATTCCACGTGTCATTGTTTCCTCCTTCGGCTCTGAAATTGATACACAGGAAACTACAATCCGTATGATTTTTGCCAGTTTTTATATAATTCTAATCCAATGATTAGAGAGATATTTATGGAAATTTTCCCAAGGTCACTTCTTTTAGATTAAATTCAGGAGCCTGCAAATACCCTAACTTCCACAGATCATATCTCTGAAATTATTGCGAACCAAGATCTAAAATTTTTACACTAAGTTCCTCGGGATTTCGGCTTCACGTGGTAAAAATTTCAACTTCTGAACCTTTGTAGAACAAAATTTATAGTTAAAATTCCATGATGACCTGTTTGGAGCAGCGAAACCCTACAATCTAAAGCTCTGATACCAATTTTTATGGAACTAGCTCTAAAAATAGAAGAAAAGAGAGATCCACGCCTTATAAATAAGCCACTTTGAGGGGGCAACCTCCTTTACATTACATAAATTAAAAATTCTTGGATGAAACAAATGACAAAACTTCCTTTCTATATATAGGAGTCAATGGGGTGAAAATATAATCCTAGTTGACCTAACAATAATAATGTAAGGGCACAATAATAACAATATGGGGGTTACAGGGGTACAACAATAACCATAAGGAGGCTACACTAACAAAAATAATGGACTACACTAGTAATATAGGGACATAACACAAAGATACTACCATGAAATATTGGAGAAGGCTCAAGCTTAGCTTTCCTTTGCAAGCATTAGGAACCATGGGGATTGAGGCATGGTGTTTGTTGCTAGTCTTGTGCTTTTGGTCTTTTATGAGTTATTGTGCTTGATTTGCGGTCTTGATTATGTCTAGGCATGACCATGCCACTTTAGTTTTTGTGTCATATTTCTATTAGTTTTTCATGGTTTTCTTCTTGTTTGTTTCTTTTTCTTGCCTTTATGTTTTGAGGGTCTTGGGGATTGGTTAGAAAAGAGAAATTAATGGATCTCAGGGAGAGATGAATGAAACCTAGCAAGTAATGTAAGACCCAGATGAAGCTTGATGCATGAATAAGGGTAGATAAAGTTAAGAGTATGATGTTCGGTTGAGTTGGTTGGGTCCATTATGATAAATGGACGATGGCAGAACATTCATGAGAAAAGTAGCAAGAAAGGTAAATTAAATGGGCTAAAGGTAACATATGCATTGGCTATGTTGGGAAATATTTTTCTCAATGTTGTGCATGTGTGCACAGATAAAGGGAGTTATCTTAACCTAGAACTTATGATATCTAGTAATTTTGTTGTCATTGTGATTATGTTAATTACTATGTATGTATAGTTGTATGTATGTATGCCATTTTCTAACTCGGTCGTCAGGAATCATTATTGTGGAGTAATGATTTCTTATGCAGGTGAATGGCATGAACAGGTTCCTGGTAAATGAGGAATCAAGTGGGAAGAGTAGCCATGATAAATCTGCAAGGTCGATATCATGTGGATATGAATTGATATTATATGACTATATTATGCCTATATTTATGTTATGGACAGGTTATGTTGAGAGATACATCATCGAAATGAAAGCAGTATGATCGGCGGCATGTTGCAACATGCATGAATAGTGGAAAGACACTAGAAGAAAGGTTGCTTGGTAGAATCAATGTGTGGTCTATGGATGTGCAGTACTATAATTGTATGTATGTTGTACATGTTGCACCAGTGATGTTGTGTGCATGCGGTGTTGTGCATATATGGTGTTGTGTACATGTTATATATGTAATTATATGTATAAATGGTGTTGTGTACATGTTTTTTATGCAATGCTATGTATATATGGTGTCTTTTTCATGTTTTTTATGAAGTGATGTGTACATATGGTGTTTCGTTCATGTTGTTTATGCAATGATGTGTACATATGGTGTTGTGCACATGTTAGAAATGCAATGTTCTGTACATGTGGTGTTGTGCACATGTTGGATATGTGGTGTTGTGTACATATGGTGCTTTGTGCATGTTTCATATGCGGTATTGTGTGTATATGGTGCTATGTACATGTAGTGTTGTGTGTATGTTATACATGTGGTGTTGTGTGCATGTGGTGTCGTGTACATGTTGTACATGGGGTGCTATGTGCAGGTGGTGATGTGTACATGTTGTGCATATGCTGTTGTGTGCATGTCGTGCATGTGGTGTTGTGTACACATTGTGCAGGTGGTGTTTTGTACATGTGGTGTTGTATACATTTTGTGCATGTGGTGTTGTGTACAGGTGGTATTGTGTCCACGTTTTACATGTGGTATTGTGTGCATGTCTTGCATGCTATGATGTGCACATTTTTGACATGCTATCACTAGAAAATTTGGCGGAAATTCCGACGGCCAATTCGTCGCTATTCTGACACATACTCGTCGCAAGAGCGACAGTTCGAGCGCGAGAAAAACGTGGTTTTTCATACCGTCGCAGTTCCGACGCAATTAAAAATTCTCGCACTATCGACACCTTTTCCGTCGCTTCCAAACAAGCGTCACTCTTCCGACGTTTCCCAATCCGTCGCACTTCCGAACTTTGTAAACTATCACACTTCCGACGAAATGTGGTCTGACGTTTTAAACGTCGCTCTTCCGACGTCTGTAAACTGTCCCAAGTCTAGCGCAATGTGGTCCGACGTTTTGGACGTCGCTCTTCCGACGGTTGTAAACTGTCACAATTCCGACGAAATGTGGTCCGACGTTTTGGACGTCGCTCGTCCGACGTCTGTGATCTGTCGCAATTCTGACGAAACATGGTCCGACGTTTTGAATGTCGCTCATCCGACGTTTTTGTACTGTCGCTCTTCCGACGTTTTAATCTGTCTCAAGTCCGACGCTTACAAGGCGTCGGTATAGCGACGGTAGGTTCAATTTTAGAAAAAAGAATTGAAACTTTAAAAGAGGAAAAATGTTGTTTTGAATATATTATATGAAGGAAAACAGTCCATGAAGTCATTACATTTTCACATCTGAAGATGGGAACCCAAATATCCATCCAGAAAAGTGGAAGTCCCACCCCAGACAATGATAGAAAAATACCCCATGTCACATACAGGGACATGATATAAAACCCAGTAACGGTCCACATGGAGATTATCTACAAATCCGAGAAAGCATCCAAATATGCCCGAGGCATCTATAAGAAAGTGAAATAGCAGTATGTAGAATAGTAAAGCAACAGATAGAGTACCGACGTCCATTGTTCCAAATACAAATTAAAGTACCCAAAATCCTTGAACAGAGAAAACGCTAATCATGTGAGGAGTGTGATATGTCCAAAATATAAAAAGACCATCAGACCATATCAATAAACCAGCAACATAGACCAGCATCGCTAGTTTTGAAGGCAAAGTGATAAACATTAATCATTTTTTTTTCACAAGAGAAAAAAAGCTGTTTTGAATATATTATATGAAGCAAAACAATCCATGAAATCATTACATTTTCACATCTGAAGATTGGAACCCAAATATCCATCCAGAAAAGTGGAAGTCCCACCCCAGACAGTGATAGAAAAATACCCCATGTCACATATACGGACTTGATATAAAACCCAGTAACGGTCCACATGGAGATTATCGACAATCTGAGAAAGCATCCAAATATGCCCGAGGCATCTATAAGAAAGTGAAATAGCAGTATGTAGAATAGTAAAACAACAGATAGAGTACCGACGTCCATTGTTCCAAATACAAATTATAGTACCCAAAATCCTTGAACAGAGAAAAACGCTAATCATGTGAGGAGTGTGATATGTCCAAAATATAAAAAGACCATGAGACCATATCAATAAACCAGCAACATAGACCAGCATAGCTAGTTTTGAAGGCAGAGTGATAAACATTAATCATTTTTTTCACAAGAGAAAAAACGTTGTTTTGAATATATTATATGAAGTAAAACAGTCCATGAAGTCATTACATTTTCACATCTGAAGATTGGAACCCAAATATCCATCCAAAAATGTGGAAGTCCCACCCCAGACAATGATAGAAAAATACCCCATGTCACATACAGGGACATGATATTATCTATGTTGATTATTTCGTTTCACTGATACTCTTTAACTGCTCTGATACTCTTTGACCTTTGTTCATCCTTTTATCCTTTTTATCATGATATACTGTGGTAAATAGGCAAAAAATTATGTAAGGATAATTTTTTACAAAATTTCCATCATTTCTTCCCACCATTGAACTTATGGCACTCTAGTCCTTTGCAACTTTCTTAGTGTTTCATCAGCCTCAGTATATCTGAAGAAATTAGGCTGATTTGGGAACAAATGATTTACTTCATGCTCAAGATAAAATAAATTCTCCAATCTGTCATGAAGGTTTTTCCCTGTAGGCAATGCTGTTGTTGATGAATTGGTTGAAGAACTAGCTTGATTATGAGCATATTTGTCCAATTTTTCAACATAACTATCAAGGTCCATTAGCTTATCTTCTACAACTATAGGACTGGGCAATCCTCTATTTAACAAAATATTCAATCTTTCTCTGAAGGCAATGATTTCTTCTTTCATATCTGAGCACCTTCGTTCTAAATTCTGTACCAGAGTTCTTTTATCAGCAACACTCATTTTTGAAAGATCATATTTATGTTCTAGAGTGGCCAATTGTTCCTTTGTTTTTTGAAGCTCTATGGCCTGAAGTTTCATATCTTCCATTGAATTTGTTAATTCATCAGTGTTCAAATTTGCAGTGTTGCTCTGTGACAATTCTGTTGGCTGACCTGTTGTTGTTGTACCTGTCACTACTCCTGCTGTAGATACTGGAATATTTGCCTGCTTATCTTTTAATGCATTCTCAAGCTCTTTTTCAGTTGCAGTAAGTCGCTCATTCAATTTTAAGAGCAAATCCATTAGTTCTTCCTCAGAATTTTGTTTGATGATTTCTGCAGTCTGTGGATGTCTTGAGGCCGGTAACTTTAATTGTTTTTTCAGAGCTGCAATATCATCATCTTTTCTCTTGATCAAAGCTTCAATACCTTTCACATATTTAGGATTATGACCCAAACCAATGATTATTTCCTCTAAAGTTTTGATTCTATTATCCTTAGCTTGGGAGGAGGCTTTTTCAAGCTACAACTGTGTATTAGTATTATCCAAAGAATCCTGCAACTTATGGGTCATCATTGATTTATCCGTCAGAGTAGAATAAATCATCTCACCTGTTTGCTTGTGTAGATCAATTTGATCTAAAGGATGGATATCCTTTGCTAAGACTTCAAAATTAGTCCTAACGTAATCTATAGCTGTCTGAGGCTGCTGCACCTTGGGCTTCAAATGGCTCATTAACATCTTACCCTGTTGGATGTCATAAGCTGACATCAATCTTTCTTGATTTTTTGGAGCCATCTTCAAATATTGGTTATACACTTGAAGTCTAAGTGGATCATTCCTAGCCTTTATATTGATGAATGTTCTTTTGATGTCCTAGGCAGTTTTTACTGGAGGTTTGAAAGAAGATATTTCTGCACTTTGTTGCCTCTGTATTTCCTGTTTTTGAAAATTAGTGGATGTCCCACTACCTGTACCTGTTTGCTGACTGTCTTCTCTTCCCTGGCTCTCAGGGATTTCCTGAAATGATTCATCTTCTGGAAGGGGAGTTAATTTCTGCCTTTTAACATCTTGCTGTTCAGAAGAGCCACCAATAGGAGTAGTTGTTTCAGCCTCTCTCTTGTTGCCCTTTTCTATATTCAGAGGAGTTTGTAAAATAGAAATTTTTGGCTCACTGATCTGAGTAGGAGGAATTTGTCCTTGACCTTGTTCTTCAGAAGTCTCTGGTTGCTCTGTCATTATGAATTTTTCAATTATTTGTATATCAGGCTCCTTCTATTTTCCTTTAGATTCTACTGCTACTATACTAATCTCCTGCAAATTTTGTTGTAAAGTCCTGGCTGAAGAAGATCCCTGCACCTGTCCAAAAGATTCTAGGTCAAGTATCTTTTCAAGATCTTTCATTACATTTTCAACATTGACCTGCTCACTATCATTTTCAACCAATGTCCCTTTTGTCCATTCATCCATATTAGCATATTGTTCTATTTCTGGGATTCTTTGATGGATGTATGGTGACTGTTTATTTTTCATTCTTCTATCACAGATAAAGTTGTTTGGATCATAAGGCACCTAGTAGAAACTCTTTTGTAGTCTGAGATGGTCTTCTAAAATCCTTTCAGCTTCCTGTCCAGCTTCCCTAGAGTTACAAATGAAGGGACCTAATTGGCTCTTGATCCTAAGTTGAGCCTTTTTCTTTGCATTGCAAAAATGAATTATATCTGAATTATTCATCTGCCTGAAATATTCTAATGCAAAGAGTCTCATTGGGACATACTTGGGCAGTTTGAATGGGCATAATTCACATCCATATATCCTGATCTCTGTGTACTTTTGATATAGGTACCAGTCACCTATCTTGTACTGCTTTGAGAGCTGAAGGATTTTCTTGATTTCATTGTTAATTCTAGGAGGAGAGACTCCTGTCAACAAGGTAGTTGCAGGATGAACAAAAAGGTCGACAAACTCATCATAGGAATAAGGAGAATCAGAGGAATTGTGAGTAATGGCAGACCAAAAGATGACTGACCTAGGATTCCCTTTGGCATCAAGTTTCTTAACATAAAAAGGGAAATTTTCTGACTGAAAGTAAATCATGAGATGATATATGACAGAAGAATACTTGAATACTCTCTAATTCTCAAATCTCATGAACTGATCATGGATTTTGTCAGCAATATAAGATGCAAAATCGTACTTGACAACAGGAGGTTGTCGAGGGATAAAAATGGACAACAATACTAGGGTTAACTCATCAACATACTCACTAGTATTGAAGCCCATTATGGAAGATATCATGTCTAAAATAACTCTACCCTCATCAGTAAAGAAAGTATAACCATAAGGGGGGGGGTTTTTAGGCTGATGCTCTGGTAACATGAAGGTTTGGCATAGGCGGTTTAACTCTTCATGGGATAACTTAGTAGATTTCTCAAGTAATTCAACCATGGACAGGGGAGTGAGAGCTTGACCAAGTTGGAATTGTAGCATTTCATTTATGGACTGAGAAGTTATTGGGAAAAGGACATTTTGACTTGGGGATAAAACTGCTCGTTGGTTGGGATCATAATTTGCATAGCAATAATGGATTAACTCAGGAAAAATATGGACTGAGGGGAGAAGGTACATAGGAATATTTGATTCCAAAAGTCCAAAGATGTCAGAACCATTCAAATAATTGTCTCTGCAGCGGCAAAATATTCGAAGAGGATTCTCACTCAGAAGAAAGTCCTTAATTTGAAAATCCATATCGGCTAAAGGCAAATAATCCAAGTCCTTGTGAGGGGCATTGATGGGCACGACATTCAGAGCTACAGGAACTTCCATTTCTGATTCTTGTGGATTCAGAAATGGAATTTCGGGGTTTTTTTGGAAAAAGTACACTACCATTAAAAGTAATATATAATGCTATAGCTATCCGGGAACGAAAGTTTCAAACCGAACTTTTTCTGCATCTAGTGCATAATTAAAACTAAACCAGATTTTTGCCGCATTTTGAAAGGTGGAATTTAACTCATAATTGCTATCAGAAATGAAACGTATTTAAACAGCGCCGTTATGACAGAAGAACCCCCGGAATACCTACGTTAATTCTCTTCAAGAAGGTAACAAATACCAAGTTGCCAATGCTTGGTTTTTGAATTTTGTTGCATGGAAGACTGGCTATCGCACGGACTAGTGAAAATGACGCAAACGCAATTTGTTTTATTTACAAAGTCAAAAGGGTGGCGGGTTTTGATTGATGATTGGACCGCTCACGCAGTGGAAATCCGGACCCGAAAAAGATTAGGGCGAATTTGATAAGAAATTCGCGTCACAACTCTCCCTCCGTACGCCAGCCCAACTTCGACCCAAAAAATATTAGGGTGGAATTCATTTGGTTTTCGCGACACAAAATTGGCCGACGTCAGCAGGCTATTTTGGAACGCAAATTTGGTTTGAATTATGGTTTATCGCCGTTTGAAGTCCGGCGGGCTCGACTTAAGAACAATTTTGTTTGATCCCATCTTATAAGTACATAAACAACAAGCCAAGTGGCAGAAGTGTCCGTGAAAGAAATTCATAGTCTTCATGGTTTTCCTAAAGTAATAGTAACAAGAAACTTTTGGAAATAATTATTTAATATGAGTGGAGAAACACTAGCTACCATGAGTTCTACATATCAAATACAATCAAATGGTCAAACAAAAATAGTTAACAAATGTTTTTAAGGTTATCTACAATGTTACTCTTTAGAAAAGCAATCTTAATGGATGAAGTGGGTTCCTCAAGGAAGAATGGTAATATGATACTATCATACTACCTATCACACATCTAATAAAATTTCCCCATTTAAGGCCCTTTATGGATATCCAACTCCTAGTATCTCATACTTTTGCAAGATAAGTCCAAAGTATAGGAAACATAGTCACATATGAAAAATACTAAAGAAACTTTGAAAATTATTATGGAAAACCTTCAAATGACATGAAACATGATAAAACAACAAGGGGAACAACATTGAAGTGAAAGATAATTTGAGGGTAATTGGGTATTTTTTAGATTATAGCATTATAAGCAATCTTCATTCAAGAAAAAGAAGAATAAAGAATTAGCTCAAAAATGCAATGTGGAAAAAGTCGAAGTCGGGATTAAATTGGCAAGGGTCCAAAAGTTGAAATACTCGATAAAGTCGGGAGTTTTTTGAAAAAGTCGGCAAAACTAAAAAAATACAAAAATATTCATTTTTGGAAAAAATCCTGATTTTTTCAAATCTCTGAATTCTGGTAGCCATAAGCTTCAGTGTAAACTTGGTAGCCAATGATGCCCTGGTAGTGATTATCCTACGAGTTTCGGGGTTAACTGTTTGATAGAACCCTTGTACATAATATAGGCAACGGAACCGAGAAAAGGAGCGGAACTCTGCATCAGAGTATGGCGGAACCATAATCGTAGCAAATATATATATATATAATTGAAATTGTGGAGAACAGAACCATAGTCATAGTAACAAAAAATATATATATATATATATATATATATATATATATATATATATATATATATATATATATATATATATAATTGAAATCGTTGGAGAACGGAACCCGGAGTAAAAGCGTTGGATCGGAACCTGGAGTGGAGAACGGAACCTTGCGACAGGAACAGTGAAGTGGTTTAGCGTGAACAGTAAAGGCCGTAAGTAGATTTCATCGCACCGCCTATCGACCATAAGTGGTATTGCCCGGAGGAGCAGCGATTCCATTGATTGATCAACACGTGTCCTCGACCGACATTCCAAAACCGCCGTTTAACGTGCGCCATCGCGCATTAACTATCGTACCAGGACACAGAGCGAAATGGACAGGAGCCGTCGATCTGGTGGGCCGACATCTGACGGTGATCGCTCGCAGGACCTGCACGAAGTTTAATGGAAGAGCCCGGGGGTTAACAAAGGTACAGTGCGCGCGTTTGATTGGTCTTTGATTGTACTGTGGGCCCAGGGCGGAGTCATATACAATGAATTTGGTTTATATTGTTTATTAAAGTCTGACGGGTTATTAATATACGGTGGAAGACTAAGGTTTCTAATTAATAAAAGATTGTCGATTATCTAATAATATATGAGTGGATATATTATATATAATGACTGTATATGTGAAGGGAATCATAATATGTATATGGAATATGCATATATGGTTAAACGTGCTGAGGGTCAATTTGCATGGTTTTAATAACCAAAGTATTATGTTGATTATAATAGTTGTATATGGTTAATTGGCGCGATATGAAATATGAAATATGTGAATGGGGCCTAATACATGTACATGTAATGGACTGTCAGATTATAACTGAAGAATTGAGATATTAAAAATGACCAGACTTGTTTTTATTAAGTTTTCCAGTGTGGAATAAAGAGAACATGCGAGAGTGCCCGGATTGGGAAAATGATTGGACAATGAAATTTTGGGATGCATTTACACACAGTTAAGTGAAATATTGAAAAGTACTGGGAGTATGGTTGATTTATTAACACTCCAGATTTAAGCATTGAAACTGCCAGCGTAGAACAAAGCAGAGATTGTGAGATTGCCCGGACTTGGGAAACGATTGGGCATGAAACTTTAATGCAATTATGAAAAAGAAAAAGAAGAGGAGAGCATGCAGAGATCCACAGAGATTACAGGTTTGACAGGAATATGTACAGGAATGAGTTGGACAGGTGAAAAAGCACAGAAAACAGGGAATATGCAGATGACAGTGAACAAAGTGTATGCAGAACAGGTTCTTAACAGCAGCAGGAAAAGACAAATCCAATAAAGACAAAATCCAGAAAAGGAGCTAAGTGAAATTGAAATATGTAATTAAAAATGTGAATGTAAATGTTGTAATTAATTTTTTTATTGTTTGTGATGCAAAGGCAAGTATCCTAAGGAAAAGACAAAATCCCACTATAGCATGGAAATTTGTACATATTGCTATAATTTTAAAATGAGTTGGTTAAAAGATATGAGAAGGTAGAAGGCAAAAAGTCAGGACTACTCACTTCAAATTCCCTGAGGAATGTAAAGAGTCATGTGATGAACTCTATATATAATATCACATTGATATGCACAAGAGAGGTCAGAGAAGGAGAGAGAGAAAATATTGAGAATGCAGAATATAGAAGAATAAGGCAGAGAAGATTAAGAGAAGAAGAGCAGAAAGAGAAGCTACAGAACAAAGTTGATATCTGAAGTAAATCAGCAAACATTCAGTTTGATAAATTGAGGAAGTTGGAGCTTCCCTATCAAGTTGCAGCTTGATAGCTGTCAGTTGTAGCTGACTGAGGTTGGAGCCTCCTGTAGGTTGGTGCCTGCAGAAAATTGAAGGGAGTTGGTGCTTCCTTGCAAGTTGTAGCTTGCAGAATTGAGGTAGGAGCCTCCCGTAGGTTGGTGCCTGCAGAAAAACAGTGGTGAGAGGGAGTTGGAGCTTGCCTTTGCATCACAACAATAATAAGATGTGGTTTTCTCCCTTTATGGGTTTCCACTTATATCTGGTGTCTCTGTGCATGATATTTATGTATTGATCTGATATGTATCATCTGCTTAATACCTTCTGCTCTCATATTAAGTCTACTGCTATATTATACTAATACTTGCTGCTTACATTCTAAGACTACTCACACATTAAATTAAATTAAAAGATCAGGAATGTGTTAAACTAATTCACCCTCCCCCCCTCTCAATTTAACTAAAGGTCCAACAGAATATAGAATTACAAGATCTTCATATTAGTATGAACCTTAAAAAACATGACTCCCATTGCTAAAAACCACTTTTAAGTTGTAACAGGCAAACTAAACAACTATCGCAACTTTTGGCAACTTCTGGAGCATTAAGAGAGAAACAACCAAAGAGAAATACAACCACAATCCTCATTTTAATGAGACCGAACTATATATTTGCATTAAGATAATAGAAAGAAATCACGACTATATTAAGGCCAGCACAAAACAATCTTTAACCAGTGTCTCTCGCGGCCTTCAATTTGCCATGCTAGAGGTTGCATATTTTTAATTTAAATTCTTGACCTCTCGTGCCCATATATGAATGCATCCAATGGGATATCTACATCAAATGCTCCTTTATATCCCCAAAAACAAATTCCCTACTACAAGAGCACCAATATTGATGGATCACCCCACACCATCCCACCCACTAGAAACGGTGAAAAATGAAACCCGAGAAAACTTCTAAAATATCTCAAGATGACTATATGGGTGGTTCTTATGAATCAACCAACCATTCAGAACATGCTCATCAATCCAAACCATGAGTATTATGTGACAATATTCAAGCAGGCACTGAATCAGATTTCTCAAGCTATGTTAGAGAAACCCTAAACTCTCACTGAAAATAGGTGAAATGTGGCACCACTCAGAGATTGACATGTGCCAATTGGTACAAGTGGTAGAAAATTGGCATGCTCAAACAACGAGGTGATGCAAGAATGACATGAGGGAGAAAATATCATAAAAGCCCCAAATCTGGAGAACTAAAGCTCATCACCAACCTGAGATTGACAACTTTACATGATGTAACCTATGAAATCGTAAATGGAGAAATCATAGTAACAATAAAGTCGGATTCATCCTAGGAGTGGTAATGGGAGAAATCATAGTGAACAACAGGAAACATGCATAGTTGCTTACAATCAAATAGATGAAAAAACACATACAAAAAACCTAGATAATAATCATGAACAAGCTTAATATTGAATTGTGAACTGTAAAGGAACTTACAAAATGTGACATTACGAACCTGGTCAAGCGCACAAGCAAAAATATCCTAGACATGACCCTGGTTGACAAGTTGCATTGCTCATGATGCAAGAGAATTTGTACCTGCACTTCCAAGTCAATCAAAATCCATCATTATCTATACAATAAATACAAGTAATTGATGTAGTATTTTTTACTCTAAGATGCATTCTTATGATAATGTTAGAACATATGTTGAAAATGTCAAAACATACCTGAATAAGCTCCTCTTCGCTTCAAGAACAATTTATTGGAGTCGCATGAACTTGGAACAAGACTCCCACGATCTGAAAGAGTAGCAACTAAGTCAACAGTGACTTTTTTTTTGCTACGCTGGATCGAGGGAGGTTTTCTCCAAGATTAAATCGCTCCAATAAATTATTCTCTACCAAACAGGGCCAACCACGTGAAGGTGGAAGCTCTTATGGCCCCTCCCCCCCCCTCACATCACTCTCAATTCCCCAATACCCAATCTATATTTCATTTTTTACTTTCATGAGCATAAAAAAAATATTCAATAACTAATAAAAAAACAATTCAAAAAAAAGTACGCAAGGAAACATTGCAATTAATGCTTGACATAAAAATAGTATGATAAATGAGTTTTTTATATAACGCAAAAAATGTTCCAAGTATGGTAACGTTTGTCTTATAATAATACAATATTTTACATTATCGAATTTTCTTTTTCTTCTTCCTATTTTTAAAGCTCCTAATTACATCATCAATATCATCATGCTCTTCTCTTGTTTCGTGCCTTTTGACCCGCACTGCTGACCTAGTTGCGTAGTCATGATGTCTGGTCTCATCCAGTGATGGGGCATCGCCTACAAAAACAGATAATATTAAATTTTAATTGTCAGTTTTTAAATATCAATGAACTAGATCGGTAATATTAATAAAAAAAAATAGCAATGAGATTATTTACCTGGTGCACCAATTGTTGCCGCTGACCTAGTTACGTAGTCACGATGGCTGGTCTCATCCAGTGACGGGGCATCGCCTACAAAAACAGATAATATTAAATTTTAATTGTCAGTTTTTAAATATCATTGAACTAGTTCGGTAATATTAATAAAAAAAATTGCAATGAGATTATTTACCTGGTGCACCAGTTGTCGCCGCTGACCTAGTTACGTAGTCACGATGTCTGGTCTCATCCAGTGATGGGGCATCGCCTACAAAAACAGATAATATTAAATTTTAATTCAGTTTTTAAATATCATTGAACTAGTTCGGTAATATTAATAAAAAAAATTGCAATGAGATTATTTACCTGGTGCACTAGTTGTCGTCGTTGGGACTGTTGCCCTGTCTTCCTCTCTGGTGGTAAGATCCTCAAGGGAAACATTCTCTGTCATTGAAACAAAAAAAGTTATAAGGACAACTATCAAGGTATAATTAGAAAAAATTATAAGTGGAAATTAATTACCGTCACGGCCCTCACTGCTAGTAGCATTGTCGGCCTGGTCCCCACTACAATGATCAGGTTGCACGTGAGGATCATCTACATCTGGCTCTAAAACTGGGTTATTTTCCTCGTCGGTAGTGCTGCTCCCTTGATTTAAACAAAGTTGTTAGACATTAAATTTATGGACGAAAACAAAAATATTGAAAGGTTAATGTTTTACCTTATCAGGCATTCTGGATCTTGGGACCCGCCCCAAGCTTCTGCGACGTTCAACTACAGCTTGATAGCCGAAACGGAAAGCGATATTTTTATCTTCCTCTGTAGTTTCTGTTCCGAAGTCATCACCCTACATTACATATGATTGTGTATTTTTAATCATATTTGATAGGAATACAAAAACGTTGGAAGGCGATACAATTAATTATAAGATGTTTAGCTACTTAATTACAATTCTTGCAGCTAATTTCAAGTAGCCGCCCTGGCCTAGCTTGTGATGACCCTTTTTCTCAATCCTAGCTTTGGTTGCCTTTGAGGTGTCAGGCAACCTAGCATCAACAAAATTGAAGTCAGATATGACGTAGCACACTTTTATTTTAGACATAGAGAAAATTAAAGCTATTGAATTAAAGTTGTAATTTACCTTGCGGGTCCAGTTGGCATTTCTCCTTCTTTCTTTGCCCTTTTCTCTTTTCCGTCATGGATGAGTGCTCTCCACTCACTCTCTGTAACTACGAGAGGATGCTCATATCTAGGGTTAAATTGCAATTGCATCCTATAGGTGTCCCTAGTATATTTCAAATATTTGTCGGCTACCCGAGCCACCGTTGTTCTGTCAAATGTGCCGACCCCAAAAAGGGCTTCTAGATAATCTAGAAGTTCTTTTTTCAGGTTGGAATTCTGGGAATTCCACCCTGTACGTATGGTTGGGCCAAAAATTACCAACACATGGCTCTCCAGAATCCTGTAGAACTCATTGTTTCCTACACAGAATAAAACCAAAAAAAGAAGAAGATATTATCATTAATTTAAAAATAAAAATCATGATAAATATGTTATAGATAAAGTACATGAAATAGTTAAAATATTAAAATTTACCTGGGAGTTGTACATGCTTTATAGGGACACCCTCATCGTTCACCAACAACGTGCCATTAATGGTCCCTGTGGAGCTGACACGTGTAGCTCCATGAAACGCAATAATGTAGTTGGCCATATCAGCCTCATCATTGCCAACACGTTCAGCGGTTGGCTGGGTGTCTGCTTGGGCAGGGTGTGTTTCTTGGCTGGCACCTAAAGGAGTAGAAGGTGTACGAGAGGGTTGTTGGGAAATATCTTGCCCTTGTGTCCCACTACCACCAACACCGGGTTCAGCAAGTGCCAGAAAATGCTACATACAAAAGAACTTTTTGTTAGTTTAGTCAATGTAAAAATTAAAATCAAACTATCACAATTCATCTCATGCAGAACAAAAAAAATATCCTTTTGACTTTTTATTATTACCTGATATCTTTCTAGCTGCCTCATAAGATGTTGTATCCTCTCTTATGTTTCAGGTGTTTGAGGCGCGTCTATCAAAGTATTAAATTCTGACCTTGCATCTCGTGCCTTTTTTTGCAACAAGAACACTGGAGATAGGGATGAAGAAAGCTCTTCCTCAAAGAGGGAATCATCAGGCGTACCATGGCTAGGTGTCCGCATATTTGAACAAAATTAATATTATTTCAATTATGTAAATAACTAAAATACCTAAAGATAGAGCAATGCTGGCACTTTACATGTTCTTCCGCTGGCCTCTTTCCGCGATCATCCTGTCTCGGGGTTGTTCCTACACTGCTCTGATCAGTCTGCCGCATTGCAATAAAATTATAAATGTAAAAACTTGAAAACAATATCTAACTTGAAAACACAAAATGAAAACCGAAATAATTTCTAATAAGACACCGGAAGACAGAGTTAGAGTTTCAAATATGCCTTGCATTGAATTCAGTCCTGGAAACATGTCATTGCACATTAAGGCACCCAACCAAGAGACGAGTTGACAATGAAGACCTTATTGAATATATTGTTGGAGCAACTTCTAGTAAACTTGTTGTGAAGACCTTGAGGACATTTTTGGAGCAACATTGTTGAAGCCGATGGTATAGCATTGTTGGAGACGATCTTGAAGGGCCTTGAAGTGAAGCTTTTGGAGCAACTATTGAAAAATCCTTAGAGCATTTAAGTAAGGCACTTTCTATCTTCCATCACCTTTTCCCTTTCAATATCCTTTAAACGATTTTGTTGATATTTAATGTTTGAAATCACGTTATAATTCCTTGATTATATGTGTTTGGGGACTTTCCCTTTGAAATTACCCAAAAATACCCTGGCAATTTTATCTTCAGGATGCATGTCTGACCCTATTGTTCAATATTTTGATTGATAGTAGTAAACATAGAGATTTAGGGGGCTCTTGACTTGGTTTGGTTAGGCCATTAGATACCTAACATCTACTAGGGAGAACCCCCTTGAGTTGGAGGAGAGCTAGCCCGAAGTGAAAAGAGGTTGGTGAGGTGACAATGGGGCTATTGAATTACACATGGTATCACACTTTAGCTTTAGGACTTTATCTTGAGAAGTGCGAGATTTTTCTATATCAATTCTCAAATTGTTTACAACAATATTGTTAAGAACTAATAAGAAGTGATGTTGAGGGGTTTTTGGGTATAAGAAACAATACCATTTAAAAACTAGGATTCTTAGTCCTTGGCATTCCTTCACCTGGACCTAGGGGCACACTAGAATAATTTCACACTAAACCATGCAAACTTAAAAGTAACTTAACAGATCCATAAAGTAATAATAATCATAATTCCTAATTTCCTATTGTACGATATGAATCATATGATGCAAATTATTCAAACATGAAGCAATGAAGACATGCAATGTCTGAATTTCAAGATTGATGAACCAATACAAGAAGTTAGAAACTACAACTTTGATTCAATACTCTGTGTTGTTGGATCAAGTATGATTTAGTCCCATACTATGATTTATTACCATACATTTAACAAGTTGTTGGATCAAATCCATTGGCAATATCATGTTTCCTATTCAATCGAATTTATCTCGGTTATGGTAGGTAGGAAGGTTTTCCCTTTGTATTAATAGGGCACTTCTAGCTTGCATTTCTATTATATCTTTCAAATTTAGTGTCGTTTCAATTAGGGCATGAATTTTTGCAACTTTCAAGGTGAGAATGAACAAAGACAAATTTTTGTGATGGATGACTGTATATGACTCCATGGCCAGAGGAAAAGAAGCTAATCTACTTCTTCAAATATCTATAGTTCTCATTCACCTCATACGGAGATGGTCCCTGATTTTGAGCCAAATGTTGCAGCAAAAAGTTCCCCCCCTCCATAATTTGATATTCAATGGAAATTTCTTAAATTGATGATGGGGCATGATTATGGAACATTGGCACATACATATGTAATGGAATTCCAAGATCATGATATATGTTTTCATATGTTTATGGAGGTGGTGGAGCAAAAAAGAGCTCAAATAGAGCTGAATTTTTTCACATAAAAAGGATTGTGGGCTTGACTAATGGTTCCATTTAAAAAATGATATCTAGATAGAGAATAAGTGTAGCATGCAAACATGCATTGAAAATCCATCTAAGTTTGCATTGTATTACTTATGATGGATTCAAATTTGGGTTTCAAAATGCCAGGTTATGGCATGATTTTGTCGAGAAACCCTTAGTTGGATTCTCATGTTGGTTTAATTTATATTTTAAGTTTGTTTTGCAATCTTTGGGTAATAGTAACTCATGAACTAGGTTACCAATGTGTAACAATCATATTTCAAGAATAAAGTTGTGATTTTTTTATATTATTATTATTATCTATTAGCTACGAGTATTGACACCTAATGCCTGGAATTTTGACATCTTGATAGCATGGATAATTTCGAAAATGTTTCTACTAATGTTAACATAATAACTATCATTACATGTCTTCACTTTTTTCACCATAATAGACCTGTGATATGGACTCATCACACAACTTCATATGCTATGTCCCAACAAGTTCAAACCGGTTGAACCTACCTCATAGTGTGGTTATTAAGGACAAGTTGCTTGATATATAACTCGATAGCATAGACCGCATTGCAGTTCTAAAAAGAATCCTCAAGTGTCAAAAAAACTTCACAATATGTTCTACTATAAAGCCTTTTGGGATACCCGAAATAATATATGTATCATTGATGACTTTTAAAGTATGACAAGATCCAGAGGGAAAGGAAATCAATGGAAGAGTGATCCACCAATGAGAACCTAGAATTTAGCATCAGATGAGTTAGAGTCTAGGAAATTGAAACCCTATAATTTTAATTAGTGATGAAGGACATCACATAGGTAATTATATTTTCATGCATAATAATCTGTTAATTCAAATTTAAACTACATAATATGAAAGGCATACCATAAATTTTTCCACGTAAGTCCAAACAACCTATAAAAAGGGAAAACCTTCTTTTTCCATGGGAAATAATTTACCTTTCCTTTTTAAAGATAATCTAAATCACAAAAAATATGAACTATACTGCACACATTCTTGGATAATGTGAAAGTGGAAAAGGAATACCCTACACAAGTGATGCACACATGTACATTTGAACACTAAAATATTTTTGTAGTTGAAATGCAATGCTTGTTTTCATTTAAATGTAGGGTTTTTAAAGCAGGGAGAAATAATGGTTGCCAAATTAATAAGCTTTTCTTTGGGAAAAATTTAAATCTTGTATTGGGTGATGAAGATAATAGAGGGTATTTAATCTTGATTCTTGACATCTAGAGAGAACCCTACAGCCTAACACAATCCAATGGAATTGACCAAAAAAACCCAAATAGAGTCAACCCTACTATAGGAGGAAGGGCCTACAGTAAGAACTTACCATTTTGCAAGAGCTGAGGGCGAATGCAGGGCGAATGTTGTTTTGCAAGAGCTCAGGGCAAATGTTGTTCTGCAAGAGCTCAGGGCGAATGATGTTCTGCAAGAGCTCAGGGCGAATTATGTTCTGCAAGAGCTCAGGGCGAATGCTGAGGGCGAATGCTGTTCTGCAAGAGTTGAGGGTGAATGTTGAGGGCGAATGTTGTTCTACAAGAGCGAAGGGCGAATGCGCGCGTGATATTAGACGTTAATGTAGCACACATGTACATTTGAACACTAATAGATTTTTGTAGTTGAAATGCAATGCTTGTTTTCATTTAAATGTAGGGTTTTTAAAGCAGGGAGAAATAATGGCCGCCAAATTAATAAGCGTTTCTTTGGGAAAAATTTAAATCTTGTATTGGGTGATGAAGATAATAGAGGGTATTGAATCTTGATTCTTGACATCTAGAGAGAACCCTACAGCCTAACACAATCCAATGGAATTGACCACAAAAACCCAAATAGAGTCAACCCTACTATAGGAGGAAGGGCCTGCAGTAAGAACTTACCATTTTGCAAGAGCTGAGGGCGAATGTTGTTCTGCAAGAGCTGAGGGCGAATGTTGTTCTGCAAGAGCTGAGGGCGAATGCTAAGGGAAAATGATGTTCTGCAAGAGCTGAGGGCGAATGCTGAGCGCGAATGTTGTTATGCAAGAGCGGAGGGCGAATGCGCGCGTGATATCAGACATTAATGTAGCTATTGCGACGGATACGAAACAATAAAATCATTTTTATGTAGCGCGCATATAAGTTTTGTATTTTTATTTAGCGCGCATATAAGTGTCGTTATACCGACGGTGGAAAGCACGTCGCTATTGTGACGAAGGCCTCTATACGTCGCAGTTGCGACAGATATACATTGTGTCGCACTTACGACGTTTGGAGTTCCGTCGCAATAGCGACACTTTCGGAGATAGTGTCACAATTGCGACGTCTTCCTCAAAACGTCACAGTTGCGACACTTTTATAAGTGTCGGTATTGCGACACTTTTTTATAAATGTCGGTATAGCGACGGTTTCGGGCGGGATGGAAAAAATCTGGGGAAATTTCCGACATTTGGTCAAAAGCGTCGGAACCAAGTGTCGGAATGTCCGCCAAATGTAGTAGTGTATGTTGTGCACATGTCTTACATGCTATGTTGTGCACATGTGGTATTGTGTGCATGTTGTACATGTTATTTTTTGTACGTTTGGTATTGTGCATTATGTATTCATGATATCGTGACATGTGTATTCGTTGTGTTTCACTCTGTGTATGTATATATATTGTGTTGTACATTGGGTGTATGTGTATGTATCTTGTTGTGTTGTACACTGGGTGTAATTGTTTGTGTTATGCCATACACAAGATGCAGGTATATTTGTTGTGTTTTACATCGGGTGTAGGTGTATGTGTTGTATTTTAGGTGTAGGTGCATGTATTTTATGGTGGTGTATGTTGTGTGTGGTTGTATGTGTGTGTTGCACACTATGTGTATGTGTATGTGGTTGAAAATAACACATTGTGTGTTTGTCGGGTGTGGAAACGGATCTGGTGTGCGTATGGAAAGAAAAAGGATAAAGGTAGAAGCTAAGGATTGATTAAAGGATAAGTATTAGTATTTGATTCAATTTTAATTACACATATGACATATAATTATGCTTTATGATGATTGCATGTGATCTATGATTCTGGTTTATGATGGTTACATGTGATTTATGATTATGATTTTATGATGGTTATGTTTTGAGCTAATCGGATGTGATATGTTTATTCATGATGATTTCATCAAACAACGAGTTTGACTTATTGTGACATGAAATGAACATAATTGCAAGTGTACCTTATTGACGGGCCACTGATGAGGCATGATTTGAGTTTATTTCAATTCGTTTTGAATCTAATGGAAATTATGTGCTTGGTATAGGAAAGCATGAAAATTCTTGGTTTGGGTGGTTGGAATTGGTTGTTAAAGAATTAGTAGTAGTAGTAAAAGGAATTGGAACTTGCAACTGTATGTTGGTAAAGAACATCAAGAGTAGGGCCACTGTGGAACATTGGTACCCAATAGTGTCCATTAATTTCCATGAGCATGCTATGATCGGTATGATGGTTTTGAGGAAGGGGTATTCCTTGGTTTTGAACCTTCTGATGTGAGGAAAAATTTATAAGGAATAGATCGCCCGAAAATGGGATATCAGGGAACTTGGAAGGTGAGTGAATGCACGGAAAGGGGTGACCGGATTTATCGAGGGACTGTGTAGCATAGAAGGTAAGTCTGAGGAATACATTGATTTTTATCATTAGCATTTCCAAATGGAATCATATGCACATTGGAAGTGTGCCCTAGAAAAATGAGTTGGTAATTGTTCACTGAGAGGACAAGTGGTGCAGGATCGTAGCGCGGGACATTGGATGAAGGTTTGACTTTGGAAGTGGATTCTGGACTTCCTAGGAAGGAGGTGAATCCTAGTATTACTTTGAGGGTTGAGGTGTGATCCTTTGGATTCCCTTGTTGTAGATTCAGGCATCGTATCCTTTTATTTGTTTGTTGAGAAAATGTGCATATATTGTAAATATTGTATCGATCTAGAATTATAAAGCTCCATAAACAATATGGTTATTTGTTGGTTGAAGCAAATGTGCACAAGTATATGTGGTTGTTATTGTAAATACCATAAAGAGTTATGTTATAAAGCTCTAGTAAACGGTATCATTGTCATCTTTTCATCAGGTTGATCATTGTAAAAATGCATTAAGCTAATTTATAAAGCTCCATAAGTAGTATGTTTTGGTTTTCAATGGTTTCTTGGTTGAAAACCAAGTATGGCCTTCCCCTAAGGGGGAGGGTTTTGTAACAGCCCCAGGTTAAAAATCCATGTAATAAAGTTAATAAAGGAAAAATAAGACCAAGGTCATGGGACATGTATTCCAAGCTCTATGTTGGGAAAAAAATCCTAGTGTGGGTGTTCATTTGGTTTATTATAGATAAAGGAAATGGAAAATGCTTTGGAAAGGAAAGAGGTATTAATTGGCATTTATTTATGAAATATAATGTAAATTAGGAGAAAAGGAAGGTTAAATGTCACAGGTTTCATGTGAGGAGAAAACTTAAGGAAAAATAATAGAAAATGAAGAAAATACAGGCATCATTGATAAAAATTCTTCTGAGGATCAGTTCATAGTATTTTGACAGTTTTGGGTGGAGCTCTCTCTCCATTTTCTCTCTTATACTCTTGCACACTTAGAGTTTTCTTGGATCACTCTAGCATTGGATCAAGGAAATCAAAGGAAAGACAAAGAAAGCCTACGGGAATCAAAGATAAAGCAAGGAAGAGTTGTATCAAGTGGCTATAACAGGATTACTTGGAGGTATCAAATTGCATGTATGATTTCCTTTCTAGTTTTTGCATGCATGGTACATGCATGTTTGTATTTGGTTCTCTTGTTGCCATTGGAATGGTTTTTTCCAGGTGTGACAGTGGTTTTTAGCCTAGCCTTTCCATTTCTAGATAGACATGGTATGATGGGGTTTTTCTTACTGGGTTGAGTTGGATTTCTGGATGGTTTTGAAACTGAATAGGGTGGTCCCAAGAGAATAACGAAAGGCCTAGGAATCCCTGGACTGATGAAGGTGGGATTGTGGTAAATATATATTATGTTTACCTCAGTGGGCCAAGGAATCCTCGATTGGTGAATAGTGGGATATACGGTAAATCCTAGAGGTGTATGCCCTCTATTAGGCCTAGGAACCATTTAATAGTGAATGGCGAGATATATGGTAAATCCTAGAGGGTGGAGTCTCGATTAGTCCTAAGAATCCTTGACTAGTGAATGGCAGGATATATGGTAAATCATAGAGATAGGAGACAAACAAATTCCATATGGTTTAAGTGGAGATATATGGGGGCATCCGTGCTTGTATAGGCCTAGTGATCTCTGCACTGGTATATGGTGGGATTGTGTTAAAGTCTGGTAGTGCATTTTTCTTTTTTGGTCCCAGGAATCCCTTGGCAGGATTGCGGTAAATAATAGCTACATAGATGAGGACTTGGGCCTAGGAATCCCTTAGTGAATTGTGGTAAATCCTAAGGAATCCCTCGTTGATTTTTTTGTAAGTCCCACATTCATGCTTGGAATATGGCGTGCGGATGATTGGCTAAAAGAAATATTTGGTTCAGCCTAATCTATGGTCAGGTGGTACGTGGAAGTCCCTCACTTGTTTGGATTTTGCATATGTTAATAATATGTGTTTCCCTCTTATATTTTATGAGTAAATGTGCTTTTATTATGTGATTTTAATGGTTGTTCTATCACTTCTAGTATGCTAGTTATACGTTGGTTATAAGCATGGTTTATGACATATTTTAGTTATGTATCTTATCATGTTTTGGTTGGGATATGAATTAATAATTTATGTATGACCTAATAGATGAAATTGCAGCTATTATGAGATGGAATCAATCCTTCTTGACAATTATTAGATAAGTGTGAAGTCCCTATGTTTAGATTTGTTGTTATGACCTGTAGATTACATTTTCATGATGTGTTTGACAGAATGTCTGACATGGCTAGGCATTGTCAATTTAGGTCCTTTTTCAAGTTTTTCATTAGAGGCCTTGTCAGTTTAGGTCCTTGTTCAAGTTTCATGGATTTATGGGTAGTGGCCTGAGTCCTGGCCCTAAAAAGGTGGCTCAGAATCAAGGGTTGTTGGCATAGAACTCCCTGAAAAAGGTTACAGTAACATGGATTCCTTGGTGTGCATGCGACTAGAGGGTTCCATTCACATTGAGGGCTTGTCATCATTGCGACCAGTTCTCTTTTCGAACAACAAGTTTTCATAGCGTTTGGACACCTAGAAGGGTGTTTTAGCTCTTGGTGTCATGTATCACCTTAGGAAGGTAAGGTTTTTTTTTATCGATTCCACCTCCTTAAGGTTATCTAGGAGGTTGGATCATATCATAGTAACTCTTCGTCACATGTTTACACCAGTGAACCAGTTAGCTTGGGTAAATTTGGGAGGACGGTGCTACATTGGTAAGAGACAATTGTGTTTAGGTTTGTTGCAAAGGCTTAAGAGAAAACCCAAATTAGTGGACTTATAGAGGGATTCCTAGGTAGTAGGATTATTTCTACCATGGCCCATAACGCAGAACTACCAAGGCCTTAAGAATATGCATGTACTCTTCCAGAGCCGTGAGATTCTTGGACATGGGTCTTAGCATTTTCTTTTTTTATAATGTTGGTTCAAGTTTCCAGATAAAGGATACCTTCAAAGGTTTGATGGTTGAATTTTGAGCCGCCAACTATGAATTTTTTGATCCATCTTGGTTATTCTTCCAACTATTTGCCACCTTACATAGTTGGTGTTGTAGAGGAGGAGAACCAGTCCCTGTGTAGGCCTAGGAAAAAATAGATGGTTCTTGCAACCAATCTAAACTATGACTCTAGGCATGCCTCCAGTATCATAGAGAGTGACATCAGAAACAATATCATTAAGTTTCATGATTCTCCATACTTAATTTTCAACATAACCTTCTAGAACCGAGGACTTTCAATGATGTGACCCAACAGAGAAATTCCCACCATCGAAGGCTTAAATACCATGGAGTCGTCATAGGCGAATATCAGGGCTCCTATGGCAGTCTCCACATCAATTTGGTGTACTCAACGCCTTCATTTAATTATTCTACTGATGGACTAATTCATAGCCCCCTTCTCGCTAAATCTCAGCGAGACCAATCTTTCATTAGAACAACTAATAGTAATGTCGAGCTAGGCTTAGCCCAAGTTGTTGAATCCACAAACAATAGGATTGACATTTCTGAGCTACACCTTAACAAGATTGGATACAAGCAGGAGGTCAAAAAATAAATGACATGTTCAATACTCTAGCAATTTCATTCTCTACTATGACGTTATTCACAGAAATAATGCCCCTATATGATTCGAGCCTTCAGTGTGGTGGGACTGCACCTCTGATTTATGGATTGGTTGTGCTCTTGTTTTTCATGGACTTATTTTCCATTTGCATGTCCAAGATATGCTCTTTTTTTCTACCACTAGATCATTGTACTTCTATGCTACTCATCTGGTTGGGCCTAGGTGGGATCCATTTTCATCTTGGTAATGTGCCTAGCTAGAGACCATTGGTCTGATTGCAGGTGTTGAAACTTAGGCTTATGTTGGATCACAAACCATGTCGAGTACTATCTTGCTGAGAACTAGGACAAATAAAGGTGGAGGGTATCTCACTCCACGTGGAGTCTTTCTAGCCATGTACATGGGGCTTAAAATCATATGGGAATTTTTAAACACATTTTCTTTGAATGTGATTGCTTCCATTGATACCATCTAAATTTGGTGGCAGGTCATTGGAGGAGCAGTTATTGTTTTGATGCTTCCATTGGTTGCACACATCACTCAATTTGCATCATATTTATCGACACACATTGAGATATCTCCCAATTCGGTTGGAATAGGCAACAAGGAATATGTTATAATTCTTTATTTCCTTGTTAATCAATACTCTCTCTATTGTTATGACTTTGCAGCACATCAAACAGAAGAAAAAAAAGGTGCAAAAATTAATGTCCCTATTTCCATACTCACTAGTCTAGGAATTATGTTAGTTTCTAGATGGGCCTACATCTTAGATATTATTTTTAGCATTCAAGGCTTCAAATATCTATATGAAACAAACAATGAAACAACTAGCCAATTTGTATCCACACAAATTATATATGATGAATTTCATGGGCGGTATCACAGTTGCAACGGTGCAATAGTTCTTGTCTTTGTTATATAGGGCTCTTTCTTCCTTGAGGTCCTTTCAATCACAATAAGTGTTGCATTAGTGGTTTATTATTGTCTCGAGATGAGGCATTCCCTTTTCAGGGATTTTTCATAAATTACATCTAAAGTACAAGGTTCCTACAAACATTGTATGGTTGTGTACAGTTATTTGCATGATGTTAGGCCTTCCTATCTTGAAAGTAAATTTATCATTCACAACTATCACTCTAGTCTGTACCATACGATGGGTGTTAGGTATTGTGTTTCTAGTAACCAAATTGGTTATTCAAGGATGGAATGATAGGCATAATTCCATGCCCACATGGAGATGAAGGATCATTCTCATCACTCGCATATGCTCTCACTAGATTCTATTTTTCCTCATGTATCATTGGATACAATGTTATGGGAAGCCTACCTCAAAAGCATCAGCAATAGGAGTGGACCAAGCTTCGGATTATATGATTATGATGGCTTTTCTAGAAAAGGTGTTTCATTTAAGCATGATAGAATCACATGGATTTCTTGATAGATTTATTGTAATTTTCCTTATGATAATATATAAAGATATGCCACCAGATATCTACCAAGAATATCGGAAAGTGAATTATCTCATTATGGTTATGGGTCAACCACATAAAACCCTTACCATCGAATTCCATTTGATAGGTCGAACATTGTCAGCACCACAGTTAGCCACAAGCATTACATGGTATCTCTATCCTCATATCTTCATCAAGATTATGGGTCAACCACACAAAACCCTTGTCATCGAAGTCCATTTTCTATTCTGCACAGTATCATTGTTGCATCACAATAATTACAAGGTATCTCTATTTTCGGATCTTCATTCATCATGGTTATGGGTCAACCACTCAAAATCCTTGCATTTAAGTCGACTTTCTAGGCCACACACTATCCATGTCACAGTTGTATTACAAGCATTACAGGGTATCTCTATCCTTAGATCTTCATGCATCATGGTTATTGGTCAACCACGCAAAACCCTTGTCTTCCACAACGGTTGGTTTGGGTTCATCCACAAACCCACAATTCATCTTCAACAAAAACTTCTCTAGATGGAATTTCAGACAAAGGGGACCATTGCTTCCTAATGGGGGAGGATTGTTATGAATATAAAATGGTGACAACCCATGGTATCTACTAATGGTATTTACAACCATGGTACCGGCCCATGGTATTTACCCATTGTATTGTGACTTAAGAATACTATAAATAGTGATTCTCATTTTGTAAGAAGACATATTTGGCCACACAATGTAGTGGTGGTAAAAATGTTCCTTATTTTATTTTAATAGAAAGTTTCTTTGTGCATTTTATGTGTTGTATTCTTCTCCTTGGGAATTCATGTTTCTCAAATCCTGGCTCGTTGCCAATATCTGGATCAAGTAAGGCTCTATATGTCTGAAGAAAACTCCTAGAGCATGGTATGTCAGGATGGATGCATATACTAAGACTTGGTTTCGTCAAAATTTCTATTAATCCTAATATCTACATCAAGGTGGTAAAGAATGAACATGTGATCATACTACTCTATGTGGATGACCAACTAAAGATAGGTGCGGAGCGTCATATTCAAGAATGCAAGAAGCAACTTGCAGTTGAATTTGATATGAAGGACCTTGGATTAATGCACCACTACTGATCCAGGAGGATCTTGTCACCAATTTCCAAAGAGTACCAAGCCAAAGAAAAGTTCAAGGGAATATTTTTAAAGGAAAATTTATTTAAATTTCATGAATAATACTTCTTATGAGCATAAAATTTTCAATGTGCTCAATTGTTTCCCATTTAATTTTGTAAAATGGAAATTTATTTTGTGAGAAAATAAACCTCAAATCAGTTTCTCATTTTAATGAGGATTTGAGTGTTTAATTGGATTTCCTCGTATCCCTTTGGTTTTGGATAAGGTCCAAGTTTGGTGGAGTTGATAGATTTCATCCTCAAAAATCTCATAGTTTTTTTTTAATGGATCTAAAGAGTGTTTTTTTTCCTTGGAATAGGGATCTAAGGAGATATACTCTCCTTTTGTTTAGGGATCTTTGAAACTCTTATGTACTCTTTTGAAGGAGAGTTGGTTAGAGAGCTTGTTTGAGAGAGTTTTTGGAGAGTTATTTGTGGAGAGGGAGTCTTGTTTGGAGAGCCCTGAGAGCTCAAGAGAGGACGTATTTCTATGTTGAAGAAATGAATGAAATGTGTTAGCCTTGAGAACTCTTTGGTACTAATACAATTTATATGTTTCCATTAATAAGAAGTAGAATTATGCAAAGAGATTGGCATTCATATCTTCTTCTTTTTTAATCCAAGAAAATTATACAACAATTGTTTGTCAGACTTGCTGAAGGGGCAGTTGCTTGAGAAGAAATCTCTTCTGCAGTTCAATATTGACCTATGTTTGGTTGTAGAATCACGTGGATTCCAAGACTCTATGACAGCGCAAATTGGAGTGAGAGGAATTGCACAGCATTGTCCAACACTTGGAAAACTTGTTTGTGGATGGGAGTTGTTATGATATCATAGCATCTGTGTTTGTTACAATATCTGTAGGTTCCATATTGATGATAAGATGAACGCTCCACGTATTGCATGTTTGGTAGAATTTATCGTAATATGGAAGGTCTATGCATTGAAAATTCAACGTGGAATGAATTTGTTATGTGAAATCGAGCTATGGGTTTAATTTGAGGGAATTCCACTCTCTTGGACTATGCAGCAATTGTCACGTTCACTAGAGGCCTAGATTTGCAGATAGTGAAGCGTACAATATGCGTTAATGGTGTTGCACCAGTGTCAGAAGAGTTTTTCATACTCAACCTCCTCTATTACATCATTTCTCAGTCAGATCTTCAGTAACAATGTCGAAATGGAAAAGGAACCTGCTCGTATTTTTATCACTGGAGTTGCAGGAAAAATTGGTTATGCCAATGATGCTAGTGAACAACTTCAACAACGCTAATTTGGGAAAACGTAGATTTGGTGGCATAGGGCCACGTTATTACATGTCTCATGCCACAGTCAACGTTATTAAAACAAACGGAGGAGGTTGTGTTTCCATGAGATCAACGTGCACGGAATAATAGTGGAATAACCCACGTATCAACCATTCAACTGAGGTCAACGATATTAGCGGTGAATTTCTGGCTCATAAATAATATTACATGGATCCAATTCAGTTCCAACAGCTATTGTTGCTTTTGCTAAACGAAAAACTGAATCCATGGAGGGATTTCCTTAAAAGAATTAATGTGAACAATTTCAAGGTGTAGTTTGTTGGTGATAGCCAGTATCATTAATATTTGATACGGTTTTGAAGGCCAATTATGTTGAAGCTACATCCAAATTCGGTGAAGATGCACGTAGACCATAAATTATGGTGGTATGAGGGAAACCACCATGAAAATAAACACTTGCACAGCATGCTTTTTCTGTTACGTTTACAAAGAATTATACAACGATAAACTGGCTCTAATATGGAGGTCTACGCTAGTGTTATAGCGTTGGAATACTGTTGGTAATCACAAATGATGTCAAGGTTATCGATGCATCTTGGTACATGCAATATGAGCTGAGAAAACCACTGCAAGAATTTCATAATGCACATTAGAAGTGAAGAGTGACGATGTGCTTAAATCAATTTTTTTCGATCAATTTTGCTCATCTTGGATTTCAACTTCGATTTGAGCTTTGGTTGCAGAGGGTACGTGCAAAGTTTTCAATACAATATGCAAAGTATTTAATTATTTTTAGTTGTATATGATCCATGAACCAACTTATCCTTGGAGTTATGATGTAGCTGGGTGATGAATCTACTGACGTGATTTTGTTGAAGTTTCTCCAAGCAAGAGACTCCAAGGTTTCTAAAGCTTTTACTATGATGAAAAACACAATTCCCTCGAGGAAACATTTTGGAAAAATTACTAGAAAAGGAGATACATCAACTGAGCTTCAATCCTAGAGGCATAAATTGAATGGTTCAAATTACCGATCTTAAGAACATGTCTGGTACTGCAAAGTGGGGTTTGCGACAAGTTACCAAAAAGGCATTGAAAATTCTTCAAGACAATTATCCAGAGTTTGTTGCTGAGAATATATTTATCAATTCACCTTGGTTTTATACCTAGTGAGCACAATAATATCTCCATGAACTAAGAGCGAGTTTTTTGTTACTCATTCTGCCAGAGTCAAAAAGACCTTGTTCAAGTACATTTCACCGGAGCATGTGCCAATACAATATGGAAGTTTGAGCAGAGAAAATGACACATAATTCTCGGTGTCAAATGAAGGACCTTGCAGGTCATTTACCATTATCTAAGCAACTCATAAGGAGGAAAATCATATTCTTCGTCTCAATAATTGAATTGTACCTAATTCTGCGGAAAATCAATGTCATGCTATCAGAAACAATTTCAACTCCTTGAGCTTTTGGTGGCCCAAAAGATTTCCTCCATGGGGAGGTATGATGTAGGAGGATCTTGTCACCGGTTTCCAAAGAGTACCAAGCCAAATAAAATTTCAAGGGAAGATTGGTATAAGTGAAATTATTTAAATTTCATGACTGATATTTCTTATGAGCGTAAAATTTTCAATGTGCTCAAGTATTTCCCATTTAATTTTGTAAAATGGAAATTGATTTTGTGAGAAAATCCACCTCAAATCAATTTCTAATTTTAATGAGGAGTTGAGTGTTTAATGGGATTTCCTCATATCCTTTGGGTTTTGGGTAAGGTCCAAGTTTGGTGGAGTTGAGATACTTCATCCTCAAAAATATCATAGTTCTTTTTTAAATGGATCTAAAGAGTGATTTTCTCCTTGGAATAGGGATCTAAGGATATATCCTCTCCTTTTTTTAGGGATATTTGAAAATTATAAATCCAGCTTGTGTACTCTTTTGAAGGAGAGTTGGTTGAAGAGCTTGTTTGAGAGAGTTTTTGGAGAGTTGGTTGTGGAGAGGAAGTCTTGTTTGGAGATCCTTGAGGGCTCAAGAGAGGAGGTATTTCTATGTTGAAGAAATGTATGCAAAGTGTTAGCCTTTAGAACTCTTTGGTACTAGAAGGAATTTTTGGGATTCAATCCTTTTTGTAAAATCATTGTATACATTCATCCTCTTTTGAATAAGACATTAAAATGATTCGACCTTTGGAGGCGAATTCGTAGATGTAGCCTAGTGGAAGGGTTGACTAGGTGAACTTTATTATCCTATTTGTCTTTGATGATTCATGTTTTCTCTTATTCATGGCTTGTTCATGTTTTTATTGTGCCTCTTAAGTTATGGTTTTATGTGATGCTCTACATATTTATGTTGTAATTTTGGTAATTAATTTTACAAGCCCTTACAGTCAAGTGAAGAGACTTTGTTGTAAGTTTATGCTCTCCAGTTTTCAGATCAACTACTTGGGACTAGAAGTATGGTAGAAACCTAGTGAGATATATCTTCGTCAAGGGAAATATGTGATCAAGTTCTTGTAGAAGTTTGGTATGATGGATAGTAAACCTTTGACAACTCCTATGATCACTCATTTGAATAAGTTAAAGAATTTATATTCAATGTTTGTTTATCCTACATCCTACAGAAAGTTGATTGGCTCCTTGATGTACCTTATGAACACCTAAATAGACATATGTCTTGTAGTAAACATTCTTTGTCAATTTCAAATGGAGCCAAGGCGTGATCCTTGGATAGTAGCTAAACATATTGTGAGATATCCGTGTGGTACTATAAATAATTTTATAATATATTATAGTAATGAGATACAACTATTGGGTTACATAGATTTAGATTAGGCAGACAATGATGCAGATGGAAAGAGTACTACAGGTGGATTTTTTAGTTTGGGATCCTCTATGATTTCATGGATGAGCAGTAAACAAGATTCAGTTGCATTGAGTATTGTTGAACTTGAATATATAGCAGCCAGTGAATTTGGTCGAGAATATGTTTGGCTTCAAAAGTTACTTGTGGACTTATTTGAAGGACCTTTGGACCCTACTATAATTTTTTTTTATAACCAAAGCTGCATAAGGTTGATAGAGGACCCATTTTTTCATGCTAGGACAAAGAAAAACAATAATAAGTACCACTACATTCAAATATTGGTACATGATCGGATCATGAAGCTACAATACATATCCACAAATGAATAGGTAGTTTATATATTGACAAAGTCTCTTCCTAAGAGGAAGCTTGATTATTTGAGAGACAAGCTTGGGGTTGTGTATATTTCCTCCCTGGTTGGGAGGGAGAGAGGATGGACACCATATTCAATGTTTCATGCACTATGGCCAGGACTAATAGGTGTAATCCTAGTGAAGGCACTGGTAGGGAGTATTATGGATTGGATAAGCATATGGGGTTGATACTCCTTGAGGAATGGTATTCAAGATATGAGTAATCCCAAGGACCGATACTCTTTGAGGATTGGGAATCCAAGATAAGAGTAGTCCTGAAGAGCGATATTCTTTAAGGATGGGTTGATATCCAAGATAATAATAGTCATATAAGGACATACCTAGTGAACATTATAATGGGTTATATACCTTAAGAGGCAGTGGTAGTGTCCAAATATTTACCTCCTAGCATTGTGTTATGATCTACTGGAGAGATAGATCTTGTCAGACAAGGCCTTGTTATTTTGTAATCAAAAATTTTGGTTATAATGATGCTTATCAATCCAAACTCTTTTCATGAGAATATTTTGATTTGAGAGTATCCTTGTATCATGTTGTGTAATTATGAATACCTCCCTAGTTAAGAGGGAGTGTTGAAAAATGTAACTAGGTTCAGTATTCGTAATTATCATTGTACTTGTATCAATATGTATTTCATGTAAAAACAAAAATAAGAAAAAAAGAAATTTTATTATTATTATTATAATTATTTTCTAGTCAAAAGCATGTTCTTCATGCTTCTTAGGTTTATTGAGTCAAAAAAAATATCATGTGTCAAATTCCCATTTGGACTATTTGTATGAAAAAGAAAAATTTTATTTTGAGTCAAAAAGAGTCATTTTGACACCACATGAAGACCAAGTCGGCCCTGCCTAGACAAGTCAGCCTATAAGAGGCATCTTTTCGACCTCCTATAAAGCTATATATACAAGACACTCTGACCTCATTTATTGATCCAGGTGGATATTGGTGGCCACCCACCTATTCCACTTGGCCCCCCACCATTGTCTCTTTCAGTTTTTCAGTTTCGGCATAACTTACTATTTTTAGCAGTTTTTCGGGTCCTGAACTTCCGGAGCCGTTTTGAGGCCCTAAACGATGTTTTTTGGGTATCAAAGCACCATCAAATTCGTCTAGAAAGTTGTAGTCCTCAGATATAGCTTTCTAATGATGTATCATGTGCGTCAAACGGAGATAGTATGCCAAAGTTACGTCCCTGGGAAGTTGAAACACCAATTTACCCAAACGGGGCCCATAGTTTTGGCGCTTCATCTCCTAGGGCTAGGTTTTGGGATGTTTAGGGTTCTCCATTGTTTCTCAATAATAAATAGGCCCTCGAGCCTCATTGTAACGCAGTTCAGAGGCCTGTAGCCGCCACATCTCTTCTCAGAGATAGCTACCAGTGCCCTAGCTAGTTTTATTTCCATTACGTACGTAACAAATTTCGGTTGATATTAATGAAATGGAAATTATTTATTTCATTTGCATCTCTGTATTTATGGTTATGTGTTTATTCATTGCGTTTGCAAAAATCCAAATCAATGGTATCGGGGTGGTGCACTTTTTCTCAATCCTTCTTTGCATGTCCCCAACGGAGTCGGGGTATAAGGAGCTAGGCTTGATCTGGTGGAGACTTTGAAGATCGGCCTCGCAAAACCCAACGATCGCCCATAGGGGCCGAAAGAAAGATGAGGGTGTTGTACCAACTTGGAATTCTTTTTGAGACACTGTCAAGGAACAATACTATCTCGTGGGGAGCTATGAGGACAAGTACATACAATGGACCACGCTGCGACAACAAAGGGATCAAGATGTGCATGAGCTTCAACTAACTGCTCCATACCCTCGCGCACAAAGTTTCTGGGTATCAAAGATTCGTATGAAACATTTGGTGCTAAAGTATCACAGCTGTCTACACAGATACATTCAGGAGGAAATGGAGTTCCTCGACATCTCCTCGCTTGGTACGGCATACCGGTATGCTGCCAAGATTGAGCATAAATTCAAATAGAAGAAGCGAGACTTTGGATCTGCGAATAAAAAGCAAGGGAAAGGTGCTTCCAAACCGTAAAACAAATGACAGAGCCAAGGCATGGTCGCTAAAGACAACCCATCAAAGCCACAAGAAAAGAACAGCACTGCAAAGCCAAAGAAGGACACGGGAATGTGGTGTGAGTTCCATAAGAGCTCCACTCACAACACAAGTGAGTGTCGGGCCAAGCAGTTGCTAGTGGCCGAGATGAGGCCTTCTGAGTCAGATGCATGCTTTGAATCTGAATCAGAACCTAAAAAAGGGAATGAAAAGGGAAACACATTATTGATGTGGAGCCCAATGCCATTGTTGCCACTACAAAGATCCAGAAGGAGGAACCGAAAGATCCAAAGGAGGAGGAACGTCTCTTCCACTCCCAGATGTGGGTAAAGGGCTCCCCTGTATAGTTCATTGTCGACAATGGGAGCCAAAAGAACCTCATTTCACAGACGCCGCAGCTTGGGCTTGTCTAATCACAACTCACCCACATCCATACACCATCGCAAGGGCTTCACCAAGGACGAGATCTCCGTGTCGCCCCGCCAGCGCCGCCTTCCCCTATAGCATCAAGCCCTTCACGAATGAGGTATTATGTAACGCCGCTCCTATTGATGTTTCATGTATTATTAGGACAAACCATACTTGTGGAAGCGCTATGTCGGTAGAAAGGAGTCTCGAATTCGTGCCGTTATTATTACTTTGGGAAATAAGTTGTACAGGATACCAGAGGTACCACCTCCTACGGCTATCTCTTTGGTTACTGCAAAACAATGCAGTAAGCTCATTTCCCAAACTAGGAAATTCGTTTTCCTGATGATCTGCCCCCAGGGAAAGAAGAAGACCGTGGCCACGACCTCCAGACAGGGCCCCTCTGCACGACAACAACAAATGGATAAGGTTGTGGAGGAGTACGGGGACATCTTAACCTCACCCACCGGGGTTCCTCTGCACTGTCAGGTCAAGCACCCGATTGATCTGACCCCAGGTGCGCCACTACCCAATGGACCGATCTATTGACGCTCTGTTCTGGAAAATGATGAAATCAAGAGGCAGATTCAGGAGCTGTTGCAGAAAGGTCACATCGCACTGGGCTGCTCCCATCACCCCGTGGGAGCCCGATCGTGTTGGTACGTAAGAAGGATGGGACGTGGAGACTCAGATGACTATCGGGCAGACCAATTAAGATCACTGTTTGGAATAGGTACCCAATCCCACGGATTGATGACCTTCTGGACCAACTCAAAGGTGCAAAATATTTCAGCAAGATTAACCTGAAGTCTGGGTATCACTAGGTACCAATTGAACCCTCTGATGTGTGGAAGACTGCCTTCAAAGCCAAGGAAGGCCTTTTTGAATGGCTAGTCATGCCTTTCGGGTTGACGAATGCTCCCACAACCTTCATGAGAATGATGGACGACATCTTGCGGCCATTCACCAACTCATTTGTAGTGGTGTACTTGGATGACGTTCTGATCTTTAGCAAGACTTGAGAAGAGCACCTTCACCACATCTTACAAGTCCTCCAAACTCTGCGGCAACAAAAGTTGTGTGCCAATTTGGAGAAGTGCACATTTGGCATGACCCAGGTTCAATATCTGGGATACATTATTGATGAAATGGGGGTGCATGTGGATCCAGCCAAGATCCAAGTCTTTCGGGATTGGCTAGCCCCAACCACTTTAACAGAAGCTCAAAGAATGGGTCTTGCTGCACTTACCGTAGATTCGTGTTGGGATTCTTCATACTTCGCCTCGGGAGTCACCAAAGAGGAGCGAGAGAAAATTCTTTGTCGGGAACCTCAACAGAAGGCGTTCAAGGAATTGAAAATCGCCTGTTTACCCCCTGCTCACCTTACCAGACTTGGCAAAGAAATCATTTGAGATCGAGACAAAGATGCCTCCGACTATGCTGTATTGGGCAATTTACTCAACAGGACATCCAGTGGCATATCACAGTGATACATTGTCTGACACAGTACGTGAGTATCCCACTTATGACAAAGAAATGAATTCCATTGTGCAAGCTTGTCGATAATGGAAGAATTACATTTTTGGGAAGGAAACAATCATCCACAGAGACCACCGACCCCTACAGTTCATACAGACAAAAGGGAAGTTGCATAATGATCGCCATCAGAAGTGCTCCATATATCTGCAACAATTTCATTTCAACATCAAGTACAAGAAGGGTAGCACCAATAATGTTGCAGACCGCTTCGCCGACCACCGATCGTGGCGCGCCACCACCGTGCCTTCCAACTCCTGTGGCACGCTTCTGATTGGCCGTCTCTCTATGAGAGTGACTTGACCCATGTAATTCAGCCAAACTTACAAGGCACCCTTGGGAGGTATGCAAGTTCCAAATTTTCACCTCCAAGATGCACTATTATGTCACTTAGGACATCTTTGTGTTCCTTCAAGTGAGTGTGCCAAGATGATATGGGAAGCACACTACAGCCGAGTCGTTGGGAATTTTGGGGTGGAGAAAACAAAGGCAATACTACAAAAGTATTTCTATTGGCCGAACCTTCGAAAGGACATCGAGAAGCACATCAGATCCTGCACTGCTTGTGTCATTGCCAAACTGAACATCAAAAAGAAAGGCCTATATACTACACTACCTACCCCTAGTCGACCTTAGGAATCCATCTCCATGGATTACATGTCGGGCCTGCCCTCTACTAAGAATGGCAATGACCGTGTTTTCGTGGTCGTTGACAGATTCTCGAATATGGCCATTATGGCGGCCTGTAAGAAGAATATCACAGCAGAAGCCACTGCTAAACTCTTCTTTGAATGAGTATGGGTGCACTTTGGGATCCCACAATCTATCATATCAGATCGAGATAGCAGTTCCTTAGTTACTTTGTCCAAATTTCTCCGGTCAATGATGGACATAAAGCTCACCAAGTCCACAACTTTCCATCCCCAAACAAACATGGCCGTACGTAGGTCGTCACCGTAATGCTTGTACACATTCTGCGCATGTAAAATTAAAAGCATCCATGCACATGGGACGAGAGCCTCCCATATGTACAACATAGTTATAAACGATCTCTCCACAGTTCAATCGGCCATAGCCCCTTTCAGGTGGGCTTGGGATTCCAGCCACTATGTCCTATTGACGTAGCCATACCATTTGCAGCTGCTCAGGCTGATTCAGCTCATGTCTAGTCCGAAGTTGACAAAGCAAGTAGCTTCATCGAGCGCATTCAACACATCTGCCAATAGGTTCATGATATATTGGACAGAGCCAATGCCAAGTACAAGCAACGCCATGATCAACACCGGGTGCCACACAACTTCCAGGTGGGGCGATAAAGTATGGCCGCATTTGCGTATGAGCACCCTTCACCGGACCTCACCGCAGCTTCGCCCGCTCCGATACGTGCCGTACACCATCACCAAGGCTCGTAGAACAATGCTGAGTTTAGTATTCCACCATTCCTTGGTCCGGCTTTCTAATGATGTATCATGTGCGTCAAACGGAGATAGTATGCCAAAGTTACGTCCCTGGGAAGTTGAAACACCAATTTGCCCAAACGGGGCCCATAGTTTTGGCGCTTCATCTCCTAGGGTTAGGTTTTTGGGATGTTGAGGGCTCTCCATTGTTTCTCAATAATAAATAGGCCCTCGAGCCTCATTGTAACTCGGTTCAGAGGTCTGTAGCCACCACATCTCTTCTCAGAGATTCGCTACCAGCACCCTAGCTATTTTATTTCCATTATGTCTGTAAGCATCTTTCTGTTATTTGATATTAAGGAAATGAAGTGTTATTTCCGCTGCATCTCTGTATTTATGGTTATGTGTTTATTCTGTTGCGTTCCTGCATAAATCCGGATCAGTGGTATCAGAGCGGTCTGCTTTTTTCTCGATCCTTCTTTGCATGTCCCCAACGAGGTCGGGGTATAAGGAGCTAGGGCTTGATCTGGTGGAACCTTTGCAAGATCAGCCTCGCAAACCTCGACGGACGCCCATGGGGGACGCAAAGAAAGATGAGGGAGCAGGAGATCCTATCAAAATATTGCTCGAGGAGGCCTTCGAAAAACAAAGGAACGCGATGATGGATAGCTTTGCTCAGATCCTTCAACGGCTGCCCACCGGCGGCGCATCTGCATCCAGTAGCCACTCTGGAGTTGCGACTTCCTTTAAGGTACAAGTAAATTTTGACATTCCCATATTTGAGGGTCAAATAGACGTAGATGCCGTAGATAGATGGTTGAATCTATTAGAAGGATATTTCTCTATTCATGACTTTTCAGACCGGGAGAAGATTATTTTTGCACTCCTCAAAGCTACCCCCCATGTTAAGGACTGGTGGGAAACCTACTGTGAGAACAAGGACCAGACAAAACCCTCTCTGTTCTCGGCCATACAAACTTGGAATTATTTTCGAGACGCCTTCAAGGAATAGTACTATCCTGTGGGGAGCTATGAGGACAAGTACATACAATGGACCACGCTGCGACAACAAAGGGATCAAGATGTGCACGAGCTGACGAATCTGTTCCATACCCTGCGCACAAAGTTGGGTATCAAAGATTCAGAGAAACATTTGGTGCTAAAGTATCGCATTTGTCTGCACAGATACATTCAGGAGGAAATGGAGTTCCTCGACATCTCCTCGCTTGGTACGGCATACCGATATGCTGCCAAGATTGAGCAGAAATTCAAGCAGAAGAAGCGAGACTTTGGATATGCGAATCAAAATCAAGGGAAAGGTGCTTCCAAACCGCAGAACAAAGGACCAAGCCAAGGCATGGTGGCTAAAGACAACTCATCGAAGCCACAAGAAAAGAACAGCACCGCAAAGCAAAAGAAGGACACGGGAAAGTGGTGTGAGTTCCATAAGAGCTCCACTCACAACACAAGTGAGTGTCGGGCCAAGCAGTCGCTAGTGGCCGAGATGAGGGCTTCTGAGTCAGATGCATGCTCCGACTACGAATCAGAACCTGAAAAGGGGAATGAAAAAGGGAAACAGATTATTGATGCGGAGCCCAACGCCACTGTTGCCACTACAAAGGTCCAGAAGGAGGAACCGGAAGATCCAGAGGAGGAGGAACGTCTCTTCCACTCCCGGATGTGGGTAAAGGGCTCCCCTGTACAGTTCATTGTCGACAATGGGAGCCAAAAGAACCTCATTTCAGCAGACGCCGTGAAGCGGTTGGGCTTGCCGACCACAGCTCACCCACATCCATACACCATCGGGTGGCTTCACCAAGGACGAGATCTCCGCGTCAGCCAGCAGTGCCGCCTTCCCTATAGCATCGAGCCCTTCACGGATGAGGTATTATGTGACGTTGCTCCTATTGATGTTTCTGATGTATTATTAGGACAACCATACTTGTGGAAGCGTCATGCTGTGTATGAGTCTTGACCTCGTGCTGTTATTATTACTTTGGGAAATAAGTTGTACAGGATACCAGAGGTACCACCTCCTACGGCTATCTCTTTGGTTACTGCAAAACAATGCAGTAAGCTCATTTCCCAAACCAGGAAATTCGTTTTCCTGATGATCCGCCCCCAGGGAAAGAAGAAGACTGTGGCCACGACCTCCAGACAGGGCCCCTCTACACGACAACAAAAAATGGATAAGGTTGTGGAGGAGTACGAGGACATCTTCACCTCACCCACAGGGGTTCCTCTGCACTGTCAGGTCAAGCACCCGATTGATCTGACCCCAGGTGCGCTGCTACCCAATGGACCGATCTATCGGCGCTCTGTTCTGGAGAATGATGAAATCAAGAGGCAGATTCAGGAGCTGTTGCAGAAAGGTCACATCAGACCAAGTTCATCGCCCTATGGGAGCCCGATCGTGTTGGTACAGAAGAAGGATGGGACGTGGAGACTCTGTATTGACTATCGGGCGCTGAACAAGATCACTGTCCGGAATAGGTACCCAATCCCACGGATTGATGACCTTCTGGACCAACTCCAAGGTGCAAAATATTTCAGTAAGATAGACCTGAAGTCTGGGTATCACCAGGTACCAATTGAACCCTCTGATGTGTGGAAGACTGCCTTCAAGGCTAAGGAAGGCCTTTTTGAATGGATGGTCATGCCTTTCGGGTTGACGAATGCTCCCGCAACCTTCATGAGGATGATGGACGACATCTTGCGGCCATTCACCAACTCATTCGTAGTGGTGTACTTGGATGACATTCTGATCTTCAGCAAGACTTGGGAAGAGCACCTTCATCACATCCGACAAGTCCTCCAAACATTGCGGCAACACAAGTTGTGTGCCAATTTGGAGAAGTGCACGTTTGGCATGACCCAGGTTCAATATCTGGGATACATTATTGATGAAAGGGGGGTGCATGTGGATCCAGCCAAGATCCAAGTCATTCGGGATTAGCCAGCCCCGACTACTATAACAGAGCTTCGCAGCTTTCTGGGTCTTGCTAATTTCTACCGTAGATTCGTGTTGGGATTCTCTCATATCACTTGGCCCTTGAGTCAAGTCACCAAAGGAGGAGCGAGAGCAAAATTCTTTTGGTCGGAACCTCAACAGAAGGCGTTCAAAGAAGTGAAAAATCGCCTCTGTTCTGCCCCAGTGCTCACCTTACCAGACTTGCAGCAGCCATTTGAGATCGAGACAGATGCCTCTGACTATGCTATTGGGGCAGTTCTTACTCAACAGGGACATCCAGTGGCATATCACAGTGAGACATTGTCTGAGACAGTTCGCAAGTATCCCACCTATGACGAAGAAATGTATTCCATTGTGCAAGCCTGTCGACAATGGAAGCATTACATTTTGGGGAAGGAAACAATCATCCACACAGACCACCGCCCCTTGTATTTCATACAGACACAAGGGATGTTGCAGAATGATCTCCATCAGAAGTGGTCAACATATCTGCAACAGTTTCATTTGAACATCAAGTACAAGAAGGGTAGCACCAATAATGTTGCGAGGAGGCCCCCGCCCTCGATCGACCACTTGCGATCGTGGCACTCACCAGGTGCTCGACCCGCGGGCACGAGACTTCGATTGGCCACTTCTCTGTAAGTGACCGAAAATTTTGCCACACTTACAAGGCACTCTTGGGGGGCACGCAAGTTCCAAATTTTCACCTCCAAGATGCACTTTTATGTCACACAGGACACCTTTGTGTTCCTTGGCCCGACGTGCCAAGATGATATGGGAAGCACACTACGGTCGAGTCGGCTAGCATTTCGAGGTCGAGAAAACCGATGTAATACTACCGAAGTATTTCTATCGGCCGAACCTTGAAAGGATGTGGGGAAGCTTTTGCCTTCGAGGATCTGCCTTTGCTTGTGCCATTGCCAAACTAACCATCAAGAAGCAAGGCCTATATACTCCACTACCTACCCCTAGTCGACCTTGGGAATCCATCTCCATGGATTACATGTCAGGCCTTCCTTCTACTAAGAATGGAAATGACTGTGTTTTTGTGGTCGTTGACAGATTCTCGAAGATGGCCATTATGGCGGCTTGTAAGAAGAATATCACAGCAGAAGCCACTGCGAAACTCTTCTTTGAACAAGTGTGGGTGCACTTTGGGATACCACAGTCTATCCTATCAGATCGAGATAGCAGGTTCCTCAGCACATTTTGGTCCAGCCTCTGGTCAATGTTGGACACAAAGCTCACCAAGTCAACAGCTTTCCATCCTCAAACAGATGGCCAGACAGAGGTCGTCAACAGAATGATTGTACACATTCTGCGCATGTACAATTCAAAGCATCCACGCACATGGGATGAGAGCCTTCCCTATGTACAACATAGTTATAACCGAGGCACGGTTCAATTGGCCATAGCCCCTTTAGGTGGCCTTGGGATTCCGGCCACTTGTCCCATTGAGCGTAGCCATGCCATTTGCAGCTGCTCGGTAGGTTCAGCGCACATCCGGTACGAAGTTGACAAAGCAAGTAGCTTCATCAAGCGCATTCAACACATCCGCCAACAGGTTCATGATATATTGGACAAAGCAAATGCGAAGTACAAGCAACGCCATGATCAACACCGGGTTCCACATAACTTCTAGGTGGGCGACAAAGTATGGCTACATTTGCAGAAGAAGCGCCTCACTGGACCCCACTGCAAGCTTCGCCCGCTCCGATACGGGTCGTACACTGTCACCAAGGCTATAGGGAACAATTCCTTCGAGCTTATTATTCCACCATTCCTTGGTCTGCACCCAGTCTTTAATGTGGATCACCTTCGTCCTTGATGCTTCCCACCTCTCTTGGACACTTCGGACAATTGCGAACAACGCACACCAACGAGTTAAACCCAGACGCATGGAACGAGGCCACCCGCAGTTGTATCATGGACATGCAAATTAAGAACACTCGCCAACGGAAGGATCAAGCTGTCGGGTTGTGGTGGCCAACTCTTGCACCGAAAGTGGTTCACCGGGGGCCAAGTTCGTGAGAAATTTCCTCATCTCATGGAGGAACTTAACGCAAATGGGGACCATTGCTTCCTAGAGAGGAATCCAGGTGGATATTGGTGGCCACCTTCCTATTCCACTTGGGCCCCCACCATTGTCTATTTCAGTTTTTCAGTTTCGGCATAACTTACTATTTTTAGCAGTTTTTCAGGTCCTGAGCTTCTGAAGCCATTTTGAGGCCCTAAACGACGTTTTTTGGGTATCGTTTTACCAGTGAATTTGCTCATCAAATTCGTCCCAAAAGTTGTAGTCCTCGGATAGAAATTTCTAATGATGTATCATGTGCGTCAAACGGAGATAGTATGCCAAAGTTACGTCCCTGGGAAGTTGAAACACCAATTTACCCAAACGGGGCCCATAGTTTTGGCGCTTCATCTCCTAGGGTTAGGTTTTTGGACGTTTAGAGTCCTACATTGTTTCTCCATAATAAATAGGCCCTCTAGCCTCATTGTAACATAGTTCAGAGGTCTGTAGCCACCACATCTCTTCTCAGGGATTTGCTACCAGTACCCTAGCTAGTTTATTTCCATTCTGTCTATAAGCAAATTTCAGTTCTATGATGTTAATGAAATGAAGTGTTATTTCTGCTGCATCTTTTTTTTTATGTTATATGTGTATTCTGTTGCATTCCTACATAAATCTAGATCGGTATCAGAGGTGTTTGCTTTTTCTCGATCCTTCTTTGCATGTCCCCAACGAGGTCGGGGTATAAGGAGCTAGGGCTTGATCTGGTGGAACCTTTGCAAGATCAACCTCGCAAACCTCAACGGACGCCCATGGGGGACGAAAAGAAAGATGAGGGAGCAGGAGATCCTATCAAAATATTGCTTGAGGAGGCCCTCGAAAAACAAAGGAACGCGATGATGAATAACTTTGCTCAGATCCTTCAACAGCTGCCCATCGGCAGCGCATCTGCATCCAGTAGCCACTCTGGAGTTGCGACTCCTTTTAAGGTACGAGTAAATTTTGACATTCCCATATTTGAGGGTCAAATAGACACAGATGTTGTAGATAGATGGTTAAATCTATTAGAAGGATATTTCTCTGTTCATAACTTTTCAGACCGGGAGAAGATTATTTTTGCACTCCTCAAAGCTACCCCCCATGTTAAGGACTCGTGGGAAACCTGCGATGAGAACAAGGACCGGACAGAACCCTCTCTGTTCTTAGTCGTACCCACTTGGAATTATTTCCGAGATGCCATAAAGGAACAATACTATCCCGTGGGGAGCTATGAGGACAAGTACATACAATGGACCACGTTGGGACAAAAAATGGATCAAGATGTGCATGGGCTAATGAATCTGTTCCATACCCTGTGCAAAAAGTTGGGTATCAAAGATTCATAGAAACATCTAGTGCTAAAATATCGCAGTTGTCTGCACAGATACATTCAGGAGGAAATGGAGTTCCTCAACATCTCCTTGCTTGGTACGGCATACACGTATGCTACCAAGATTGAGTAGAAATTCAAGCAGAAGAAGCGAGAATTTGGATCTACGAATCAAAAGCAAGGGAAGGGTGCTCCCAAACCACAAAACAAAGGATAGATCCAAGGCATGGCGACTAAAGACAACCTGTCAAAGCCACAAGCAAAGAACAACACCACAAAGCCAAAGAAGGACACGGGAAAGTGGTGTGGGTTCCATAAGAGCTCCACTCACAACACAAGTGAGTGTCAGGCCAAGCAGTCGCTAGTGGCCGAGATGAGGGCTTCTAAGTCAGATGCATGCTCCGACTCTGAATCAAAACCTGAAAAGGGGAATGAAAAAGGGAAACATATTATTGATGCGGAGCCCAATGCCACTGTTGCCACTACAAAGATCCAGAACGAGGAACCGAAAGATCCAAAGGAGGAGGAACGTCTCTTCCACTCCTAGATGTGGGTAAAGGGCTCCCCGGTACAATTCATTTTCGACAATGTGAGCCAAAAGAACCTCATTTCAGCAGATGTAGTGAAGCGGTTGGGCTTTCTGACCATAGCTCACCCACATCCATACACCATCGGGTGGCTTCACCAAGGACTAGATCTTTGCATTAGCCAGTAGTGCCACCTTCCCTATAGCATCAAGCCCTTCATGGATGAGGTATTATGTGACGTTTCTCCTATTGATGTTTTTGATGTATTATTAGGACAACCATACTTGTGGAAGCGTCATGTTGTGTAAGAGTCTCGTCCTCGCGCTGTTATTGTTACTTTGGGAAATAAGTTGTACGGGATACTTGAGGTAGCACACCTCCTACGACTATCTCTTTGGTTACTGCAAAACAATGCAGTAAGCTCATTTCCCAAACTAGGAAATTCGTTTCCTTGATGATCCGCCCCCAGGGCAAGAAGAAGACTGTGGCCATGACCTCCAGACAGGGCTCCTCTGCACGATAACAACAAATGGATAAGTTTGTGGAGGAGTACGGGGACATATTCACCTCACCCGCAGGGGTTCCTCTACACTGTCAGGTCAAGCACCCGATTGATCTGACCGCAGGTGTGTCGTTACCTAATGGACTGATATATCGGCGCTCTGTTCTAGAGAATGATGAAATCAAGAGGCAGATTCAGGAGCTGTTGCAGAAAGGTCACATCAGACCAAGTTCATCGCCACATTTGGGCCAAAATGTTGGTAGAGAAGAAGGATGGGACGTGGAGACTCTGTATTGACTATCGGGCGCTGAACAAGATCACTGTCCGGAATAGGTACCCAATCCCACGGATTGATGACCTTATGGACCAACTCCAAGGTGCAAAATATTTCAGTAAGATCGACCTGAAGTCTGGGTATCACCAAGTACCAATTGAACCCTCTGATGTGTGGAAGACTGCCTTCAAAGCTAAGGAAGGCCTTTTTGAATGGCTGGTCATGCCTTTCGGGTTGACGAATGCTCCCGCAACCTTCATGAGGATGATGGACGACATCTTGCGGCCATTCACCAACTCATTCGTAGTGGTGTACTTGGATGACATTCTGATCTTCGGCAAGACTTGGGAAGAGCACCTTCATCACATCCGACAAGTCCTCCAAACACTGCGGCAACACAAGTTGTGTGCCAATTTGGAGAAGTGCACGTTTGGCATGACCCAGGTTCAATATCTGGGGTACATTATTGATGAAACGGGGGTGCATGTGGATCCAACCAAGATCCAAGTCATTCAGGATTGGCCAGCACAGACCACTATAACAGAGCTTTGCAGATTTCTGGGTCTTGCTAATTTCTACCGTGGATTCATGTTGGGATTCTCTCATATCACTTGGCCCTTGAGTCAAGTCACCAAAGGAGGAGCGAGAGCAAAATTCTTTTGGTCGGAACCTCAACAGAAGGCGTTCAAAGAATTGAAAAATCGCCTGTGTTCTGCCCTAGTGCTCACCTTACCAGACTCACAGCAGCCATTTGAGATCGAGACAGATGCCTCTGACTATGCTATTGGGGCAGTTCTTACTCAACAAGGACATCCAGTGGCATATCACAGTGAGACATTGTCTCAGACAGTTCGCAATTATCCCACCTATGAAAAAGAAATGTATTTCATGGTGCAAGCCTGTCGACAATGGAAGCAGTACATTTTGGGGAAGGAAACAATCATCCACACCGACCGCCAGCCCCTGCAGTTCATACAGACATAAGGGAAGTTGCAGAATGATCGCCATCAGAAGTGGTCCACATATCTGCAACAGTTTCATTTGAACATCAAGTACAAGAAGGGTAGCACCAATAATGTTGCAGACTGCCTCAACCGACCACCGATCGTGGCACTCACCACCGTGCTCGACCCTTGTGGGCACGAGACTTCTGATTGGCCGCTTCTCTATGAGAGTGACCCAGAATTCGGCCACACTTACAAGGCACTCTTGGGGGGCACGCAAGTTCCAAAATTTCACCTCCAACATGCACTTTTATGTCACCTGGGACACCTTTGTGTTCCTTCAAGCGAGTGTGCCAAGATGATATGGGAAGCACACTACAGTCGAGTCGCTGGGCATTTCGGGGTCGAGAAAACAGTAGCAATACTACAGAAGTATTTCTATTGGCCGAACCTTCGAAAGGATGTCAAGAAGCACATCAGATCCTGCACTGCTTGTGCTATTGCCAAACCGACCATCAAGAAGCAAGGCCTATATACTCCACTACCTACCCCTAGTCGACCTTGGGAATCCATCTCCATGGATTACATGTCGGGCCTACCTTCTACTAAGAATGGAAATGACTGTGTTTTCGTGGTCGTTGACAAATTCTCGAAGATGGCCATCATGGCGGCCTGTAAGAAGAATATCACAGCAGAAGCCACTGCTAAACTCTTCTTTGAACGAGTGTGGGTGCACTTTGGGATCCCACAGTCTATCATATCAGATCGAGATAGCAGGTTCCTCAGCACATTTTGGTCCAGCCTCTGGTCGATGTTGGATACCAAGCTCACCAAGTCCACGGCTTTCCATCCCCAAACAGATGGCCAGACAGAGGTCGTCAATAGAATGATTGTACACATTCTGCGCATGTACAATTCAAAGCATCCACGCACATGGGATGAGAGCCTCCCCTATGTACAACATATTTATAACCGGGCTCTCCACAGTTCAATTGGCCATAGCCCCTTTCAGGTGGGCTTGGGATTCCAGCCACTATGTCCCATTGACGTAGCCATGCCATTTGCAGCTGCTCAGGCCGATTCAGCGCACGTCCGGTCTGAAGTTGACAAAGCAAGTAGCTTCATCGAGCGCATTCAACACATCCGCCAACAGGTTCATGATATATTGGATAGAGCCAATGCGAAGTACAAGCAGCGCCATGATCAACACCGGGTGCCACACAACTTCCAAGTGGGCGACAAAGTATGGCTGCATTTGCAGAAGGAGCGCCTCACTGGACCTCACCGCAAGCTTCGCCCGCTCCGATACGGGCCGTACACCATCACCAAGGCTGTAGGGAACAATGCTTTCGAGCTTAGTATTCCACCATTCCTTGGTCTGCACCCAGTCTTCAATGTGGATTCCTTTCGTCCTTACTTCCCACCTCTACTGGACACTTCGGACATTGCAGAACAACTCACACCAACAGAGTTAAACCCAGACTGCATGGAACAGGCCACCAAAGATTGTATCATGGACATGAAAATTAAGAACACTCGCCAACAGAGGATCCAACTGTATCGGGTTGTCAAAGCTGGCCAACTCCTGCACCAAGGAAAGTGGTTCACCAGGGACCAAGTTCAGCAGAAATTTCCTCATCTCATGGAGGAACTTAACGCAATGGGAACCATTGCTTCCTAAAGGGGGAGAAATGATCCAGGTGGATATTGGTGGCCACCCGCCTATTCCACTTGGGCCCCCACCATTTTCTCTTTCAGTTTTTCAGTTTCGGCATAACTTACTATTTTTAGCAGTTTTTCGGGTCGTGAACTTCCGGAGCCGTTTTGAGGTCCTAAACGACGTTTTTTGGGTATTGTTTTACCAATGAATTTGATCATCAAATTCTTCCCGAAAGTTGTATTCCTTGGATAGAACTTTCTAATGATGTATCATGTGCGTCAAACGGAGATAGTATGCCAAAGTTATGTCCCTGGGAAGTTGAAACACCAATTTACCCAAACGGGGCCCATAGTTTTGGTGCTTCATCTCCTAGGGTTAGGTTTTTGGGATGTTTAGGGTTCTCCATTGTTTCTCAATAATAAATAGGCCCTCGAGCCTCATTGTAACTCAGTTCGAGGAGGAGCTTGTAGCCGCCACATCTCTTCTGAGAGATAGCTACCGATTACTTACTAGCTAGTTTATTTCCATTTTGTCTGTAAGCAAATTTTTAGTTCTTTGATGTTAATGAAATGAAGTGTTATTTCAACTGCATCTACGTATTTATGGTTGTGTGTTTGTTACAGTTAGTTTCTGCATAAATGCGGATCGAGTGGTATTAGAAGTGCACTTTTTTCTCGATCCTTCTTTGCATGTCCCCAACGAGGTCGGGGTATAAGGAGCTAGGGCTTGATACGGTGGAACCTTTGCAAGATCAGCCTCGCAAGCCTCTCCGACGGACGCCCATGGGGGATGAAAAGAAAGATGAGGAAGCGAGAGAATCCTATCAAAATATTGCTCGAGGAGGCCCTTGAAAAACAAAGGAACGCGATGATGGATAACTTTGCTCAGATCCTTCAACGGCTGCCCACCGGCGGCGCATCTGCATCCAGTAGCCACTCTGGAGTTGCGACTCCTTTTAAGGTACAAGTAAATTTTGACATTCCCATATTTGAGGGTCAAATAGACGCAGATGCCGTAGATAGATGGTTGAATCTATTAGAAGGATATTTCTCTATTCATGACTTTTCAGATCGGGAGAAGATTATTTTTGCACTCCTCAAAGCTACCCCCCATGTTAAGGACTGGTGGGAAACCTACTGTGAGAACAAGGACCAGACAGAACCCTCTCTGTTCTCGGCGGTACCAACTTGGAATTCTTTCCGAGACGCCGTCAAGGAACAGTACTATCCCGTGGGGAGCTATGAGGACAAGTACATACAATGGACCACGCTGCGACAACAAAGGGATCAAGATGTGCATGAGCTGACGAATCTATTCCATACCCTGCACACAAAGTTGGGTATCAAAGATTCAGAGAAACATTTGGTGCTAAAGTATCGCAGCTGTCTGCACAGATACATTCAGGAGGAAATGGAGTTCCTCGACATCTCCTCGCTTGGTACGGCATACCGGTATGCTGCCAAGATTGAGCAGAAATTCAAACAGAAGAAGCGAGACTTTGGATCTGCGAATCAAAAGCAAGGAAAGGGTGCTTCCAAACCGCAAAACAAAGGACAGAGCATGGCGGCTAAAGACAACCCATCAAAGCCACAAGACAAGAACAACACCGTAAAGCCAAAGAAGGACACGGGAAAGTGGTGTGAGTTCCATAAGAGCTCCACTCACAACACAAGTGAGTGTCGGGCCCAGCAGTCGCTAGTGGCCGAGATGAGGGCTTCTGAGTCAGATGCATGCTCTGACTCCGAATCAGAACCTGAAAAGGGGAATGAAAAAGGGAAACAGATTATTGATGCGGAGCCCAACGCCACTGTTGCCACTACAAAGGTCCAGAAGGAGGAACCGGAAGATCCGGAGGAGGAGGAACGTCTCTTCCACTCCCAGATGTGGGTAAAGGGCTCCCCTGTACAGTTCATTGTCGACAATGGGAGCCAAAAGAACCTCATTTCAGCAGACACCGTGAAGCGGTTGGGCTTGCCGACCACAGCTCACCCACATCCATACACCATCGGATGGCTTCACCAAGGACGAGATCTCCGCGTCAGCCAGCAGTGTCGCCTTCCCTATAGCATCAAGCCCTTCACGGATGAGGTATTATGTGACGTTGCTCCCATTGATGTTTCTGATGTATTATTAGGACAACCATACTTGTGGAAGCGTCATGCTGTGTATGAGTCTCGACCTCGTGCTGTTATTGTTACTTTGGGAAATAAGTTGTACAGGATACCAGAGTTACCACCTCCTACGGCTATCTCTTTGGTTACTGCAAAACAATGCAGTAAGCTCATTTCCCAAACCAGGAAATTCGTTTTCCTGATGATGGGACTGTGGCCACGACCTCCAGACAGGGCCCCTCTGCACGACAACAGCAAATGGATAAGGTCGTGGAGGAGTACGGGGACATCTTCACCTCACCCACAGGGGTTCCTCTGCACTGCCAGGTCAAGCACCCGATTGATCTGACCCCAGGTGCGCCGCTACCCAATGGACCGATCTATCGACGCTCTGTTCTGGAAAATGATGAAATCAAGAGGCAGATTCAGGAGCTGTTGCAGAAAGGTCACATCAGACCAAGTTCATCGCCCTGTGGGAGCCCGATCGTGTTGGTACAGAAGAAGGATGGGACGTGGAGACTCTGTATTGACTATCGGGCGCTGAACAAGATCACTGTCCGGAATAGGTACCCAATCCCACGGATTGATGACCTTCTGGAACAACTCCAAGGTGCAAAATATTTCAGTAAGATCGACCTGAAGTCTGGGTATCACCAGGTACCAATTGAACCCTCTGATGTGTGGAAGACTGCCTTCAAAGCTAAGGAAGGCCTTTTTGAATGGCTGGTCATGCCTTTCGGGTTGACGAATGCTCCCGCAACCTTCATGAGGATGATGGACGACATCTTGCGGCCATTCACCAAGTCATTCGTAGTGGTGTACTTGGATGACATTCTGATCTTCAGCAAGACTTGGGAAGAGAACCATCATCACATCTGACAAGTCCTCCAAACAGTGCGGCAACACAAGTTGTGTGCCAATTTGGAGAAGTGCACGTTTGGCATGACCCAGGTTCCATATCTGAGGTACATTATTGATGAAACGGGGGTGCATGTGGATCCAGCCAAGATCCAAGTCATTCGGGATTGACCAGCCCCGACCACTATAACAAAGCTTCACAACTTTCTGGGTCTTGCTAATTTCTACCGTAGATTTGTGTTGGGATTCTCTCATATCACTTGGCCCTTGAGTCAAGTCACCAAAGGAGGAGCGAGAGCAAAATTATTTTGGTCGGAACCTCAACAGACGGCGTTCAAAGAATTGAAAAATCGCCTCTATTCTGCCCCAGTGCTCACCTTACCAGACTCGCAGCAGCCATTTGAGATCGAGACAGATGCCTCTGACTAAGCTATTGGGGCAGTTCTTACTCAACAAGCACATCCAGTGGAATATCATAATGAGACATTGTCTGAGACAGTTCGCAAGTATCCCACCTATGACAAAGAAATGTATTCCATGGTGCAAGCCTGTCGACAATGGAAGCACTACATTTTGGGGAAGGAAACAATCATCCACACCGACCACTGGCCCCTGCAGTTCATACAGACACAAGGGAAGTTGCAGAATGATCGCCATCAGAAGTGGTCCACATATCTGCAACAGTTTCATTTGAACATCAAGTACAAGAAGGGTAGCACCAATAATGTTGCAGGCTGCCTCAGCCGACCACCGATCGTGGCGCTCACCACCGTGCTCAACTCTTGTGGGCACGAGACTTCTGATTGGCCGCTTCTCTATGAGAGTGACCCAGAATTCGGCCACACTTACGAGGCACTCTTGGGGGGCACGCAAGTTCCAAATTTTCACCTCCAAGATGCACTTTTATGTCACCTGGGACACCTTTGTGTTCCTTCAAGCGAGCGTGCCAAGATGATATGGGAAGCACACTACAGTCGAGTCGTTGGGCATTTCGGGGTCGAGAAAACAGTAGCAATACTACAGAAGTATTTCTATTGGCCGAACCTTCGAAAGGATGTCGAGAAGCACATTAGATCCTGCACTACTTGTGCCATTGCCAAACCGACCATCAAGAAGCAAGGCCTATATACTCCACTACCTACCCCTAGTCGACCTTGGGAATCCATCTCCATGGATTACATGTCGGGCCTGCCCTCTAATAAGAATGGTAATGACTATGTTTTCGTGGTCGTTGACAGATTCTCGAAGATGGCCATTATGGCGGCCTGTAAGAAGAGTATCACAACAGAAGCTACTGCTAAACTCTTCTTTGAACGAGTATGGGTGCACTTTGGGAGCCCACAGTCTATCATATCAGATCGAGATAGCAGGTTCCTCAACACATTTTGGTCCAGCCTCTGGTTAATGTTGGACACAAAGCTCACCAAGTCCACAGCTTTCCATCCCCAAACAGATGGCCAGACAGAGGTCGTCAACAGAATGATTGTACACATTCTGCGCATGTACAATTCAAAGCATCCACGCACATGGGACGAAAGCCTCCCCTATGTACAACATAGTTATAATCGGGCTCTCCACAGTTCAATCGGCCATAGCCCCTTTCAGGTGGGCTTGGGATTCCAGCCACTATGTCCCATTGACGTAGCCATGCCATTTGTAGCTGCTCAGGCCAATTCAGCTCATGTCCAGTCTGAAGTTGACAAAGCAAGTAGCTTCATTGAGCGCATTCAACACATCCGCCAACAGGTTCATGATATATTGGATAGAGCCAATGCGAAGTACAAGCAGCGCCATGATCAACACTGGCCGCCACACAACTTCCAGGTGGGCGACAAAGTATGGCTGCATTTGCAGAAGGAGCGCCTCACTGGACCTCACCGCAAGCTTCGCTCGCTCCGATACGGGCCGTACACCATCACCAAGGCTGTAGGGAACAATGATTTCGAGCTTAGTATTCCACCATTCCTTGGTCTGCACCAAGTCTTCAATGTGGATTGCCTTCGTCCTTACTTCCCACCTCTACTGGACACTTCGGACATTGTAGAACAACTCACACCAACAGAGTTAAACCCAGACTGCATGGAACAGGCCACCACAGATTGTATCATGGACATGCAAATCAAGAACACTCGTCAACAGCAGATCCAACTGTATCGGGTTGTCAAAGCTGGCCAACTCCTGCACCAAGGAAAGTGGTTCACCGGGGACCAAGTTCAGCAGAAATTTCCTCATCTCATGGAGGAACTTAACGCAATGGGGACCATTGCTTCCTAAGGGGGGAGGAATGATCCAGGTGGATATTGGTGGCCACCCACCTATTCCACTTGGCCACCCACCATTGTCTCTTTCAGTTTTTCAGTTTCGGCATAACTTACTATTTTTAGCAGTTTTTCGGGTCCTGAACTTCCGGAGCCGTTTTGAGGCCCTAAACGACGTTTTTTGGGTATCGTTTTACCAACGAATTTGATCATCAAATTCTTCTCAAAAGTTGTAGTCCTCGGATAGAACTTTCTAATGATGTATCATGTGCGTCAAACGGAGATAGTATGCCAAAGTTACGTCCCTGGGAAGTTGAAACACCAATTTACCCAAACGGGGCCCATAGTTTTGGCGCTTCATCTCCTAGGGTTAGGTTTTTGGGATGTTTAGGGTTATCCATTGTTTCTCAATAATAAATAGGCCCTCGAGCCTCATTGTAACTCAGTTCAGAGGCATGTAGCCGCCACATCTCTTTCTCAGAGATAGCTACCAGTGCCCTAGCTAGTTTATTTCCATTTTGTCTGTAAGCAAATTTCAGTTCTTTGATGTTAATGAAATGAAGTGTTATTTCCGCTGCATCTCTGTATTTATGGTTATGTGTTTATTCTATTGCGTTCCTGCATAAATCTGGATTAGTGGTATCAGAGAGGTCTGCTTTTTCTCGATCCTTCTTTGCATGTCCCCAACGTGGTCGGGGTATAAGGAGCTAGGGCTTGATCTGGTGGAACCTTTGCAAGATCAACCTCGCAAACCTCGACGGACGCCCATGGGGGACGAAAAGAAAGATGAGGGAGCAGGAGATCCTATCAAAATATTGCTCGAGGAGGCCCTCGAAAAACAAAAGAACGCGATGATGGATAACTTTGCTCAGATCCTTCAACGGCTACCCACCGGCGGCGCATCTGCATCCAGTAGCCACTCTGGAGTTGCGACTCCTTTTAAGGTATAAGTAAATTTTGACATTCCCATATTTGAGGGTCAAATAGACGTAGATGCCGTAGATAGATGGTTGAATCTATTAGAAGGATATTTCTCTGTTCATGACTTTTCAGACCGGGAGAAGATTATTTTTGCACTCCTCAAAGCTACCCCCCATGTTAAGGACTGGTGGGAAACCTACTGTGAGAACAAGGACCAGACAGAACCCTCTCTGTTCTCGGTTGTACCAACTTGGAATTCTTTCCGAGACGCCATCAAGGAACAGTACTATCCCGTGGGGAGATATGAGGACAAGTACATACAATGGACCACGCTGCGACAACAAAGGGATCAAGATGTGCATGAGCTGACGAATCTGTTCCATACCCTGCGCACAAAGTTTAGTATCAAAGATTCAGAGAAACATTTGGTGCTAAAGTATCGCAGCTATCTGCACAGATACATTCAGGAGGAAATGGAGTTCCTCGACATCTCCTCGCTTGGTACGGCATACCGGTATGCTGCCAAGATTGAGCAGAAATTCAAACAGAAGAAGCGAGACTTTGGATCTGTGAATCAAAAGCAAGGGAAAGGTGCTTCCAAACTGCAGAACAAAGGACAGAGCCAAGGCATGGCGGCTAAATACAGCTCGTCAAAGCCACAAGAAAATAACAAGACCGCAAAGCCAAAGAAGGACACGGGGAAGTAGTGTGAGTTCCATAAGAGCTCCACTCACAACACAAGTGAGTGTCGGGCCAAGCAGTCACTAGTGGCCGAGATGAGGGCTTCTGAGTCAGATGCATGCTCCGACTCCGAATCAGAACCTGAAAAGGGGAATGAAAAGGGGAAACAGATTATTGATGCGGAGCCCAACGCCACTGTTGCCACTACAAAGGTCCAGAAAGAGGAACTGGAAGATCTAGAGGAGGAGGAACGTCTCTTCCACTCCCAGATGTGGGTAAAGGGCTCCCCTGTACAGTTCATTGTCGACAATGGGAGCCAAAAGAACCTCATTTCAGCAGACACCGTGAAGCGGTTGGTCTTGCCGACCACATCTCACCCACATCCATACACCATCGGGTGGCTTCACCAAGGACGAGATCTCCGCGTCAGCCAGCAGTGTCGCCTTCCCTATAGCATCAAGCCCTTCACTGATGAGGTATTATGTGACGTTGCTCCTATTGATGTTTCTGATGTATTATTAGGAAAACCATACTTGTGGAAGCTGTTGAGCCTTAGAATTGCCTTTTATTTTACAAACCTTCACTTCATTTCATCGTTATTTTATCACTTCATAAGCCTAAAATCAATGAAGAATGATTAGGATTGCTTAAAGGTTACATGCAATTGATTAACATATTGTATTTTCATGATTTTTGCTATTTTAACAATTTTCTGCAAAATAGCTACAGAATACAGGCATTCCGTAGCTGACCGCGCATTCCGTAGCTGATCCCGCATTCCGCAGCTGTTTTACAGTTTGAGTGGGTTACAAGTGTCGTCTCAAATAAAGGCGCATATGGGCAAATTCCAGACTTCATCCACATCATTCCTTGCTCCCTACAAAGTCTGAACACAATTATACATGTGGTTATGCACGTGGGAAACCAAAACTAAGAGGTAGAGTTCTACCGGGACACAAACTCTACAGCTGTCTGCAGTAAAGTACGCAGCCTTCAATAAGAGTTTTAATTTGAATAGGAATGGGAAAGACAGTAATCCCTGCATTATCTCAAGTTCGGTTATGTAATTTAATTATAAATATGACTTGGGAGACCAAGCAACGCTGGTTAGTTTTTTGGCTTTTTCTGCTAGATTTCAGAACCGTGAATACTCTGTTTTCAGTCATTTTCTCCTTTAATGAAAGAAGCATCATTCTGCTGCATGAGCTGAGTCAATTTTGAGTTAGATTACGTGCTACCAGGTGGTGGAGGGCCCCTACCTCCTGTGCAACTCTATTTTTATAATTTAGATAAGTATTTTAGCTCTGTTTTCACAGTTTAGATAAGTATTTACAGTTTAGATAAGTATTTACTTTCAGTCTTATGTTTATGTTTCAATTGCATTGAGTTATACAACCATAATTGTTCTAATAAACTTTTCCAACATATTATTCATGATGAACAAGATGGACTGTGTAATTTCATAGAGTAATGGCATGTCAATTTCAATAGAATACTCCGGAGGTAGAATGCATGTGGTTCAGCTTTGTCCTTTCTTTTCAAGTATGATAATGGCTCTTTAGTTTAATACTGTTCATTGTAAATTAATAGCATCTTAGTTTAGTTTTAACTCATTGCTTTAACATTTCAAGTTTAGCTGTTGTCCATTGTAGCTTACTTTGTCTTAGTTGATAAATTCAATCTCACAGGCTTAATTATTTACAATACTTCTTTTGTTCAAAATTCATACTCATACACAATTATCTGGACAAAAGATAGTATTATTATAAGGTATGGAGTATTTTGCAGCTTCTTTATCATTTCACAAACATGCCTCTTTCTCAAAGACTATTTTTGAAAGGACATCTATAACTTTTGAGAAAGGTTTAATGGTGTTAAATTGAGTTGCAAAACAGAAGTAGAAACTAGTTTAGAGTAGAAACTTTACCTTGTTACAAATATTATTTTCCACATATTTTCCAACAAATCTTTATTCATGGATAAAGATGTTGTACATTGTAAGTTATCTGTTTGATTAGTGATTTAGGAGAAAACTTCATTTACACTTAGCTTGTTCATTTCTCAAGTTCATTTCAATTTCATGTTGTGAGTTTACAATAGAGTCATTATCAAGCTTTGTATTTGTTGGTTGCTAGTCATAGTTAGACTCTTTTTTGTTTTAGCATTTGCATTTGTTTACCATCATAGTTTAGGCTTCACTCTGTTTTTACCAATAATTTCCCTTCATTTAGCACTTAGTTCTTTTCCTTTTCAAAATAAAACCATAAAACCAAAAACATCAGAAAACAGTAAACACAACGTAGTGGGAAATAGATACCTAGGCACATATAGTGCACCACACTTCAGCAGTTTACTGACCCTGGTTGACAATTAATGAACTCAATTTAGGAGACTAGGTTGAGACCAAACATTTTGGCGCCGTTGCCGGGGAAGTGTAACTAGGTATCCTGATTTCCTACATCCACAAAAACAAAAACAAAAACTTCAATCACCTACCACACCCACTATATCATGTGGTGCAGTAAGAGCCACACATCCACATCATGAATTCATATTTTTGCAGGTAGAAGAAGAGGGGACAAAGGAGGTTGAAGAAATGGATGGAAATGATGACAATAAGGAAGATCCTTTTGGATTTCCCATTCAAGAAACTGATATCAACTTTCAAATGAAGAACATCCATCCATCTGTACTTCCTAACTTCACAGGTATGAGATCAGAAGACCCGGAAACCTTTCTTTTTGAATTTGAAATAATTTGTAGATCTTATGGCTACTCATTGCACATGCAAAAATTGAATTTGTTTCCGGAAACATTGAAGGATAAAGCTCTTAGATGGTTCATGACTTTAGGAACAAATTCTATAAGGACATGGGATGATATGAAAAGAGTATTTTTGGAAAAATATAAAGGTTATTGCATGCACCATGACCTTAGAAATGAAGTCTTTAACATGAACCAAAAAGAGAATGAAAGCCTAAAAGATTTAGTAGAGAGATTTACTTATAATATCAAAAGATCTAAATTGCATAATTTAGGATCAGATGCATTAAAAACTCTCCTACTAAATGCTATAAAATATGAATGGATTGATCTTCTCAATCTTGTGGGAAAAGGAGATGTCTATCAATTGCCATTTCAAGAAATTTGTGAACTGTGTAAGAACATATCAAGAGGAAAAGCAAAGTGTGTAAGATCCCCTCAAGATCCATTTATGGCAAGAGTAAGTAAGTCAGCTTCAAGATTGGTAAGTCAAACTGAACCTAACAATCTGCTAAACATTCTTGGTAATTTAAATGAACAAACTGACATACTAAGAATGCAAAACAAACAGAAATCTTCTTCATTTATATTTTTCCCTAGATGTAGAAAGAAACATGCTTTGCATGAATGTCCACTTGATAACATTAAAATGTGTAAAATTTGTGCAGGATCACATACTACTGAAGATTGCCCATCATTACCAGGGTTGAAGGCAATTTACTAGAAGGATAATGGAGCAAATCAAGCACAAGAGCAACTTTGTTATGTAGCTCCAAGAGGGCTATGGCAGCCTCATCAACCCAATATGATGCAATATCCTTATGCACAGTTTCAAGGTTATGCACAACAACCTCAGAGTAATTGGAGAACACCCTTGCCTTGGAAACCTTGGCCATCTCAATCCCAACTTCAAGACCAACCTTGGAAACCTTGGCCATCTCAATCCCAACCTCAAAACCAATCTTGGCAACAAAGTTGGCAAAGGCCCTATAAAGGAAATCCACCATATCCTCAATCTTTCCCTCTCTATCCTCAATACCATCATCAATGTTATTCATACCATTCACCTCCACTACAACATCAATATCATCCTCATTTGACCTCAATTCAACCTTTTCCATTACCATTCACACAAACACCTCAAAGATTCCCCACTCCACTACCTCCACAACCATTTCATATCCCCAACAATAAAACACCTCAATCAACTTACAATTCTGAGGTATTGCAAAATGATTCACCAGCTGTCATTGAAGAACAACAAACAGAAGAAGAAGACTCAGATAAGGTCCAAGAATCAGGGATGTCTATTGATAAAGAGGAGATATTGGAACCAGAGATTGAAAAGTCTCATACATGCCTATCACTAGATTCTATGAATGAAGATCATATCTTCGAAGACTTGCATTTCATGATAGAGGGAAGACAAGGAAGACAAGATTACATTGAATCTTGGTTCAATTCAGTCATTGGATTCCAATGCTCAATTATTCAATATCTTTTGACATCATCTAAATCAAGACAGTTGGAATCTCATATACAGGTACATATCAAAGAGTGTCTTTCAAACCTGCATATGAGTTTATCTATCATCTTGTTACAGACATGGTTCCATTGGAAGTACTCATATACTTGAACAAGATTTTCTTTTTCAAGTAGAGTAGGACATAAAAAAAAAAAAAAAAAAAAGAAGGGAAAAAAAGAAAAAAAAGAAAAAAGAGTAAAGAGAAAAATAAGTCCTATTGTGAAAACCAGCTTGCTGGCACAATTGGACATGAGCTTTGTTTGAAAACCAGGCAACTGGCGGGCAAAGTTCACAATAAGTTCTGCAATTTCATGATGGTTTCAATCTTTCATGGTTCTTCAAATCATTCTTGGTTCTATGCTCGAGTTGGATGATGTGGAATTCCTTAAGGTCCACCTTCCAACAGATCTTGTCCCATCGACCTCAACACTTTATCTGGGATCAAGATTAGAGATTATTTAAAGTGCCTTGGAGCTTGCATTCATCAATGGCAAGCCTCCTCGTTGATAACAATGGGAATACAACAATGTCTCTTGATTGTCAAATCTTGCAGGCGACTCGACTTCGACACATTCATTCGTCCCTGTCAAGATGCACTGAGGTACCTTGACACTCATTTACATTATCGGTGAGTTGTCTCGCATAGGTTAACGATTTTCATTATTGATCGGTAATCCAATGATTTCTTCCCATGGTCGACTTCGACACATGTATTCGCATGGTAAGAATTGTACCATGAATGTTGGCTTTGATGAAGACTAATGGTTTTTTGGAATCAACAACAACTTGCAGCAGTACATTTCATTAGTTTCTTGTATCAGCATGTTCATATTTTTTTCAATTCAATAACAGCTACGGAAAGTGGCAGTTTCTGCAGCCATTGCTGTAGCAACCTGTTTTCGTCTTTTTGCAACTTTTTCCAGAAGGGAGTTTTGGCGCAAGTATTGCAAGAGATTGGAGCAGAAATAAAAAATTCTGAGTTTCTGGGTTTTCTCAGAATATGATAAATTGAGTAACACGTGAACATAATTTGGAAAAAAGCAATTTTTAAGGGCATTTCAGAAGGGTTTTTCAGGCAGATTTTCAATTTTCAGCATTATGGACAGAATAGGACAGATTTGAGTATTTTTTCACAGCAGCGCCTTTTCTTCATCAAAATGAAATTCTGGAAGCATGTGGCAGTAGAGAAGGTAAAAATACACAGTTTCCCTTTGGAATCACTCAATTTGGCCTTAAAATGAGTTCGTGGCGTACTTTTTTTGTTGCAACATTGGGCAAAATGAAGGGTGAAACAGGGCAGAAATTGATTTTATCATAAATTTAAAACCATACATCCGTTGGTCCTGAAATTTTTATGGTAAATGCATTGAGGCAGGGTGAATAAACACAGAAAATTTCATAAAATTTCAGTTTGTATTTTTCAAGAAATTGGCCACTTTTACCTACAACCATTTCTCATTTTCCGGGAGATCCGTGTAACCAATGGCAGAGATTTTTCGTCGGAAAATGCATAATAATATTGGTGACAATCTCAAAAAAATTTCAGGGAAGTCTGATGTACCATTTGAGAGAAATTCCAAAATTCATTTCATTCTACAATTCCACTCCATCTCACTCCATTTTCACTCCATCTCACGCCATTTTCATTTCATTTCACAAGTCCATTCCACTTTCACTCCATCTCACGCCATTTTCATTTCATTTCACAAGTCCTATTCCACTTTCACTCCATTACATTTCACATCCATCTTCCATATTCATACTTCATTTCCTTTTACAGATTGCATGTTGCAGCCACATCTTATTCAGCAGTTCTGACATAATTGTACAACCTACAAAGAGATGATGATTACAGGAAATTGAAGGATTCTGTTTTGAAGACCAACAAGCTAAAAGAGGACCAAAGGAACAGCATCAAGCACAACAATTAACAAGGTCAAAATTCTGAGGTAAATTGTGAAAATTATTTTAATAGCAAAAAGTTAAAACATGAAATAGATACAATGTGTATAATCATATGTTTCCTAAAACAACCTATCATTCGAATTGATTAACATATCTTGGCCATAACCCTTATCCAACATTCCAACCTACTATTCCACATCTCCTTAAGATTGTATCATTCACTTATTTCACCACAAGTTCATCATAAATTCTCCATCAGATCCATAGCCACTTCATTTTCCCTTATAGCTTAATTACCTCCATCCATTCACTTCCATTACACTTTTCAGCCAATCCATCTCTAAGTGCAGAAAGGTAATTCTGAGGGTGAAGCATCATTCTTGAACTAATCCATCTTCAGACACAGAGATACAGTTTCAAAATAAGGCATTAGACTCTGTAGTCAATCTAGCTTCAAGCATAGAAAAGTAATTCTAAAAGTAAGATAATCTGCACAAAGGAGGAATGTGGCTAATTGTCAGGACACAATCAGTTGAAGTCAAGTATTTGGAAGGATATCCACAAGTCAAGGAGCTACTACAATAAGAAGGGAGGCTAAATTTTATAGAGAAATTTGATGGCTTCCATAAGGAGATTATAAAATCTTTTGTCAAATCTTTTGATGGAGCAGAAGAAGAAAATCTGACATGGTTATTGAAAATAAACTTGACACTCCACTACAAAAGGAAGATGAAGAAATAATCTCTGAAAAGTTAACAGAGATTAGAAAATAGATTAGGGCCAAAAGAAGCAGAAAGATAAGGTTGGATGTTCTAACAGAGGTTTCAAAGCACATGGAATAAGTTTTGATGAAATTGCATGAGGACATGCAATAGTCTTGCAGTGGGGGTATGTTGAGCCTTAGAATTGCCTTTTCTTTTACAAACCTTCACTTCATTTCATCGTTATTTTATCACTTCATAAGCCTAAAATCAATGAAGAATGATTAGGATTTCTTAGAGGTTACATGCAATTGATTAACATATTGTATTTTCATGATTTTTTCTATTTTAACAATTTTCTGCAAAATAGCTACAGAATACAGGCATTCCGTAGCTGACCGCGCATTCCGTAGCTGATCCCGCATTTCGCAGCTGTTTTACAGTTTGAGTGGGTTACAGGTGTCGTCTCAAAGAAAGGCGGATATGGGCAAATTCCAGACTTCATCCACATCATTCCTTGCTCCCTACAAAGTCTGAACACAATTCTACATGTGGTTATGCACGTGGGAAACCAAAACCAAGAGGTAGAGTTCGACCGGGACACAAACTCTACAGCTGTCTGCAGCAAAGTACGTAGCCTTCAATAAGAGTTTTAATTTGAATAGGAATGGGAAAGACAGTAATCCCTACATTATCTCAAGTTCTGTTATGTAATTTAATTATAAATATGACTTGGGAGACCAAGCAACACTGGTTAGTTTTTTGGCTTTTTCTGCTACATTTCAGAACCGTGAATACTGTGTTTTCAGTCATTTTCTCCTTTAATGAAAGAAGCATCATTCTGCTGCATGAGCTAAGTCAATTTTGAGTTAGATTGCATGCTACCAGGTGGTGGAGGGCCCCTACCTCCTGTGCAACTCTGTTTTTATAATTTAGATAAGTATTTTAGCTCTGTTTTCACAGTTTAGATGAGTATTTACTTTCAGTCTTATGTTTATGTTTCAATTGCATTGAGTTATACAACCAGAATTGTTCTAATAAACTTTTACAACATATTATTCATGATGAACAAGATGTAATGTGTAATTTCATAGAGTAATGGCATGTCAATTTCAATAGAATACTCCGGAGGTAGAATGCATGTGGTTCAGCTTTGTCCTTTCTTTTCAAGTATGATAATGGCTCTTTAGTTTAATACTGTTCATTGTAGATTAATAGCATCTTAGTTTAGTTTTAACTCATTGCTTTAACACTTCAAGTTTAGTTGTTGTCCATTGTAGCTTACTTTGTCTTAGTTGATAAATTCAATCTCACAAGCTTAATTATTTACAAAACTTCTTTTGTTCAAAATTCATACTCATACACAATTAACTGGACAAAAGATAGTATTATTATAAGGTCTGGAGTATTTTGCATCTTCTTTATCATTTCACAAACAAGCCTCTTTCTCAAAGACTATTTTTGAAAGGAAATCTATAACTTTTGAGAAAGGTTTAATGGTGTTAAATTGAGTTTCAAAACAGAAGTAGAAACTAGTTTAGAGTAGAAAATTTACCTTGTTACAAATATTCTTTTCCACATATTTTCCAATAAATCTTTATTCATGGATAAAGAAGTTGTACATTGTAAGTTATCTGTTTGATTAGTGATTTAGGAGAAAACTTCATTTACACTTAGCTTGTTTATTTCTCAGGTTCATTTCAATTTCATGTTGAGAGTTTACAATAGAGTCATTATCAAGCTTTGTATTTGTTGGTTGCTAGTCATAGTTAGACTCTGTTTTGTTTCAGCATTTGCATTTGTTTACCATCATATTTTAGGCTTCACTCTGTTTTTACCAATAGTTTCCCTTCATTTAGCACTTAGTTCTTTTCCTTTTAAAAATAAAACCATAAAACCAAAAACATCAGAAAACAGTAAACACAACGTAGTGGGAAATAGATACCTAGGAACATATAGTGCACCACACTTCAGCAGTTTACTGACCCTGGTTGACAATTAATGAACTCAATTTAGGAGACTAGGTTGAGCACAAAAAGAAGCATCATGCTG